>CM036555.1:5129391-5259391 GCA_020745685.1 Tautogolabrus adspersus | reverse complement strand
CAGAACAGCCTTGTTTTGTCTGCGCTTTGACGTCACACAACCTCCTAACAGCCGCTATCAGAGCAAGCAGGTGTCAGCTCGATGTGTGTGTGTGTGTGTGTGTGTGTGTGTGTGTGTGTGTGTGTGTGTGTGTGTGTGTGTGTGTGTGTGTGTGTGTGTGTGTGTGTGTGCGTGTGTGTGTGTGTGTGGCAATCGGAGTGATCTGATCTTGTACAACACAGTCCACCTTGATCTCCAGGGACAACCAGCGCTATGATCACTTGTCACTGTAAATGATGTGTGAGGGGGAGGTGGGGGACAAAGAGAGAAAGACAGAGGGAAGGGAAAGAGGAGGGGGATAAAATGATTTTTATTTAGATGAGTGAGAAAACACCAAGAGGAAGACAACCCGTTTAGTCGTCCTGTTGGCAGCTGTGATTGTACGATGGTATTCTTGAGGCTTGTTGGTCTCGTGGCAGATGGGCGGCTTGTCAAATGTGCTTCGTGCTGAGGGGCTCGAGGGTTTTCTGCATGGCAGCGCACATATATTGGCGTGATAAAGAACTCATTCACAACAGCCTCTTTCCCCTTGAGGAGTCTTAAACACACTCAAAGCACAACTGTGTGCACACCATAATGCATATGGATAAAACAACGACTGAAAGAATGGAAAACTTGAGGTTTGCTGTTCTGGTGGACTGTATGACAGGCAACCAGGTGTGAATTCTATTTCCCACGTAGGCAGGTGAGTCAGATGGAAATGATTAAATGGATAGAGTCCTGACTGATGAGAATGTAAGGCTTTGACAGATATTAGAATGAAATGTTTAATCAGCAGAATGAGGTAAGTAGAGCAATCTTAGCACATATTGGACCATTCATCACCACTTTCTTTCTTGTAATTCCAGCCATCGGGGAAATTGTAGTTTAAGATTCCTATTTGTTTTAATTTGCACAACATTTCATTTTCAGAGAAAGGAATCACAACTGAAAGCAAAAAAACAATTTGATTCCCTCTCTTAACAATTGCATTAGTCAAAGTACTTTTGTATGCCTCATCGTTTATTTTTTCTTTCCTGCTCAACTTTGGTAGGAGGTTATAGATTCAACCGCTGTTCTAGCAGCACTTTGAGCTTCATGCTAATGTGAGCTTGTTAGCATGCTAACACTATGTACTTTTACATGCAGTTAGATGTTGATTAAGTGTGTTAGTTCGACTAAAACTGGATTTTTAAGTCTAGATTAAGTCTAATTTCAAGCAGTCTGACTTGCAGGCCTGGATTATGCAGCTGGGGATCCATCTACTCCTGCATGTATACGCCTCAATCTGACCCAAGCTGTCGTTTCTGAGCCTGCGCCACAGTTCCTGCTGCGCCAGGCTTCGAACCAGAAGTGGAACAGCACAAATGTGTAGCATAGAAGAAGTCACATTGTAGTCTGCCTTCAGATATCACCATAAGCTAGAGGGATAGTATGCATCGCGTCCGTACCAAAAGCAAAGCAAAGAGCAGTTGTCCATGTTTTCATCTGTTGACATACAACCAGTTCGCTCAGTTATCAGCTGGAAGAAGGTCCAATAGTTACTAGCTGACAGGGTCATGTCGCCACCTATCATAGCGGAGTCAGAAGTACTTCCAACAATAAAGCGATTCCCCCTTGGTGTTTGTATACTGGGACAAGGATAGTAGTCCAGTTAAATGTCCTAATCAAGCTATAACCAACTGATTTGTGCAAACAACTAACAGCCTTTTTGTTTTTTAAAGCAGCTCTAGTGATTATATTTTGAGTGCCGCCCTGTTGGCTGGGAGAGAATAAAAAAACAAGCAGAGTAACTATAGAGATAAGTTGCACAACTTTGCTTGCCCTCCGTGTCGGTTTTGTAGCTTCTTCTAGTTAGCGCTCTGCACAGGAGGCACTGCTGCAGGTGTACCGTACTGCTTCTGTATGCTGTTGACTTGTTACATTCACAATGACTGCAATAAAAGGGCAACTTATGAGGGGTTGCTCGACAAAATCCCGAAGAATCATTTCCCCTGTAGTTTGCCTTTGAACGTATTATTCACAACAGCAGACAATAAATACATCCCCTGGTAAATGGTAAATGGACTTGAGCTTGCATAGCTCTTTTCTAGTCTTCAGACTCCTCAAAGTGCTTTGACACCACAGGTCACACCTACACATCCACACACTGATGACAGAGGCTGCTATGTAAAGTGGCCATCAGAAGTAACTAACCCCATTCATACACACTCAAACGCCGCCGACCAAGAAGCGGGAGCAACTCAGGGGTTAAGTGTCTTGCCCGAGGACACAATGGACATGTTGCTGCAGGAGCTGGGGATCAAACCCTCGACCTTCCGGTTGAGAGACAACCGACTCTACCAACTGAGCCAAAGCCGTACATTAACGCCAAAAAGAGCTAAAAAAAATAAGAAAGGAGAACAGATACTAGGCTTACATTTATTTAGTGGCCAGAGACATGACATGACATAGTAAAAGGTCTTGTGTTTCTCTGTGTCAGATTCATGAATTTATAGATTTGCTGAGTGAGCACAACAATTCGATAAAATGTAAACGTCAATATTGTGAGACAAAAGTGTTCCTCAGCCTCCGAAATCATTAAATGCTGTAAGCTACCCAAGAAAAGTATCCTCCAAACATGCTCATATAAGACTACACAGTATGTCAGGGAAAGCTAGCAGCCATGAAGTGACTTAAAACAGCCTCCTTATGCTCTTGAATTCAATAATATGCCTTTAGGAGGCCTTACAACAACATATATTTAGATTTGTGTCAGTTGCAGATCCCCTGAATGTTGTAAAGCAAGAAATGACAGAAGGGAAAGAGAGAGAGAGGGAGGGAGGGAGGCGATAAGGAAGAGAGATGTTCACTCTAATGTGACACTGGCGAAGCTGAACGCAACTCCACAAAAGAGTCAACACAGCGGTTCAGGCAGATTACCTCGCAACAGGCTCATCTTCATCCATCACCCGGCTTGTCCTGCTGATGCTCACACAGACAAACACATATATACACACTCAGTCATGGCTAAATGTAATTTTCAAAGTATTTTGAATATTGTATCACCTTGATTGTCATCTGGGATAATCAGTTTTTATAATGCAACAGACAAATCATTTAAAATATTGTATCCGTAGCCAAGGCGTTGCATGAATAAATATAAAGATTGCCAATGTCTCACTTGACAGATCCAATCACATTACCATAGCAGTGTCATTTTCTGCAAATTAAGGCGATCAGTTACCTGTACCTGTCGTTAATGGGATCCCAAGGGTAAAATAAGGAAAATCACGCTGACTGTCATTTTCATGCAGGATAAAAGGAGTTTCAATTTCTCTCCTTTGTTCAATCTGACGACAGCAATGACAACAAAATGAGTCTCCGTTCTCTCCAAAAGACTTCAGCTCAGCTTCCCAGATGTTTCTGAGAGGTGGAAATATAATGAAACAATTACAGGTAATAACCAAGAAATGAATGGCTTTAAAGAGGTGAAGTGTGCTTGTCATAAGGAGCCCTTCTAAACCTGTGAAAATGGATTAATAAGATCTGCTTCTGCTGTGGATAGAGCTTTCTTCAGTCAGAAAAACACAACAAAGCAATAGGGTTTTATAGCTTTGACCGGTACGGCAATTTTCTTTATTAAAACTAAGGGTATAGTACAGTTTACAAGATAGTGGTAGCTTAAATGATTGGTTCTGGATGGTACCGTATAGCTACACATGTTTGGTTTATAATGACAATTTATATTATAAAACCCTGCTGATCGCTTACAAAAAAACGGTTCTTCCTTACCTAAACTCTATCATCCAGGTCTACACCCCTTCCCGCCCACTATATGCTCTGCCAATTAAAGGCGTCCAATCTTCACAACAGGGCACAAAGTCTCTAACTAGACTATTTTCATCTGTCGACCCTGGTGGTGGAATGAACTACCAACCTCCAATCGATTTGCAGAGTCCCTTTGCACCTTTAAGAAAAAGCCAAAGACCCAGCTCTTAAATGAACACCTACGCACTTAATGATATTAATGATGACGATGATGCTGCTGATAAGTACTTCCAAGAGCAGCATGAAGATATTTTAACTTTGCTTGTTAGCACCTGTGTGTCTGATCGGACTTCAAGCTGTTCGTTTGCACTTACTGACGTTGTTTCCTCTTTTCTAGATCTTGGCTTGTGTTGTTCTTACTCTCTGATGTTCGTCTCTTTGGATAACAGCGTCTGCTAAATGAACTGTAGAATAATCTTAACTCGGGGAAAAGAAGCTGAATGTTTACTGCAGTTAATATCGTCATTGAGACAGAACATCCACAAATCCCTACCTTACACAGGAGCATGAAATGACTTTGAATGTTTTTAAATGACTGAAGCTGTCACAGGAAGTGCTGGTTTAATATATGCTGTAGAAATACATATTAGATCAAGATAGAAGATCACAGAATTTCCCCCCAGGATTAATAAAGGCTGTCTGATTCTGATGAAAGGGCAAGGGTTAACAGGCTTACCTAGTATCTTTGTCATCAATTATCTTTTTTCCTACTGCTGGAATATCCTCTAAACAAACGTGACTGTGTTTCTGTCATGCTGGTGTATTTTGTGGTATAGATTTGGGGTTGAGTTTCTCTGGTGTATTCTTGATAAATGTCTTGTAGACTGGATCCCTGCAGGGTGTACATCTTCTCCCCACAGCTGACACAAAGCAATTTGTTTCTCAGCTCTGTGTCTATAAAACATAGTTATTGTGCAAACTAGTGGGACACCAGAAGCTAGAAGGTTACAGTATCCAGTAAATGATCTGCTCCTGACGCACACCACTTTTTTTCTCTGGTTGTTTACAGAGGAGCGTTTTCAGAGGTGGTGCTGGCCCAGGAGAAGCTGAACGGCCGGATGTTTGCGGTGAAGTGCATCCCGAAAAAGGCTCTGAAGGGGAAGGAGAGCAGCATCGAGAACGAGATCGCCGTGCTGAGGAAGTGAGTCCTGTTAGACAAACACGCTCGCATATGAGCCTCCTAATTCCCGGTTACCGGGGCAACTGTACATCTCCTCTCTCTCTTCCTAACATCACAAACCCCCCCCCCCCCCTCCTCCTCCACCCCCAGGTCACGATCAGCAGCCCACCTTCCACACAGAACCACATCACGACTGAAACTTGTGTCTGTCTGAGCACAAAACAGCGGCACAATAATCACAAGAAACATGATGTGAATCCTGTTTGGATACTGCGCTCTTTGTCTGAGTTTAAAATGAACATGTCGAAGGTCTAGTCCGAGGACAGAAAAAATGTGGATTTCTAAAAGCTCTGGGCAGGAAGAAAACACATGGATTTGCTGATTTATTGGTTTTTAAAGAAGTGCAACTAACTTGTTGTAAAAGATGAGAGAGAAGAAATGAGAAAACATGAGAGTTAAAGAAAATCTTCTTTACTGCTGAACAAAACAGTGGTTTTACATAATGTGAAAACACTTTGTAGTTTGAGATCTCAATGGAAGAGACATTAATCCTAACTAGAGATCCATTAAAAGCTTGCATTACGTCATCTTTTTGCGTGCTCTATGAAAGAGAGTACACAAAAGAGATACCATGCAACATTTGCAGCACACAATGTAATACTCAAAGACTGTGATTTAAAAAGTGGACATAGCCTCTTTGTAGCAAAAGCAAAATCAACACAGAAGTGCCTTGAACCTGTTTTCTTTCTATGGCCTGCAGGGGGCGACTATATGGCATGAATGTGGCTAACTGTCAACCAAACAGAGACAGAAAAAGACACAAAAAAAGCAGCTTGGAAAAAAAATTCCAGGGAGTTGAATGTACTTCCTACATAAACTCATAAAATTAACAAACAAGGACCCTTTTGGTCTCTCATTAAGCAAAAGCATGTAACAAGACAATTACAGACATCTAGAAAGGCTGGGCCTCTGCCGTGGCAATACAGATGTATTATGTTATCAAATACAATAGATTTATTAATTTGGCTCCACTGCGTAACATTAGAGAAAATTAGAATTGCCTCCAGTAATGAAGGGCAATCATTTAGACAAATGAGTTTCATTAGTGTAAACAAAATGAGAGCACAAGTGAGCAGACGAGAAGCTTCTACCAGCCTGAACAGTGAGACAGCAGGTCTGCTGGTTAATGGTGGTGCAGTGAGCGGGGGTGAACCCCAGCGCAGGACACTGACACAGGTTAAATATGAGCAATATAGGATTTCTTTGAAGGCTCACAGTGTCGTTGAATCATGTTGATGGTGGTGGGCAGAATCAGTGGGACATTGATGGATGGTAGAGCTGTGCCAGGCTGAACTAACAGAAGAGGGTGTGTAGTGTGGGAGGCTGAACTTAGCAGGTAGAGAGGCAGCAAGCAGGCAAATAAGAGCTGAAAGATGATCTGAAACCACCAGAAAAAAAACTGTTTAAACATCGGCAAAAGGATTAAACCCCTAAAAACTACAGAGGCTGGAAGTTTGTGACTATACCTGCATTTACACGCTCATTGCATGGCTTGAACTGGTCAGAGCATTCATTCTCAAACTGTGGTATGAGTACCACTGGTGGTACGGGGGCTCCCTTTTGTGGTACACTGGGAGTCTCTGATTTATTTATTTTTGTATCAAATGGTTGACAAGTAAAGCTGTGATGGCAAGCAGAGGAAGCAAATATGACAGTTAAAATGTTTTGCATTTGTGACTCCAAACGAGAAATATTAGAAAGAAAAGTGTGGCGGCTACGTCGAGCAGCGCAGCAGAAACGGAAGTCATCGTCAACGTTAGCAGTATCAGTGACACTTCAGCAATTGCTACCAACAAACGACGCAAAACAATAAGAAAATATGACTCAAGTAGAACGTAGTCTGGATTCTTTTAGATTGGCACAGAGAATGAGCCCAGGCCGCAGTGCGTGGTGTGCGGTCACTAATAAATAATATGCATATCAGGAATAAAATGGCCTCCTGTGGTAGAGTCGGCCGACTCTCAGGTCCGGCCACTGCAGCCACTGATCACATTATGGAGGAATTGTGCATGGCTGTGGGTGGCTCACCCACAGCCATGCAAATGCTTGTTGCGTTTCCTACAATCACATTTGTTGACATTATTGTAATTTTGTGAAGGATTCTGGCATTATTATTATTCCTATAAATAATAAATCCCCTTAACTTAGCCCTGCGTGTCTTAAAACGTGTATAAACTTGATATCACCCGCAAACAACTGTGCAAACTGATCAATTAACGGCAGGCACTGAGGATTGCGTCTTTCAAATGTGCAAGACAACACACAAGGTCCATTCAGGACGTTTGCCTTAATGAATATGCAATATTTCCGGTATCTACCGGTGTGTGCAAAATAATGGGAGGAAAAAATTCAAAACCTTAATTTGGTACACGCATTGTGATTTAACACGCCTGAAAAAAATGTGGGTGATTGTGACGGTGTCTGTATTTAACGCCTTTGAAAGGAAGGTGCTAATCCAGGAGCACTAGTGTTACGCACAGATGGCTGCTGTTATTGCAGCGAGGAGGAGGAGACATGGGCACGATGAATGAATGTGTAAAGAATGTGTTTTTTCCTCGTATTAACATGTTTGGAATGACAGAAAAATAAACTGCACTATTTCTTAGTTGATCACCTTCAAAGCGCACACCAACCAACTGGTAACATATTGGAGTGAACACGTCATTTAATACTTTACTTGGGTTCCTAGGAAATCAGGCGGGAAACATTCGGTTGATACAACTTCTTATTCCAACACCACATAAATATAGATGACCACAACGACCTGGCACAGAACGGGTAAAGAGCCCTGGTTGATATACTGCCAGGCTGATAAGCTCCTGGACAGCAGGTGGGTTGGCTCAGCAGGTTTGTACCACTTGATCCATTTGCCAGGAAAATCAGTGAGGGATAACCACGCCTAAGAGACAGTTCCAACCTTAATCTCTATCCTTAATTTACATCCCATTATGTAAAGGAGGAGTGCAACACACCACTGAGGCATCTCATGTTGCCCCGAAGCAACACATTGTCATTTACAAATCAGAACATGATTTTTTTTTTAAGGTCCATTACACTTCTTGTTGATCGTCCTTTATTTGAAAGAGAGGACGGTGGAGAGAGTCAGAAATCAGGGAAAGAGAGAGAGTGGGGAATGAATTGCAGGAAAGGAGCCACAGGCCGGTTCGAAACCGGACTGCCCGCCCTGAGGACCGCAGCCTCTGCATTTGGGGCGCCGGTAAGCGTAGTGGTTGGTGCCCACACCCCACTTCTCGTTTACTAAAGCATACCAGCGATGGACAGGAGAGACATGTACATTTGTAGATCATAAGCATAATCTTTAATAGCTAATACTACCCCATGTTAAATATCAAGTTTGCTTCGGATGCTGCAGCTGATAAACAGATCAAACTTAAGTGTAATACTCTTAACTATTTCTATTTGATGTGTTTCTTGATGCATGAATCTACACTAAATGTCTATTAACAGCTTTCTGATGTATATCTGTGTACCAACAATTTTTGTTTTGGATGCATTTAAAATCTCTTTCTCTCAGCTGTCATTGTTTCAATTTCCCATGATACATGTAACCTAATAAATTATCCAGAGTGTTCTAAAGACACTGTAATCATACTCTGGGTTAACAAATAAAACATTAAGAATAAGAATAAATACTGATGTGAATAATGAATAAATGATGAGAGCTTTGCTCCAGTAGAATAGTTTCATGTGCATTTAAACTAGACACCATACATGGTACGAATATTAACTGGAAGTCATTTTCCCACATGTGCAGGTGTTTGTTAGGCAGCCTTGTTACAGGCTACAGAGAGAAAACACTGCTGCGCTGTCACTGATTACCGGTTGCTTGAATTAATGTAATTAGACAACGCCATCAAAAGTCTCCACACCTGTTAAACCTGACTGACAGCTGATCTCGCTGTGATTCGCTGCTGCCACATTCAGAAACAGACAGTAAGTGAACATGCAGTTGTAAAAAGTTGATTTATTGTGTTAGCCCGTCCACAACTGGACTTTTAAAATACCTGTAAAAATGTCTGTGTGAATGAAATCAATGGAATTTTTCAAAGTGGGACTAAAACATCTAGATAATGCGGTTGGGAATCGATTTACTCTCACATGTATCAATCTCAATCAGACCCAGACTCAACTAGGTGTTCAGCGCACAGTCCACAGTTCAAACGCCGGGCTGTGAACCAGAAGTCCTACAATATAAATGCGTAGCATAGCCAAAGCTGTGTTGTAGTCTGCCTTCAGATATCACCAGAAGCTAGCTAGAGGGAAAGCGTGCATTGCATTTGTACCAAAAGTAAAGCGTAGATTACCTGCAAAATGTACACCGCCGTAAAGTTAAAAAATCAAGTAAAGCTTCATACTGGTGAGCTTGTACCAGTAATTGCTATTCTGGCCTCTGAGGGTCAATTTAAGACAAATCCAGCAACATGTTTATATTCAGTATTTTTTGTGGGAGGCTTTATATGCCTTTATTTTAGAGAAAGGACACTGGATAGAGTAGGAAATCATGGAGAGAGAGAGAGAGAGAGAGAGAGAGAAGGAGAGAGAGAGAGAGAGAAGGAGAGAGAGAGTGGGGAATGACCTGCAGGAAAGGAGCCACAGGACGGACTCGAACCTAGGCCGCCCGCCTGAAGGACCATAGTCTCCGCACATGGTCCACATCAACCACTCACTACCAGCACCCCGTTTCTATTCATATTAATTAGCATCCATTTGCCAACATTTGATGTCCTCTCCTGTTCATCATTTAATTAATGCACTTGTCATTTCAGCATGCGACACAGCTAATGTTGTATGAAAACCATTTGAAAATATGATAAATAGAAAAAACAGCAAACATTCAATTTGTCTGCAGCAGTAATTGAGGACACACTCAGGACAAATCCCTAAATGACAACAACAAACTGCAGCGTAATGCCTGTGATGGATGAGAGGCTTTTTATGAATGTACCCTCACTCATCCACTGCCATTATAATCAGACTATTTGCTTCCAGCTCTTCATTATCCCAGGCAGGGCTTGAATACACTCACATTATCCCTCTTCAACCTGCACGCCTGTCTGTTTGTAGTGTGTGTGTGTGTGTGTGTGTGTGTGTGTGTGTGTGTGTGTGTGTGTGTGTGTGTGTGTGTGTGTGTGTGTGTGTGTGTGTGTGTGTATGAGTCACATCTCAGCTCTGCAGTTCATCGCCTGCATGCCATCACTGAGGTCATGCGCTCCATAATAAGTGTTTAATGCTCACCTGCGCACCTGCTGTGCATTCACAAAGAGTCTGTGTGTGCGTGCGTGTGTGTGCGTGTGTGTGTGTGTGTGTGTGTGTGTGTGTGTGTGTGAGTGAGTGAAAGAGTTAAACACTGGGGGATTGCCTGTGATCGCAATGCAAAAGATGATTAACCACACAACACCCACACACAAAATCAATCGTGTTTCTGCAAGGTATGATGTGTAAGGGATGTACACCTATACACACACGCGCACACACGCACACACAAGGATGAAACAACCCTATCTCAGCGCTGTAACCATAGCGAAATCATAAGAGGACTGAAAGAAATGAGCAGGGATGTGAAAGGAAGATTTTTGTGTGAAAGTTGCTCTATAATTCTTCCATTGATACCTGTCAGATTGACAAATACATAACGTCAAAGTTTAGCTTTAGACCCAATGTCACCTCCATAGCTATAAACATCTTCGTTAAGACGACATCATGGTCTGTTTAATAGCTACTCCAGAGCTTTCAGTCATTTCAAATGATCTTCAGCAGCACACGGAGATTTTATGCCCCGTGGACCAAAAACGAAAATTGAACATCCGGGCCTACATTTTCACGGCAATTAGGCACGCTCTTTCTGAAAATGAGCATCGTACAGACCTCAGTCTTAACCTAATGATAGTGTTGTAAGCTACCTCGCAGCCCCCTTAACCCAGTTTTGTTCAGGATTTTTAGTAAGGGACGAGAACCACAGGGTAACTCATGATGATCAATATGATCAAATACAGTAGTGTATGGTATACAGTATATGGTATGATATGGTTGTTACGATTCGATGTGATGTGATTGGATACGATACGATACAATAAACCCATAGACTGTAAATATTAATGGACGAAGCCTGAGTGACGTCATCCATCTGTTACTGCAGGGGGCGCCGGAGGCTCATCGGCAGCAGCCGCCATGCTGGAAATCCTGTCTCAGTCTAACTTTCAGTCAACCTAACGACAGGCTGAGAGCTGGAGCTGAGGCGGGTTTTAAGCTGCTTGACGAACAGATACATCGCGCCCACCTGTCAATCATGTCAGCTACGCGCCTAACTATGGATAACAGAGATCGTTCATAAGATCAAAATGCGTTATTGTGTGTGCCCGTGAGGACAATAACTCAAATGTCAGCTCTTGCTCCATCATTGCCTTTGCATACAGTGAAACAAAAAACACCCCAAACAAAGTGCAGAGATTAAACTAACAAAATGTTAGTTGACTCATGACTTCATGACTCAAGTTAGATAGGGCAGTCTGTTTTATAAAGCCACTCCAGGAAAAGCACTTTCTATTACTCTGGATTATCAGTTGAATTATTAAAGGATCAGCAACATTTTTGCAATTCAGCTGCAGTCACTGATTAAAAGTTGAGTACTTTTAATGGGTTTTTGTGTGATGTCAAACAAGCAGCTTTGGAATAAAAAAGCATAACTCATGGTTTTTGTTTGCTTTGCAGGATCAAGCATGAAAACATTGTGGCGCTTGAGGACATCTATGAGAGTCCGGACCACCTCTACCTGATAATGCAGCTGTGAGTTTTTCTTCTTTTTCTTTGTTCTCTGTTTGTAGTAAAATAGATTCAAACAATTGAATTAGAATATTTGCATGGTAGGAGAAATTATCTCAGAAGACAGATTTATGACATTTTCAACTTTATTCTCTATATCTTTCACTTTTCTCAACATCGTAAAAGAATCATGTATCTTCCTCCTGTGACTTCTTTATTCGTTATGCATACACTGAAGCACCAACACTGAAAGTGTGACTTTTTTCTCTACATGGGACTTTTTACTCGTAAGGCCTGGCACTAATAGTCTTCCCGAAATCATTCATGGGGTCCCTGGGAGACCTCTGTGCTGAAACTTCAGGTGATTTGGCACATGATAACAAGTTTACTTTTCACAAGCAAGACCACTCAGCCTATACAAACAGTGTTTTTATGTCTCCTTCAGCTTTTCAACGTTTAAAAAAACAATCCCAAGGGTGTCCTTGACTTTGTATCTGTAACAGAAACTGGAGGTATGAGGTTTTTAAGAAGTGAGCTGGTCTGAAGCTGCTAGTCATGGGGTCAGATTCTGCCCAACATTCAATTTTATCAGACCCTTTACGTGTTCTTTTACTTCAGAGAAGGTTAAATGTGGCCATGTGGTGTCCATTTAGCTCCGTCAGTAGAGCAGGCTCCCTGTATACAGAGGCTACAGTCCGTGACGCAGTGGCCGGAGGTTTGACTCCCAGCCTCAGCCCTTTGTTGCAACTTCACTCTCTCTTCTCCCAGCATTTCCTGTCTCTCTTCCACTATTAAAAAAGGCAAAAGGGCCAAAAAATGATCTCTAGAGATTAGATGTGGCCCGCAAATTAGCTATAACTTTGAACAATTTTTCTATTTTTTATTGTCCTACATTTATTTCAGTGAGGAGAGACTTCATGTTTTGAGTTACCAATTGTTTATTTTACATGTTTGTGCAATGTCTTTGGCGATGAGCCTTCATTTCAACGTCTTCATGAATTCAAAGGGGTGGTGAGGATCACATCAGTATAGGGACCCCCTTGTTGAAGTAAAGACAGTGATAGTTGTGGTAAGGAAAAGGAGCAGTATGAATCATCTTTGAGGTGTGCTGAGCTTTTTTTTCAAGCGTTCAGGTAAAGAGAACACTTAGTCACCTGTGAGTGACAAGCTCGTACCATCGTTTATTCAGTAAGATCAGACTGTTGGGAGTGGTTACTTTGAGGTGGGAGGACAATGGAAGACTAAAAATCTGTTCATCCTGGAACTTGAGGAATTTCCACCGGGCATTCAAGACAATAGAACAATATCTCACTTGATTGAGTGTGAATACAACTTTTCTCATCTCATTTCTATTTAAATGGACAATATTTTGCAAAGGGATTTGTTTAAATTAAAATGTTCCTTGAGTTATTCATAAAACACTCTACATGAGCCAAAAATTCATAAAACTCGATCTCACACGTATAATCTTATTCTTCTTGCTCGCCCACACAAACACATGCACACTCTCTCTACAATGACAGCTTTACTGAGATGACATCTCACACACGAAGAAAAAAGCCAAGCCATCCTCCTACACACAAACACCCCACCAGTCAGCTACAAGGCCTCTATTATTGTACATCAGCAGGAACTCTGCTTTGATGGTCAGAGGGAAGAAGGGTGGCCCGTGGCTCACCTAAGGGTGCCCTACTAACCTCTTGTGAAAGGTGACGGCTCCTTGTTTAAAGGGAGAAGATGTTCTGAAAGTTTGGCAGTGGAATTGGAAACATTTCGCTCGAGTTCAGGTGGATGTCATGCTTTGTGGATTACACAACTGTGGCTATGTTTACAATCCGATGTCAGAGGATTATCTGCTCAGCAAACACATACGTATGTTTGGGTGCTGTTACTTGAACACCAACTCAACTCTGGTTAAACATAGAAAACACTGAAGCTAATACCTTAATTTGAAATGACAATATTCTGGGCTGCACTTCTGATAAATGTAGTACTATTAGTTTAGTGATTGCCCTTGAACTGATGAAATAAATTGATGCTACCAAATGTACTAATCGAACCATCTTGTTTCTTTATTTAACATTTTCAAAGATGCAGTTGTCATTGGAAAAAAACATTGTTATAGCGCTAATCCAATGATTGAGATTATTGTGGATATTCAAGTTTTCTGTGATCGAGTAGTGAAGTGTATGTATCAGCTGTGTGCATTGTCACAATCGGCTCGAGGGCCATGACTGAACATGGCCAGAAAACAAAGGATCAAACACAACCTGCACGACTTTCCCAACAATGCAGTAATTAAAGCCAGGTGCACTAATTAAATTAGGGAAATCATTTGACCTCACTACAAGGAAACCCTACCAAGTACCTTAACAATCACACAACAAGGCACAGTTAGAACCCCAAACAAACACAAAACCAGGAAGAGAAAATCACAACTTACTTACTTGTTTGATTGAGCCCTCAGTTTGTCACGACAAGCTCAAGGGCCACGGCAAATAAAGGGAGATAAACCAAGATTACACTTAATTCAACTGATGTATGTACGACAGGGTGGAATGTCATACAAGAAAATTAGTTACAACGAAAGCTCACTATTTATGTGGTTACACTGTACAGATGGATCACGACATGGGTGCTCACACAGAAGGCGTTGAATCTGGACGGAGCATTGTTAATAAAGTTTCCTTTGAAAACTCCAACAGGTGAAGTTGGGAGTCAGATCTATGTGTATTTCAGTTGTCTAATATGCACGGCACAAATACAAAAAGGCTGTGAGAAACGCTCTCGTTCTCTCATACGCACAGAAACACTCTTAGCATCATCAACAAATGCAAGCTAACTCGCAGAGCTAAATCATCATTGGGCAGCAGTAGCTCAGTCCGTAGGGACTCGGGTTTGGAACTGGAGGGTTGCTGGTTCAAGCCCTGACGTGTACCATAATATGGAAGTTGGTCTGGATAGCTGGAGAGAGAGTGCTTCCTGTGTAGCAGTGTGTAGCAGCCCCACTCTGGCATCTCTCCACTAATGCATGTCCACAGGTCCTGTTTGTGCATGTGTGTGATTTGAAAGCATTTATTTGTGCAGGCATACAACCAAAATTTCAAACATGCAACCGGTCAGGAGCAGCAGATTGGACCATTGTTGGCCCCTCTACACTGCACAATAAACAACGCTAGCAGGCTGAAAGTCAGCCCACTTCAAAATCAGCCGTGCAACAAAAAAAATGGCCTAAAATTGTTTAGTGTATGACAGCTGAAGGAGACAGCTTTCATAGCGACTAGAAGCATTTGGCCCAGGTGCTCCCAGGATAGCCACACCTACCAGACCAGTTACATGTACAATGTATAACACAAGAGAAATGAAGGCACAACCAAACAGGCCAGAGGTCAGTCAGTGAGTTAGACCAATGAGCTTCAAGCTGTTTAAAACAAACACATGTGTTTTATAAAAGAGACAAAGGACTTCATTGTGAATATTTTAATTCAGATTAAGGGCAACAAAAAAACCTGCTGACTGCCGTAGATCTGAGACTTAAGGCATTAGGAATATATATCTTTATGTTTGTATGAAGAGGTATAAGCGTTCATTTATGGAGAGTAAGTCCTCATCCGAGAGCCCAGAAAACAGGTTTGATTTACACTTTTAAAGAAGGTGTTTGATGTTGGGCTACATTTAATAGATAGAGGTAAAGATGGCGCACACTCTTTGGTGGGAATGGTCTGTTAGACAGAAACGACGCTGTGAGGAGAAGATTTCCTCAGACAGTAAAGTCTAAATATAGTGTAACAGTGACATAAGTAGAGAACAGACAAAGGCAGTGAATTGCCTGAGTGTCTTTAGTTATATTGCAGGATCTACTTTATATTAGGTTTATATAAGTTACCTTTGCTCATAGCTTTTAAAAAACTATATATGAAAGAAGGTGCTGCTCATTAATTCAAGTCGTAATTAAGGAGGAACGCTGTTTGTCAAACACAACAAACTACTTTCTGTAGTAAGAAAAAGGCAAATTTTCAACCCAAACCTGTAAATAGCTGAAAAGCTAACAAGCAGCCATACTGATTATATACGCAGACAGCGTCCCTCAGCCTCCTTTCGTTGAACCGGATGAAGCCAGAATATTGCTGTGATGGGCGAGATATTAACAAACAACATAAACAAAATAAGCTCATGTCTCTATCAGCACACGCTGTACAAGGGGTGAGTTATTTGATTATTCATCCATTTAGATTTGACGAAGAATAAGCTTCATTCACAATACAGTGCATAGCTGATGTGATTGGCGGGCAGGGGGCGATGTACTTTATCTTCCATAATCACTGCTCCTCCTGGTGGATAGATTAACGGTTGCAACTAGTTTCCACAAGTGACGCTTAGGGGCGTTACAAGTCCACCCGCGTTGACTACGTCACCGTAGGGGATCTCATTATAGTCACGGACCCTGCACTGTCCTTGCAAGGACCCAGCACAGTCCGGTCGAGGTCCCACCAAGGCTCCGTCTGTAGCTGTTCGTCAGGAGGTTTCAGCTCCAGCTCTTAGTCTGTCATTAAGGGGGAGACATGCTGCCATTTCCAGCACGGCCTCCTGCAGTAACAGACAGGTGTCGTCACTTGGGCTTCGTCTATTAATATTTACAGTCTACGGTTAGTGCGAATTCGCAACTAGAGTCTACGCAGTAGGGGTCGCCTGAAATACACAGGGTATTGAAGTCACGCTGCTTCCGCTAACAAAATCACACATTAAACTTACTGATGAAATGTGATCTCTCTAGGGGGTACAGTCCAAAGTGGAACAGATTCTTTGTCCGTTTTTAAACAGACACTCATGGTCATCAAAGTTCAATGATTCTTGTAGTAACACTCGTTAAGTTTCCTTTCGCTGTACTCTTCAGCTGTACTCTGCTAATCCAGTGTTTTTTTTAGGGCCATGTTTGCCTTTATTGGACAGGACAGCTGAAGAGAGACAGGAAATGTGGGGAGGAGAGAGCCGGAGATGACATGCAGCAAAGGGCCGAAGTCGGATTCAAACCCACGGCCACTGCAAAGAGTTCTACAGCCTCCTTACGTGGGACGCCTTGTCATAACTGCATAGCAATCCACCGCCCCAATCATGGTTTTCTAACATTAAATAACTAATTGCAGAGAAACTACTCAGAAAAATAGACGACTTGAACCCAAAATGGTGTGATAATAACTTTCATGACAATAACAGGTTTGAGAAAAATGGATCTGGGGTACATTTTGATTTAGAGTTTCACCCATGTCGCATCTTATCATTGAGGAGGCGGGGTTTATGCATGCTGCTTATTTTATCCATGCTGCCCAACAGAAGGGGGAGCTCTAAATATAAGGGCTTCACTCCCAGGGGGCTTTTGTTCAGTCCATTCTGAATCTACATGCAGTCTATGTGACACTAGAAGACTAAAGAAATAGTCATATCTCACACAGAGTAGAGATTAATCATGCTCTTTTTAGATGCTGAAATGATGCATTAAGAAACACACTGAACCCTTGAAAGAGCCGATGGTCCAACATGTGTGTTACATCACATGAAATCCCTCTGTTGACCAGACTCCAGTCGTCTTATTAAGCTGTTTAGCTATAACGTTAACCTTTTGACTGGGTTCCCTTGTTGTCTTGAATAAACCACTTAACAGACTCTTCCTTTTTCCTGGCCGGCTGCCACACACCATTTGTTATGTTAAATACTTTTGATTGCATTACAAGGACGTGAAAATCCCTATTTACTCTTTACTTCGCTGTTAAATGCCTTCATGTACCTGAAAGGCCTTAATGCACTTTACATTGATTCTTCTCTAGACATCAAGGTTACTTAGTGCAGCTTGAATTGCTCTCACTGAAACGTAGGAGAGAGGGAACGAGAGATCACACTCCTGAGACATTAAAGGTATTTCTGCTCATATTTCAGATGCATATACTCTTACATGGTAACTTATTTAAGAGGAAGAAAGTCATCACTGAGTGGAAGTTCAAATGAAATATTACTTCCAACAACTTTTTCTCTTCCTTTGTCTCAGAGCAGCCAGGGCAGGGCGAGACCGAGACAAGAACAAGACCAAGGCAGGGCCAGACTGAGACAAGACCAAGAGATTTAGGGATTGAGACCGGGTCGAGACCAAGACCAAGGCAGGGTGAGACTGAGACAAGAACAAGACCAAGACCATAAATATCAATGAAAAATCATCGTCTTTTGTGAAGTGGGCGTGTCACTCACTTAGACCGTAACACCGGGAATGTTGCGGTCGTAACCGGGGAATAAAAATCAAATTATATTTTTAGAAAGGGGTGTTTTCCTTCTAATCACACTGATGACGTTAAAAAAAAGAGTCGTTAGTGGTGGTCTTGACCGGTCTTGATTTAAAATTCGTAGTCTGCCCTGTCTGAGACTGAGACAAGACCGAGGATAAATGCTTTTGATTCCGAGATGAGACCGAGACCTTCAAAAAGTGATCTCGAGACCGGTCTTGAGAAGCGGACTACAACACTAGTTGATATAATTCTTCATTTCATGAGGTTTTGTCTCTATAATTTGCAGTTTAAATGTACTCCTGTCACAAAACATTTTATGCCAGTCTTTCCGAGGAATTCAAGGTTTTCAGAGCAGAGGACTCCTTTTTCTAACAAAATGTAACACAGGCAATAACAGGTCAGTCCTTGTCTCTGCTCCCTCTCCTCCTCTACACCTCCCGTCATCTGTTTTCTCTCCTCTCTCTCGCACCATCTGCTCTTCCCTTCTTTCACTTCATTGCCTCCCCTTCCTCACCACTCACACCTTATTTCCACAGCCACCACCACCTCTTACCTTTTGCCTGCTCACTTGCATTTTTTCCCAGTCTTCTTTTTGAATCCATCTGTTACCATCTGTTCATGTAATATCCATCAGTTGCCACAGTAACTGGGTCAAAGGTGACACCTTAGCTCCAAAATTTCAGGTTTACATTGAGAGCAAAAAAAAGGGTTTATATCATTTTCCTTAACCCTGTAAATACAACGATTCTGCATATTATGCTGTGTTTTTTCAGCAACATAATTCTTTTATAAAAATGAAGCGTTTTCAAAGTCGATTGATCATTTTTTATATTTGAAACAGTTTGGCAAAAAAACTTTTTATAGCATTCACCCAGAAAGAAATACATAATCCATCTGTGCAATAATTAGTTTAACTAACTATACTGTAGTTATTATCATGCAGACTAGGAAGAGTTCTAAATGTTCTCGTTTAGCCGGCTTATTGTGCACATCAATTTACAAATGTATAAATTCTCAAAATCTGCCACTGTCATTGAACTTTCTCATTTGAATGACCAGTTTGTATCTTAAATGAATCTTCTCAAAGCTGCATGAATACCGCACAATGTGGTTTATAACAGGGGTTGCACAGACTAGTCGACTAGCTTTACATCTGTGTGATGACGCTTTGTTTCTGATGTGGACTAATCTCTTATCAGGATAGAAAATCTAAAACTGTGACTGAGCAGATCTATGACAGTGAGTAGGCGATAACGCTTTTTTTACCTGAGTTTTTTTCTCAAACCTAGTTGGAGTTTTTTTCTTGCACTCACTTCTATGGGAGTAGTAGCACACATGTAAGTGTTCAATACTTTATTGCAGCTGTTGCAACCTGCTCTTTCTTTATGTGTTCACACTGTCTGCTTTCAGCAACATATGCATTAAGTTTTGCAAATAAGTATTTTTGCTGTTTGCAAAGCATTCCCTTCTCTCGTGGTTTTATAAATAACTTCATCAGCGACTAGTCGACTTGATTATCAAATGACTGGAGACTTAAAAATCTAAAGTCATGCAACCCCTAGTGTTTAGACGTACTTTTAATACCTGTTTTTTCATCTTAAAGGCTGTCTTAATACCAGTGCTACAAATATACCAGTATAAAATGCTGAGAGAGGTACTTTTTTGGCGCCATAATCTATCTAGAGGTTCATTATTGACAACCGTGCCCCCAAGTGTAGCCGCCACCATCACGCGCCATAAGGTGATTAAAAATTCACTCCCATTCTTTGTGTATTGTAAACTGATTTAAAGGAGCAATATGTAACTGGCGTTTAAAATGGTACTGCAGTCCAAGTTCACAACATTAAAGAGAGCTGTCTCCCCCTGCCCCGGTCTGCTATGTCGCGAACACTGAAGCTTCAGTGTTAAGCCAGCTCTGCATCGCTCTTGAAACCTTTCTGCTCGTAGAGCTTTTTAGAAAAGTGACGAGGCTTTTTAGGTCGGGTAGACTCAATCACATCTGAACCAGTTTGCTTGCCTGTACCATAAAACTGCCTACTTCTCTGGTCAAAACAAAGACAAACCAATCAGAGACTTAGGAGGAGGACATACTGTACTGGCTGCTTCATTGTTGTCAGAGAGGCCAGCACTTCAACAGAGCATGTTTCCTTAATGTCTGATCATATAGTACGGTCATTTTATGATATAATTCAGCTCATCTGACACTCTTATTGATGTAAGGGAGGTTTTTAGCAACTAGAAGCTTAATGGAGAGTGAATGTCAGATTTAAATGTTTTAGATGACTCCAAATAAAGGCTAAGATTGCTATTTATCTACTAGATGTGTAAATACACAACAGCTTGCCAACATGTATCCCATAGTAGCCATAAAAGGCTTACATTTCTTATTTATTCTGCTTCGGGGAATAGCACTGACCCTTCTTTTTTGCCATTTTTGTGCTTCATATTTTTGCAATGCCACTTTTTTTCTATTTGACTATTTTCAAAAACACTGCTCTTAGAATCAAAGAAAGAAACGCTTCACTAAAAACATGTTAGAATATTGAAGAGTCAGCGGGAAAAAAACATTTAACGGAGAGTAGTTCACTCTCCTTCTCATCTGTCTTCAGTGCTGCAGGCTGTACTTTAATCTGTACACAGGAGCTTCATCACTCTTCAGCAGAAAACATTTGTCCATCATTGAAGCTGTCACACCCATTAATCGGCACCAGCCACTATTGTAATACGTAAACTCATTTGCTATAATTATGTGCATTATTGAGATGTCAGGGTTTTCTGTCAGCAGACAAGAAGCTCATTTATGAACAAGGACTTTTGAATATTTTTTCCGTGTAATTGCGTTGTGGCAGATCGATGCAGTCTGACAGCGTTTCCTTCATTGCTGTTCATCACAGCTTGTCTTATGTAACCTCGACCGCGGGGAGGCAATCAGTCCGTGCTGCCAGGAAAATCGATGCAACCAAGTGCAATGTGGGTTTTCTATTGATGCTGTTTGTATTGGGAATTGGGTATTTGCAAAATATGAAACTAGATGAAGTGTAGAGAGAAAATACTTCAAAGTATGCAGCATCTGTGAGGGACAGTCACCAAACCTTTGACTTCAGTTCTTCACATTTTTGTGTTTTTGATTGGCTGCCCTTCTAATGCAGGAGGACGCAACAACAAACGGCCAAATTCTTTGTGTGTGTTCATTAATTCTGACAATTTGTGTAATCAGGTTTTCTTAACTTATAAGAGTTTTGCAATTTATTTTATATTAGGCTCAGTTATTTTATGTAGGTGAAAGCGGTTACAAGGGGAAACCTACGACAGGAGCTCGGGGTAGAACTGAGGTGGTTCGAGCATCTGATCAGAATGCCTCCTGGTCGCCTCCCTCGGGAGGTCTTCTGGGAACGACCAACCGGGAGGAGACCCAGAGGTAAACCCAGGGGTTGACCCAGAGCTTGCTTGAGGGATTATATATCCCTTCTGGCCTGGGAACGCCTTGGGATCCCTCAGGAGGAGCTGAAAAACGTTGCTGGGGAGAGGGATGTTTGGGGCAACTTGTTTAGCCTGCTGCCACCGGGAACCGGCCCCGGATAAGCGGAAGAAAATAGATGGATGGATGCCTTTGTATTGTGATAGGGCAGCACCTTTGTTTTCACAAAGACAGAATGGAGTAAAAAGTCAACAAAAATCAACCTTCATATGATCAATGGGTTTATAAAGAGAGGAATATGATCGTACCTCCTCGACAAAAAAATGTGTCATTCAAATGAAGAATTAAGTTTTTAAGGTTTCTGAATTGCAACTTCAGTTTGAAATAAATGTCTAAATTGGTTCAGGCATTCAACCTACATATCATTTTATTATTTATTTGAATTAATATTCCTAGTCCTCACGCTCCCTCTCTCTACCTTACCCCACCAAGTGAGTAACACTGATTGAAGATATAGAAATGTGTCCAAGTCTGGTCTCCATAGGTTTTTTCGTCTCCGCCAAATGTTTTTATTGTACCATTTCAGCATGTATGTGGTTTGAGAGATAGATGCTTGATATGAACATGTCCTTACATTTGCATTTTAGTCTGCTCTACTACTTACAATGCAGGTTTAATAGTGTAGCTGTGTAGTGTAAAGCGCTTTGTGTTGTGGTAATCAAAAATATCAATAATTTTAACACATTTCAATACCACATGTGTTAAACGTACAGTATGTAAAATCCGCCGCTAGGGGGCTCTCAATCAAAACAATAACAAAAGATGACGTTGAGGCTTGCGGTGTATTATGTGAAAAAACGAACGAATCAATAAGAACGGGCGAAACCGACCTGAGAAAGACAATATGTGTACTGACGATGTATCCAAGTATAATTTACATGACGTTTTTATCACAGCAGCACATACAGCGACAGAACGGCAGCTTTCAGTAGCAGCTAGCGCTAGCTTGTGCAGCGGTCTTTGACGTAACATCCGGTGTTTCCTTGACAACGATCAACATTTCCTGTCTATCGTGGCGGCTCATCATGGCGGCCGCCTACAAGACACGTACCGTTACAACTATAAAATTACGGATTTCTCTGGCTTTGATAACTTTTGGAAATATTTGAGGTGATGTAAGTACTCAACTAAAAAATATATATAACATGGGTTTAGTCAATTTTTTATTTAAGTTAGATATTTTAATGTAAGTACATTAGCATTCAATTCTACATACTGTACCTTGAAACGACACAACCTATTCTAACTATATACATTTGAAAAGTACCAACGGTTTAAAGCGACTTCAGATACAGCAACAGTACTGCAGCTTTCAGCTCACTTCGTCACGCAGCGGCCTTTAACGTATCGTCTGGTGTTTCCATTGCAACAATAAACATAGCGTCATGCCGGCTCTGTCATGGCATCCGCACAAAAGAAACAGTGTGTTACAACTAGGAAATAAATGAGTTCTCTGGCTTTGAAATATTTGAGTTAATGTAAGTCCACAAGTCCACATAGGTTTTGTCAATTTTGTATGAATTTAGATATTTTAGTGTAAAATTCTAAATATTACACCTTTAAAAGAATCACATTTGTCTCCGTTCTTCTCTGATTTTTTTTACCTAACATATATCTGCTTCTTGTAGGATTTAAGGAAGACTTTCTGTCATTTTTTTAATCATTTTTTTCTGAAGTAGAGAAATAAGAGGATTTTATCAGTTTCTATTTTTTTGTTATTGTTGCACACACACATTCAAGGCAGGAGCACAAGAATCGTACTAATCATTTGCTAAATAGCTGTCTAGCTGTGTTGATGAATTCATGGTAATACAGATCAGGAGCTTCATAGTCTTCTAGTGATCATAGTGTCCACATTATTCATGTCCTCATGTGAACAAACATCCACGCATAAAGAGAGCAAACTGGGATTGCAACTGCAGCCTCGCATACCTTTTTTTTTCTTCTCCATTGATGGAAACTAATCATCGCAGCAGCTCAGCAGCGTCAGTCAGACCTCTGACTCTGTGCTGTGATCAGTCTGCCAGGTCCCCGAGAGTGTGACGCCTCTTCATCTCTACCACAGTGCGCAGCATGCCGCTCGCATACACACACGCTCAGAAGTAATGTTTGCAGTCAGCCGTGATGAACAACCATCGCCTGGAGAGACACAGAGAGGTGGATGTAGGAACACTGAAAAGGAAGAGGGGAGGAATGTTTGAACGATGACTTTTGAAAAGTGTTTATATTAGTAATGATCAATTATTTGTAGGTTATGTAAGGCGTACAACTGTTTATGACAGTTCAGTCATTCATATTTCTTTAAAAATAGAGAATAAAGACTTTGCTGCAACACTGATTGATCAACAAGGTAACAACACTAAAGCACAAGCATCCAACTAATGCAATGACTGTAGTGGAGAAGCTACTTTAACGTCTCTCTTTGGTGAGCATTTTAAAGCCTTGAGTTTAGTATTTTGGTTAGAGACCGATTCATCGGCCAGCCGATGATATCGGCCGATATTAGCACATCAAGTGTCTATCAGTATCGGCTAATTTTATCTCTGATGCGCGCCGATATTACTAGATTTATTCACCAGTCAAATAGCATTTCATTTGAGTAACAGCAGAGCGCGTTATTTGGATTACAACCAGCATGATCAATCTCCAGAGTGCACGTACATGCGTTACTTTCCAGTTAAGTAATGTGTCTTCATTATATATCTAAAAAGGATATCGGAAGACAGCATCGGATTTATTCTCTCCTTGATATCGACATCAGTATCGGCCCCAAAAATTCCATATCGGTCGGGCCCTAATTTTGGTTGCCATTTTCATGTTTGTTTGGAACCAGAAGTGACCACAGGGTGCTAAACACACTGCTAAATCTCCATTCTGATTGACAGATTAACTTTCTACCTCTTGTACCATCGACCTCTTGTAAAAACGGATATTTTATAACCATGTATTATTGTATTATTTCAGCATCCTGTGCACTCCTCACCACTGCACTGGCATCTTATTTGTGCTTGCATGGTGAGGATAATAATAATGTCAAATATCAGGCAAAATTGAAAACCAAGAGGATCGTAGAGTTGATTTGAATCAACATAAATGAATCTTTTAGAAAATCATTAAACGGCACTTTCTCAAGTTCTATCTGTTCAGTCAATAAAACATTTGACGTAGTTTGAAATTCAAGTGGTGCTTCGTTAAACAGTGCTTACAGAGAGCAAACAACATAAAACATTACCAAGAGCTTCTTGTTCAACTGTGACATCTCTGAAAACACTAAAAATAGAAAGTTACCCACCGATACACTCAGATAAAATAGTGCACTTTAGTAAATGGGGAGTGTTTGCAGACACAGACTGGGACATGAAGGACATTCTCAGGGTGCTCTGACGTTCGACCTCCTACATATTGGATGTTTTTTATCATGTGATAAAAGCCAACAGGACTGATTTCCACTGCCCTTGAGCCTGGTATACTGGCAGTGTGTGTATGCGTGACAGTGTGTGTATACTTCTAGTGTGTGTGACCTTGAATGTGCATGTGCATTCTTTGTGCATTTGTGTGTATGTGCTTGCTTTGAAAATGTTAGTGTAGCTGGTCCTGCCTTTGCATCTCTGTATCGTTGCACATTTGTGTGTATGTGTGTGTGTGTCCATGTGTTCTTGTGTGAGTGCTCCTGTCTGATTGCCATGGTCTCTTTGCGCAAACGCTTATGCAACCATGAAGCCTGGTGGCTGATCTCCCTTTTGCTACGTCTGTGCCTATGTGTGTGTGTGTGTGTGTGTGTGTGTGTGTGCGTGCGTGCGTGTGCGTGTGTGTGCGCATGTGTGTGTGTGTGTGTGCGCGCGCATGTGTGTTTAGCCCTTTCTTGTCATTCCCAGACATGACTGCCTCTTAAACCGAACGAGTCGCTGCCCTCTTTGAAGAGAGAGAGGATTAGCAATTAATTCTGATCTCTTTTTTTCAGAAACTTCATTAGAGTTGAACTTCCACGGGCTCTAATCTGATCTGTCGCCGTGACGACGCCACACAAATACGCTGACCAGCTGTGTGTGTGTGTGTGTGTGTGTGTATGTATGTGCATGCATGTTTTTGCCTTTGTGCTTACTTGTGTTTATGGTGTCAGATGTGCACATTTGTGGCCAGTGGTGTGTATTGCTATAGTAAATAGTATCCACATGCAGAATATAGAGAGGACTACAAGGTTATTTGGCTACTATTCCAAGTTTTTCTACCCTTATTGGTATATTTAGTTATATAACGTTTATTGTAGTTAGTTGAACTTGCTTGATTATGTCAGAATTTGTTGCTGAAACTCGTTTTGCTTGTAGTCCACATGAACATAGAAGCATTTCAATGAGCTGTTTTTGTGGAGTGAGGGGATTATTTCCTCCAGCAGGGGGAGCTCTGTGTCTGTACAGCAGATGATGAGCTGGTTCCCATCTGTATGTACTGTATCTGTACCTGAACAAGTCATTTCATGTGGTCTGGAGTCAGGAAACATAAAACTAAACATTAGAAGAATCTGCCGAGGGGAGAAACTGCTAATGAACCTTTTTATGTGTTGATCTTGGGTCAAAAGAGTCACTTCTTTTTTTTTTTAACAGCTTTGATTGATGGTTTTCATTCAGTCTGCTTACACAGAGCTGCATTACAGATATGTCTGAATATTTTACAACCTTGGCAGGAGCTCCGACTCCTTCAGCGTACAGGTTTGAAACAACATTTATTAAGGCTGGTTCTGCTGTTGATCTCTGAGTATGGTTTGGAGTTCATCCCTTAGAGATGATTTAAAGCGTTATCTGCAAAGACAATAAAGGCATTTCATTCATTTTTCAAATGTTTGAAGATGAGAACATGAAGGTAGCAAAGCTGCTTTAGCGCAAGATTTTATGTATGTTGAGATTTTAAACCATATGCACTGGAAACGTATAAAATAAGGCCATCTTTAGAGGCTACAGCGACAAAACCTCACACAAATGCACATACACAATATTCTTTAATTGCATATGACACAAGGAAACATAAGGACCTTTGTAACATCCAGTTGGGGATGAATACGAAGGGAGAAGAAGAAGAAACACTTTCCAGGAATAGAAGAGAATAGATTTTCCACATTTGATCACTTTTTCAGAAATTACATCAGCATGTTTAAAGGTATGGTAACGCTGCAGGGTCTCTGAGTGTGTATTTGTGTGTAAGTGTATGCGTGTGTGATTTAGCACATGGCTCACAGCTTCTACACACTCTTGGCTGGAAACATCTACAGCTCATAAATTACCAGAAATCTGGACCCTGCAACCCCCCCAGTCTGTTACCAGTTACTGCCATGTTTGCACGACAGAGTGTGTGCATGCATCCTAACATTTCTAACAAACACACACTGACACAAGCACTCTCTCTCTCTCTTATTCTGCAGGGTGTCAGGTGGTGAGTTGTTTGACCGAATTGTTGAAAAAGGTTTCTACACAGAGAAGGATGCGAGCACGCTGATCCGGCAAGTCCTGGACGCTGTGAACTACCTGCACAGGATGGGGATCGTACACAGAGACCTGAAGGTACTGCAAACACACACACACATACACACACGCACACACACACACACACACACACACACACACACATACACACACGCACACACACACACACACACACACACACACACACACACACACACACATACATACACACACGCACACACACACACGCACACACGCACACACACACGCACACACACACACACACACACACACACTTACACTCCTCCCACATTTTAACTCCACACAAGGAGATTGTTCTCTTTTGACAGCCAACAATTTACTGCAGCAATAAGGGCAGTGGCTCCACACATGCAGTGCATTGTGGGTCAGCCTGGCGTGTGCCAGGTGTTAGAAGAGAGGTGATTGGCCAGAGCTGCACCCATAAAACTAACGCTGTGTTAAATGAGGAAGATGAGAGGGTTGTTTCTGTCACTTTCTTTCAAAGTTGCAGACATATGAGCAGCTATGAATGTTGTTCTTAAATGACACTGATGTGCGCAAACATTGAACAAAAACTACCATAAATTTAAAACCCTCAAAGATGAATTATGAACCGTTTTTTTTTTCTTTCCTTCTTTCTTCGGCCTCCAGCCAGAGAATCTGCTGTATTTCAACCCACAAGACGAGTCAAAGATAATGATCAGCGACTTCGGTCTTTCCAAGATGGAGGGCTGTGGTGATGTCATGTCCACTGCCTGTGGCACGCCAGGATATGTGGGTAAGTAAGTCTTCCCTGAACCCCCCAAAAAAAGTCTCCATTAACTACATCAAAATGTTTCCAGAAAACTTGGAGAAAACAAAAACTTCACTGGAAGGGCGCCAGATAGGATGCGGACAGAGGCTGTAGTCCTGTAAATACAAAGTAGAAATGTAATACCTAAAAAACATGGACTGTACAAAACATATAAGTAGTCTCAATGACTTTAACCATTGGGTTCTGGAGAGCCGTTAAGAAGCCCAACAATAGGGTTGCCATATTGAAAATGCTAATTTTGTATCAAACTGAAAACAGGTAAAAATGTGGGATTTAGGCTATGAAAGCCCCATACCATTTTTACAAATAAAGAAATGAGCTAAAATGACCAAAACTGCTTTTTAAATTAAATGAAGCTAAACATATGGGGCCTAATAGGGATACCTTGACTTTTCCAGCCAGCCTTCAGTGGACAATCAAGGAACTGCAGTTCATTGCACTTCTGCATTGACTTCATTTTTCAACACCAGAGGTTGTCATTTGTGTAAAACTCCCAGCTATAACCCTAACCCTTTGATTTAAGACAATTCCAATTAAAAGCTAAGCTAGCTGAGTAAGCTAACATTAGCTCTATAAGTTTGCCAGAGCCTCTGTCTCTTTGCAAACTGATTACTGATTTGTCTGGACTATTAAAAGCAGAAGCAGGTTTAAGTTTCTAGCTGTTTTTCTTTATGTTATTCAGTTACCGTTCTTAAACAGAGAGTGGGAGTGTGGTTAACCAGGTTAGTGTAGCATACAAGTCAAGGGTCACTCAACATAATTTGAGTTTGAGGATTTTAACAGTATCATGGGAGGTTTTCTTGCAGGATTTGGCCAAAATATGCTGCCTAAATACATTTACACTGTAAGTCAAGCTTTAAAAAAATGCACATGATTATATATGATACAAAGAAACGATAGAATCTAACAAACATAATTGAATTGCATTGTACGTCCTGTTGCAAGTCCTGTTATTGTAATTAAGGCATTTCAAGCTCCTGTGAGAAACTTACTGTAAACAAGTATATTGTATTCCTTTGCTGACCTTGTTCTTTAAATGCATAAGTGGTGTTTTCTGATAAAAAATCTCATCCTGCTTTCTTTTAATAGTCAGTCATATCACTCACTGTGAATCTGTGGTTAATGTAAACTAAGTCTGTTTCTCACTCCCTTCATCCGAAACATACCCGTAGTGATTGAAAGTGTTAAAAATGACTTTATAGGGGCGCAGGAAGCCTAGTGGTTAGTTGTTTGCGCTCCATGTACAGAGGCTACTGTCCTCAAAGCGGGCACCCCGTGTTTGAATCTAATCTGTGGCTCCATTGCTGCGAGTCATTCACCAGTCTTTCTCTCCCTGATTTCTGACTCTATCTCAATGTCCTGTCTACAAAGCCCAAAAATAATCTTTGAAAATGACTTTGTAGAAATGATTAATCTCGTCACTTGTTTTCCTTTTGGGGACACATTAAAGGGGCTATATGTAACTTACAAAAATACTGTGTTTGTAGCGATACCGCATGGCCGTCAGGCGAACTGCCTAACAGCCTAATGATTTATATACTGTATAGCTACAAGTTACATATACAGTATATGTAACTTTTTACATGTATAAATCGTTTTTTATCGCCCATTAATAAGCGAACGTTTAACTGATGTGAAAAAGTAGATGTTCACTGTCTGTCTGCGTTGCCTGTATACAATTTGCCTCGGGTCCCATTTCTCTGCGGAAAGCTCCAGGCAGTGTCATTTTATTTGCGTTCTCAACGTCCTCCTCATTCCGCTCTGCTTACAGAAATCAACAGTACAAACTACAAACTCATCACACACTCCCGGTCTTCACCTGCACAGCCAGAGGCCGCCTTCACCACACTTATATCCGTCCTAGGAGCTCTCACAGGCGGACAAACTAATCACACACTCCTGCTCTCAGGCAGTGCCTGCTCAGACTGTCGTTTGTAGGATGGAGAATGAGACACACAGACTCCTTCACAGACTCTCACATGTGTATGACCACTAACCTCCTCTGTAAACATCATGCCGGTAAATATGCAGTGTTTCAGGGGCGATGTTGATGCTCGTTTGTGTACGTACGAGCACGTATGACGAGCATGCGAGGGAGAGCGAGAAACAGGTTACTGGTGCAGTTCACCTGACGGCCATGCGGTGAAACTACAAACACAGTATTTTTGAAAGTTACATATAGCCCCTTTAAAGCATCAATATTAATTTCAGTCTGTTTCATAACAAGCAAAAACTCTACTAAGCTACTAAGGTGACGCAAAAGGACACGCAAGAGGGAGGTGAGAGTGATGCTTTAATGTAATGTAAAGTAGTGTCTCTAGTTACATCTGTCAAGGCTAATTAGAATGAGGACATAATGAGGCGGATGTTGCACCATCTGGGATAAGGAGGTTGGCTTGAGTTGTTGTAGTGTAAACTTCTCCAAATCCAATTAGGAGCCGAACAGAGCCGTTATTGTTAGCCTAAACTCTGCCAGCATCCAGGAGTGGCTTCTATTCAGAGGAGAAATTCATTGAACCAGCCAACAATACCATCTTACGTCAAAGCAGATTATCTTACTGTTTAGTCCAATGCTTTGTTTTTAGCTCTTCAATCAATCAATCAATCTTTATTTGTATAGCGCCAATTCATAACAAGTGTTATCTCAAGACGCTTTACAAAAAGCAGGTAAAGGACCTTACTCTTTGTCTATTAATATTACAAAAGAGAAGGTAAAAAGACCATGCTCATTGTTATGTTACAAAAAGCAGGTAAAAGACCTTACTTATTGCTATATTACAAGGACCCAGCTTAATCCATCATGAGCACTTTAGCAAAGCAGCAAAAGTTACATTGGTAAGAAAAAACTGCCTTATTAAAAGGCAGAAATCTTCGGCAGTGATCCCCGGCTCATGACGAAACAGCCTTCACAGCCTAGACTGCGCCGGGCTTGGAAAGGGATAGGGGGAGATGGGATAAGATGCAGGAAGAGGGATAGGGAAAAGGGGGGGGGGGGGGGGGGGGGGGGGTTATTTGTTTATTTGCTCCATGGACACAACAACTGCAACAGGTGGAGAGACCTCAAGATAGGCAGACCTGCTGCGCCTTGTGATAGTTGCTTAGCTATGATTGGATAATTTGTGTGTGGAGAAGGGGTTTAAAAAAACGTCATGGTTTGGTAATATAGCTCATATATCAAGTTTTATTTCCCACTGTGTGTCAATCTGATCTAAGCTGTCTGCACTTGGGTGTCCGAAGGCATCGGTCCAAGAGAACACATGAAAAATTCAGAGAGCGCCTGTTGTTCCCATCTGACACCATTTTCTCTCCTGAATAATCCTTTGTGATTTTCTTTGATCTGAGACACTAAGAATGTGTGTTTGCCGGGGCCCGTGTGTGTTGTGTGTGTGTGGTTCAAATATTCAATATGTGTTCACCTGACAAAACACAAACGCACTTAACAATCGTGCTTATCACTCACTTAAACCCCCAAACACTCTCTGCATAGTCAGCATGGAGCAGTGTTTGTTTACACATGCTAGTTTAAAATGTGGGATTGCATATCTGTAACTTTGGATGTACATCCGATCCGAGATCATATTCCTGTGTGTGTGTGTGTGTGTGTGTGTGTGTGCGTGCATGCGTGCATGCGCGTGCGTGCGTGTGTGTATGACAGATGCTCAGTTTTGACAGTACAGATCGGTTGTTCTGACACATACTTCCTGCAAACCATCACATGAACAAATCTGTCATCTAAAGACATACTAAAAAATAAATAGCTGTCAAAAAACATTTTGTAATTGATTTTGTAGCGCCCCGTCAGGCAAACATTACTAAACTCATCTAGAATTCAGGAAATGTAAAAGTTACTATTTTTATAGCGTTTTCCTTCTTTTTTTTTTAAACTAAGCTGTGTCTGAAATCACCCTCTACTCACTTTAAAGTAGAGGGTGAAAACAGAAAGTTGACAAGCCGCCGTTACTGCAGTTGTATTTTCCTTTAACATCTGCTGGTTTGAATGCTAGCTGTCCTAAAAAGGGGAAAATGTCCTTTACACACACCCACTGTCCATGCAGAGGACGGACATGTTCTTGAGGTGGATCGAGACAAGACTATAATATTTATAAGTAAAGTCTGCCCTCACTGAGGGATCTATCAGCGAGCATAATCAGGTAACAGCTGAATGTAATCATCACAGACCAGCTGCATTAGCAAAAAAGTGACAATATATCAATTATATCACAATATATCTAGTCTGTTAATGTTAATTGATGAAGCTAACTAGCTTATAGAATAATTATGTGGTGGATGGTTGAGTTTTTCTTTATTTCTCCATCATGTGATGCTGCCACCGCAGTAATGGCGCTACAGAAAGATGGCAGCGCCCACACGGCTGTCGGAATAAATCTATATAGGTTGACTGTATTCATAATTTCATAGCGCTGGCCCAATTACGAGTTAGCTCTACTATACTCTATATAGTGGACTAATTGTATCCCACAATGCATTGTAAAAAATCATATATAACCGATGGTCACTAACAAAGCAGTAAATCGCTCCATGCATTGGGGTACAAAATAAAATCTTCTGCTAATCAAAATGATTTGAATAGGTGTTAAAGGAAACACAGAAAAGTGTGAATAAAATCAAATCTAGAAGCTGTTTTAATAAAGAGTAAATGTTTTTTTCTGCCTAATGATGATGACAGACATGAGAGCATTATTTGTAAGATCTAGACAAATAAATGAGCTTTTTCAGTGATTTATATAATATATTTATTTATTGATGTCAGGTTGTAGAAAGGCAAAGGGAAGGACCCAAGTGTAGATAACAAAAAACTAAAAATATTTATTCAAACAAAAAAGGCAGAAACAAGTTTGTTTTAGAAAGTCCAAATTCAAAACAAACTCCATCAAAAGTCCAAAATCTAATACAACTGCTCCCAAAGTTTCTTCTTCTGGTACAGATAAGCCACGCTCCAACTGATGTTTGACCAATATTTATTATTTTCCTTTTGTCAGCAAACACCGTGAAAAACTAAAATGAAGTAAATGAAGACACAAGCATTTATGAGCACAAATAATTATGCAAAAGCTAAACAAAATGTCCTTTACAAATAAAAATACAATGACATACCGTGTGCGCCTTCTGACCAGAAATGTTTAGTATTTGCAGTCTTTTAACATTCTTCACAGACGAGTCTCCTTCATCTGTGTCCTACTGTTGGCAATAGCTCCAGGCAACACACTTAATTACTTTAATTAAACATGTGAACACCGCATGCTGACCACTCAGCGCAACACACAATTCAACCAGTAGGTGTCAGTAACTGTACATAGAACTGGATCACATTTCAAAATAAAACATTTTCTGTAATTACAACCAAAAACCTGTATAAAGAAACACAATTTTCTGCGACAGCTACATCTAAATCAATGGGAAACAACAAGGAGCCGAAACACTGGGGAACAAGACGTAACAGGAACACTGGGAGGTAGAGGAATAAACTGACAATAAACTAAATAGACACCGGGGTAATCAGACACAGGTGAGACTAACGACACAGGTGAAGACAATCAGGGCAATCAAAATGGAGGGAAACCAGACAATCGGAGGAAGTAAGACAAGACAAGAAGCACTGGGGACAAGAACTACAAAATAAAAACAGGAAACACTAAAGACCTAAAGATAATGTAACCAAACAATACACACAGGACAAAGAGAAAGACGAGGATAAGAAATGACAGGAAACAGGAAACACTAAAGGCAAAATTTGGAGATAAAGCAATAAAAAAGACACACAGGAAACATTCGACACAAAGAAAGAAAGAGACACAATAAAACAGGAAATGAAATCTAAACACTGAAATAAGCAAAATATAAAACTAAACAAGAACAAATCATGACAATTGAAACTGCAAGTATAAATATACAACGGCAACGACATCATTATAGAGTCTGGTGAGACGGTGAGTAGTGTCACTTATTGGTCCAATGAGCTCTATATATAGTCCTCTTCAGACAACTCAGTGTATGAAGGGAGTAGTGAATGAGTACGTACGTACAACCCTATAAAATGTGACTTCTAAGTACCGGTAACTTTAGATATCTGACCTGGAGAGGTGCAAACACAAACGTATGCTACAGAAGTCTAAAAAAAATTACACCAGCCAGGATTTGACTTTAAATGGTCAAATCTTTGCATCATCATCTCCTTCTTTGTATGCCGTTGTAACTCTCTGACCCATCTATGCCGTTTAGCTCATCTATTGTCTTCACCTATGACCCCAAGCCTCCACAGCCTCCTGCCTGCAGAGGTATGCTCGGCCAAAAGGCATTTTCCACTCCAGACAATGTGTGTCTAAAAATAAAAATCCCAAATGAAAAGCAGACCTGGACAATGAGCAGGAGTAAAAGCATGTAGAGTCACATAACTCATAGAATGTGTTTGTTCATTTTTTCTTCTTTTTTTTGGCAAATTCCATTTTTCCTGCAATTTCACGTCAGGTCATTAACTGTGAACAGTGAAGTTTGGAGCATCAATATGAGCTTCAGCTTTCTGACACCTCCTGTTTTTTTTTTAAATTCTTTTATTGTTTTGTTTACTCGACACAGCAATGACCACGAATCAGCAGACATTCAAATATTTAAAACACATGGCAGCTTGGCTTAAACTTCAGTTTTCACCTTTATTGTCCCTGAGTGGAAAGTTCTGAAAACAAAACACATAAAGACATGCGCGCACTCACTCATGAATGGAAAAGATGGTAAAATTCAGGAATTCACCAAGTTCCTGAATCGCATTGCATCTTATTGCACAATACCTACCCTAACCTACCGTATTGCGTCACTGTACAGTATCACAATGTACCGTATTGTACTGTATCGTATGGGACCATATCGTAGCACATCGTAAAGTTTCGTACCGCACTGTATCGTATCGTATTGTACCGTATGATACCATACCATACCATACTATGTGTACCGTATTTTGTATGGTATGGTATCGTATCATACTGTACCGTAGTGAAATAACTGGTCACATACAGTATGTTTAGGGTCTCTAACAGTATTATCAGCCACCTGTTCTTAAAAGAATAAACATAGCGTGTTGGCTTCATGGTTATTAAACCTTTTATAAGATTCCCAGTGTCTCACTTGGTTTTACTGTGTAGCAACACTCAGAGACACACAATCAATCGATGAATAATAACTCTAATTGGAAAAGTAATTGACAGATATCTTTGACCTGATTTAGTTTTTTTCCACAATGAAGTGAGATGCATCTGAAAGCTCATCTAAACTAGACAACATTAAAGGACCAACACCATCAACAGAAACATCAGTTTGTTTGGAAAAAACAGATGTACACCTAAGAAACAGAGACTCAAACATCATCCAGAAAAAGCTCCAAAGATGATGAGTTCCAAGTGTTTGACAGGTGATTTGTAGAAATACCAAAGCAATGAGCATTAAACAACACAAATTAAGTTAACCGAGTAAGACAAACAGATTACTACCATATCTAACTGATTTACTCTCTGCCAGCATATTTGACCGTAAACTCACTTATTGAAGTCGTGAACACCAGACACAATGACCTCAGTGTGTAAAAATGTCCTAATTCTGAATCCAGCGAAACTAGAACACACACACACAAACCTTCATAATGACTCAGGGTAGACCTATAAACACAACTAATCACTCTGATTCAGCTCAAGTGAGCAAAGTTTTCTCTCTGCCCCAGATATGACAAGTATTTCTTTATATTTTGGTATTTGCGTGTGTGTATGTGTGTGCCAAATGTACTTCGATCCAGCCTTGAGTTTGTATTTGTTAGTTGATTTTATGGTGAGCTCTCTGTCTTTAGTCATTTGCTTTGTCCACAGCCTCCGTACAGGCCTGCAAAGGAAGGTCGGGCCAGGCCAATCTGCCTTACAAATATGTGACAAAAGAGCAATTAGCTTTCTATTTTTTTCAGGCCTTTTGCCTTTATTCGATGGGACAGTGGATAGAGTAGGAAATCGTGAGAGACCGGGGAATAACATGCCGGAAAGGAGCCACAGGTCAGACTTGAACCCCGGGCCGCCCACTTGGAGGAATATGGCTTCCGTACATGGGGTGTGTCCTAACCGCTAGGCCATCTTTTATGTAAAGCACTTTGTGATACATCTTTGTATGAAAAGTGCTATATAAATAAAGTTTGATTGATTGATTGATTGATCTGCGCCCCGCAATTAGCTTTCTTTTAAAATGAAGGAAAACTTAAAGTCTTTCTAGGAAAAAAAAATTGTAGTCTATCATGACATCATCTCTCTATTTATGTTTTTTGTTTGTGGTCTCTCCTGGCTTTTCACTTTATAGAGTTACGAGCCTATTTCATGCCATGTAAATTGTGAGAACCTGTACCTGCAGCAGAAAATTTCACACCATTAACCAAAGCAACATGTGATTCTGATATAAAACGACACGGAGAGGCTGCATATTTCCTCTGTATTCAGGCTCATAAAACAGCTACATATCCAAATAAAAAATGTGCTGCAGTTTTTACTGGACCTCAAGGAGACAACAAAGTAAACTGCCAATAAAAGAACACTATCCAGATTTAAGCTTCATTAAAAAAAAAAACAGCAGACTGCTGCAAAATGGAGTAAAATCCAAAGACAAATAGGCCCATGCTTAGTCATGTTTCCTTTCCCTTTCAGCTCCAGAGGTTCTTGCCCAGAAGCCGTACAGTAAGGCCGTGGACTGCTGGTCCATCGGAGTCATCGCCTACATCCTGTAAGTACTGACTCATCTCCTTGGTGTCTACCACTCTTTCAGTTGGAGTCAGCCTACAATAACCACATTATCATCTTCTGTCAGAAAATCAAGATTGCAAATCAGCATTATCGTTACCATCTATATCATATTTTTTATGTAATAATCCCTGTCACACATGGCTGAACACATCACAAAGTTCTGCCAAAGCTTTTTTATCTACAGAGTTTACTTTACAGACGTAACGGCTGAGACTGCACTGAGAAATAAGCATGGTAGTTCTCTAAACCACTGCTCCACTTTCTAGAGTTCAGGGCCCGTATTCACAAACATTCTGAGAATCCTCTCAGAGAGCTCTTAACTTAGCTTAGAAAATCCTAGCAAGGAGTCTTAGCTTAACAGTGATTTAGAAATACTCTTAGAGCAACTCTGAGCAAGGAAGAGACAGAAACTTTTATCTTAGCGAGGAGGTGTGGTTGACCCTGTTGCTAGGTATGACATATTTTTTCAGAAGCTGTGATTGGTTAATCTAAAAACATTGAGAAAAAAAGTCAAACATAGAATCTAGTCAGACATTGTGTAATTATAAACACTATGAAATTAGCATCTGTGTGATAATATGTAAGATGTACTTTAAAAGCATATAGCCTACAAAATGTTTAAAATCACATGCCCACTTGTGCAGCTGCCTCTTCACCTGCTGATCGTTACATCAGCAGGTGAAGAGCCTTAATTAGTGATTGGATGCACCTGTGGAGCTGACCACATGTAGAGAAACTCAACATGCATGTCTCACTTTGCACTGAAAAAAGTCAGAGATGGAATGAAATGTCTGCACAAATCATGTGTGTCTGTTCTGCCCAACTATGAGTCAAAAATACTCTTCATGTAGTGTTTAAAGAACATTTCTCCACTTTCTCCTCAGCTTAAGAAACTCTTAAGCCTGTTAGAAGTCCTCCTCACTTATCCTAACGGTTTTACACCTTAGGAGCTCTTTTAAGGGCTAAGATGCTTTGTGAATAACTTTCATCTTTACAAGGATCTAGTCTGAACTTTGAGGGGAAATTCTTAGAAAATGTCCTGATTCTAAGAATGTTGTCACTAGGAGCAACTCTTAGTACTTAGGAGGCTTTGTGAATAAGGGCCCAGAAGTTGTTCTTTCACCTTCAGTGTTTCCACAAGCTTTTAATGGTACAGTACTGAAACAACATGGACGCCAGAAAGAAGATATGTTGTTTATAAACAGTCAGAAATAATGAAAGTTACTTTACACAGATGGCAAATAAAATTACAACCTTATACTATATTACAGATTCTATATAAGCAAATCAATCCAATGTTTACTTTTTTTTGTTTCTGTGTAATATGGTGTCAACTCAAGTCAGCCCACACAGTCCTGTGTCAAACTACTTTATGAGCTTCTTGATTTTTGTTTCATTTTGTGAGGGAATAAAATCTGTCTGCACCCTCTTTGATCAACCACTTTAAGCAAAGGTCAAATTAGCCAAAACAAGTAACAACACCTACATGGCTTTGCATGGCCTTTTAAATCAAAAGTTATGGTCTTATTAATGTATTGAATATGACTTATGACACTATTTTTGCAGTTGTCAGCTGGAAGAAATCAATAAAATCCATTAATTTAGTCTTCAATAAATCAATTATGACCAAAACAACAGCCTTAATCCCAACAGCCATTTAGTTGGCACCATTCTCAGAACCCATCGCCAATCTACTTCTATCATCGTCTGATAGCCTCTGGAACCGGATGCACATTTCTCGGAAATTCCAGTGAAGCCAGAGTTTACTTGCAGTTACATTTGCGAGCTGACAACATCATGATGAAGATGTGTTAAGGCCCTGACACAATAAGCAGACGGCAAAGAACTAGTGGAGACAAAGGCCGCCTGTGGCGTCGCCTCACGTCTTGGCCAAAAAGTTGCACTAGAACACACCACAAAGACTACAGACAACGGTCAACCACCACCTACGTTCTGCGCATGCGTGAGAGGAAATGACTCTTCATGCCAGCAGGCCGGTAGTCCGTTTTTATGATACGAGAAGACCACTTTCACACCGCTGTCACGCATCACTCGTATTATAAGGTAGCCTACTAATCAAGAGTAATAAAATGTTGAAAATGGCATTGGCATTGTCAGCCCTTGGTCTTTTAGTGGAAAAAGAAAAGAAGAGGAGGAGGCGACAAATAAGGAGAAACCGCACTAATGGGTGAAAGCATGGATACTACAGCGGCATGCTCAAGGGGCTTTCCCGAACCTGTGTCGAGAGCTGGAGATAAATGAAACCTCCGAACAGCCAGTCAGAGACATTCCTCTCACCGACCGCCGAAGCCGATTCAACATGTCGAATCAGCCAAAAAAAGGCCAACGGGGGCCGACGGGTAGTGACTGAGGACACATTGCAAAAACTAGGGCGACGACCACTCGCCGACGGTCCAACTAGGATGGCCCAAGATCTCCTTGGTGTGGCCGGGCCTTTAGAAGTAAAAAGTCAAGCTCTGTCGGGTCTGTCCACAAGAGGAGAAGGAAACAACTTTTAAAATGTTTGTTTATTGAATTGAGGTGGGATCGATCATTTCTGATGCGTTTCAGGTAGTTAGGGAATCTAAACGCTAAATGGCTTTGTGACATGGCCTCAAGAAAATGTTTGATCCGTCATGGATAGTTGAGAGCACTTTTATGCAGACGTCCCTTTTTTTTCTCTCTCTACCAATGGGAACCCTCTCTCACACAAAAAGTGTATTATCCGTAAATCGTCAAAGACAGGTATTAATACTTTCACCCCATAGACTTACAGTTCTTGAACCTCCATTGAATCACATAAAACAGTTCTGCCTAAACCACAGCCCTCTCCTGTGTCTCTTACAGCACATCGTCTTTTGAAAAACAAAGTCAGACACATGTGACACAGACCGACTCACCTTCAACTCAGTTTGTACACTCAAAGACCTCAGGCTGAGTAGTGATGTATTACAAACTCATCAAACCAAACAAAACAAAACCAAAAATACCTTCAAATTATTTTCATGCCAGTAAGCATGTTGTCATCCACTGACAACTGCTAAAACAATTAGCAAGGCTAGCAAATGCTAACATGAGCCTGGAGCCTGTTACCCTCACAGGTCATCCAGCACTGCTCTGCTCCGGAGCTGAACTTAAAACACATGCATTGGTCCCACATGTGTACTTGTTGATTTTTTCCCTGCCAGTGTTTTTGTGCTTGTGTGTGTGTTGATGATGATGTTGCATGTGTGCCGTCATCAGAGCCAGATGGAGCTCTGCTGAATGCCTTGTATGGACATGGAGCTGCAGGCTAGACTTCTTTTTCTCTGCTTTTTGTTTTTCTTCTTCCATGGCAACCTTACCTATTACTACCCCACACACACACACACGCACACACACACACACACACACACACACACACACACACACACACACACACACACACACACACACACACACACACACACACACACACACACTTTGGTGTGTATATCTGTGTATGCCTTATGATTTCTTTTAAGCATGTGTGTTCAGTTTTTGTGCCCACATATAAATGTGTGTGCTTCTTCAGTGTGACCTCTAATGTGTGTACAATACTGTTGACACCAAAAACCATCACTACTACTTTGTGTGCTTGTGTGTTTCTCCATCTGTTTCTCCATTTGTGTGTGTGTGTGTGTGTGCGCGTGCATGCGTGCGTGCGTGCGTGCGTGCGTATGGAGGGCGGATTGGTTCAGCTGCTGCACGCCGCACGCACGTACGCACGTGTGATTATTTCATAAAAGTCCCACACGTACACACGCGCGTGCGGTGTGTAAGTACTACACGCAGCTTGACTTACAGACGCACGCACATACGTGTGTTCTTATTTAAGTGTCACGTGTACACACGCGCGTGCGGTGTGTAAGTACTACACGCAGCTTGACTTACAGACGCACGTACTTGCGTGTGGTTTTTTTTTTTTCAGTCACTTCAGGCGGTGTTATCTATATGATCAGGAAGATTTGATGAGAGAGTTTAGCAGGGCTGTTAGCGCAGCGATTATGAGTTTATCATTTGGCAGAGCGGGGTTCGTGAATCATATAGATCATAGTATTTTCTAGTTCATATGTGCCAAACTCACGGCCCGCGGGCCGGCTCAGCTGGTTATGCAGCCAGCTGTTGTGCCTCCATCACCAGCTTTCATCACACTGTATATGTCATTATAACGGAACATTTCCTTATATCCGAAAACTATATCCCTCACAGGCGGCCCGATCATACAGAGCCGCGGAGCAGCGCTAAAATGCTTCCTTGAATTACGCACGGAGAGATAAAGTCACTGACAGCGTTAGATTATGACAGTATGGACAGGTAGAACGGACTGCCTCGCTCATATTAAAATTCGTTTCACTGAGTTTAATTAGTTGAAGAACGTGAAGCTGATCAGACTGCAGTGCGCAACGCTGAAGGAAACGTTTCTGATGCTTTGAGAATCAGCGGATAAATCTGAAATCTGCTGTTAATATTTTCATTCTATCTCTGATTTTTATACAAAGGAGGGAGAAGGCTTGTTGTCAATCGCCTTGCCTGGTTTAAGAGTTTGTAGTTTTATTAGTTTAAAACGATGCACGTTCCGTTTGACTCCGGGGAGGACCGTAGCGAGCTGCCGGGCTTGGCTCCAGGCATACCGGGACTGCGGTCACTGAATCCCCGCCGAGGTCTCTACAGATGGACGCTCACAGATGCGGGAGGACGGGGAAGTGGGTTTATTATCATATCCCATACCGATCAACATCACCGGAGCAGCGTTTCTCTGGGGTTATGCCCCACTGTCTATTGTGCACAAACACGACTTTATAACATGTAGGCTATAAAAAAACCACACAACTTTGAGAAATGAGGTCTGGTTGACCAGGCTTTGTTGAGTTGGCTGCCTGGCTATCGGTGCTGTTGCCCGGCTTGAGTACGGGACTTCAGTCCGCCTGAAGTGACGGAAAAATGAAAAAAATCACACGTATGTGCGTGCGTCTGTAAGTCAGGCTGTGTGTAATACTTACACGCCGCACGTGCGTGTGTACGCGTGACACTTAAATAAGAACACACGTATGTGCGTGCGTCTGTAAGTCAAGCTACGTGTAGTACTTACACACCGCACGCGCGTGTGTACGTGTGGGACTTTTATGAAAATAATCACACGTGCGTACGTGCGTGCGGCGTGCAGCAGCTGAACCAATCCGCCCTCCATAGCGTGCGTGCGTGCGTGCGTGCGTGTGTGTGCGTGTGTTCCACCTGACAGAGACAGGCTTGAGGTCAAATCTTGGGTTAGAGGTCAGAGGTCAGGATCAGGTTAATGGGATGCAGTCTGTGTGAGGATGCATAGAGTAGGCATGAACTGCTGTGTCTTATAGGTCTCCCATATAGCTTTGATGTGTAACGTCAAGAGTTGTGTTTTACTACGGATGCAACAAGACAGACAGTACCTCAGTTATATGGTCACGAAGATTGAAGCACTATGTGTTGTGTAAAACAACTGCCAAACGGCATACATTAACTTCTGCAACAAATCCATATAAGTTAGAAGTCAGATGCGGTGGAAGAAAGGCCATTTCTCTATTAGCCATACTTTCACTCGTTTGCTTTTCTTCTTTCTTTATTTCTACATTCTTGTGTGTGTGTGTGTGTGTGTGTGTGTGTGTGTGTGTGCGTGCGTGCGTGCGTGCATGCGTGTGTGTGTGTCTGAGGGAGAAGGACAGAGAGAGAGAGAGAGAGAGAGAGAGAGAGAGAGAGAGAGAGTGAAGAAGTTGCTCCCTGCTGGCAATTAGCACAATTAGCCTTGGGATTTAGACCGTGTTAGCTTTTATCTGCAACTCAGGTGGAAAGATCACATCAGGTAATCAGCCATGATAATCACCTGGGCTCCTGAGTGTGTGTGGAAATGTTGTGTGTGTGGAAATGTTGTGTGTGTGTGTGTGTGTGTGTGTGTGTGTGTGTGTGTGTGTGTGTGTGTGTGTGTGTGTGTGTGTGTGTGTGTGTGTGTGTGTGTGTGTGTGTGTGTGTGTGTGTGTGTGTGTGTGTGTGTGTGTGTGTGTGTGTGTGTGTGTGTGTGTGTGTGTGTGTGCGTGCGTGCGTGCGTGTGTGTGTGTATGTCTGTGTGTGTTCGTTCAGTGGGATAAATGTGTGACAGCACGGCCTTCAACCACTTGTGAAACAGAAAAAAGAAAAAGTATCTCCTCACATCAGGCAGAAAGTTTCTCTCTTCCGTGTGTATGTTTGTGTGTGTGTGTGCATGTGTTTGTGTGTTATGAGTGTGTTCAGTGGAGTGGATCGTTCGCTGTGTGACAGGTGAGCCTTTAACCAAATGAGAAATGAGAAAAACAAACCAAAATCCTACTTTTACCTATGATGACATGCCGACTCTTCCCTCTTTTCTTTCTGCTGTGTTTTTCTTCTGTGTGTGTCTTCTGGTGCGTGTGTTTGTGCTTGTGTGTGTGTGTAAGTGTGTGTATCGATGGAGAACGGCATTTTAATGAGTTTTTATGAAAATCTCTTGGTGCATCCAGAACTTTAGTAATGAGGTGCGGATGATGTTTTTGGTTGAGCAGCAGCTCTGATGTTGCTTCAGTTGGCTCATTATGGAGAATCAGACCGAAGCTTCTGTTCATTTGTGTTAACTAGCAATCAAATGTTATCCTGATAAACACTTAACAACAGCCAACTACAGCTTAGACTGAAGGTAAAAGTCCTCTACTACAAATACTAACAGGACACTATGAACATATTGTACAAGCAAATCAATCAAGAGCTGCAAATCACATAATCCATGCTGAGGTACGTATCACCTCAAAGAAAGCTGTGCATTTAAAGCTACAATCTGGAAGGAATCCGCAATGCCAACAAAATCTCACAAGCTGGTTTCTCCTGTGGCCACAAACTTTCATCCTTACAATGCATCGGCGGAAGGCCCCGGTTTGAGTCTGACCTGTGGCTCCTTTCTCGCATGTCATTACCAACTCTCTCATTTCCCGATATCTTGACTCTATCCACCGTCCTGTTGCTCAAATAAAGGTGTAAAAACAGCCCTGAAATACATGTTTAAAAAGGAACGTTTTTGTTCCTGTGTTCGTGCTCATTTGATTTCCTCCAGCTGACACCAACCTTTACACTTTGATCTCACATCAATGCATTGTCTCAGATAGGAGCATTTAATCAGATGTGCACATTGTAAACATCTTTTTTCCAGATTTATCTTTTCCAACAGGCACATTATAAAATGATATTTATTTTAAAGTAAAGGTTTGAAATGCAGATAACTGGTTGATGAGGGGAGGCACGAGGTGTGTGTGGGTGTGTGTGTGTGGGAGGGGGGACTATGAAAGAAAATAGATTAATATCTTAGTCTGTAGTTACGTTATTACAGTAAATGTAAATTTGCTTACCATGTCCAATTGATTAAAAAACTTTAAACCTTAAAGTCAGGGGGAAATAAGTGCTGGTTTGGATCAGTTTGTAGAACAGACACCTCGTGTCCAGAGGTAGAGTTGACACCTTGGTCACTCGTTGGACTCCGGGCCTGTTTTTTCTTGTAAATGGTAAATTAACTTGAGCTTGTATAGTCTTCTGACTACTCAAAGCTCTTTTACACCACAGGTAACAACTACTCATTCACATGTAAAGTGACCATCAGAAGTACCTAACCCCATTCATACACATTCATACGCCGCTGACAAAGCCGCAGGAGCAACTTGGGGTTAAGTGTCTTGCCCAAGCAAACATTGGACATGTGGCAGCAGGAGCTGGGGATCGAACCCCCGACCTTCTCGTTGAGAGACGACCGACTCTTCCAACTGAGCCACAGCAGCCCCGTGCATTTGTGGGCATGTCATCCCCAACTCTCGCCTCCCCACATCTCCTGTCCATCAGCTTCCTATAAAGTAAAGGCAAAGGCCAAAAACAATATTTAAATAAAAATCGGGAAAAAGCATTTGTTAGCGTTGTTTGAAAAAAATGACTAAACAAAGCTTAGTAATTAAGTTGTTGATGTGTATTTTTCTGTAGATTGACAAAAACAGCAGATTTTTCTAACCCTAAAGAGGATAAAGAATTAATGAGGAAGTAAATGGGTCAATCAATGATTAAATATACTAATGAGTAATTGTTTGGTAGAATATAGAATGGTATAGCTAATAAATCATTGGCTGACTGGCTGGCTGAGGAGTAGACTAAAATGATTGACTTATTAAGTGAATCATTGATTGTATAACTCTCTCCTTCTGCAGGCTGTGTGGTTACCCGCCGTTCTACGACGAGAACGACTCCAAACTCTTTGAACAGATCCTGAAAGCCGACTACGAGTTTGACGCGCCGTACTGGGACGACATATCGGACTCAGGTGAGCCTTTGTCTCTCTCCTTTACCTCCTCCATCTCCCCCCTCCTCTTCATCATTTCCCCTTATCGTCCACCATCCACTATGAGGCACATATGGACCACACACCTCCTCTGCATCACGGCCTGTGGCATCTTCTGTCTGGAATGAATGTGTTTGGGAATGTGTGTGTGTTAGTGTGTGCGTGTGCCACTGCTTGTATGTGTGTGTGTGTGTGTAAAAAGCCTTTTGTCAGGTTTCCTGGAAATATAGCAAAAGGTTTCCAGAACAAAGTGCAATTTCTAACAAAAGGTTTTTGCATTCTGAAGATGCATGTTGAACATTTTATCTCCTGGAAGGAATGAAATCAAAGTTTGTGCAGACATTAATGATGCCAAGAGGACAAATCCCGATAACTTTGGTGTTACCTTTTTACTTCTACTGACACCCTGAGGTTGACATGGTTTGTAATGGTTGTATGTTTCTTTGTCTCCACACCTATCAGATGCATTGAATTGAAATTGTTGTTATATTAGAGTATAAACAATGAGTTAAGGGGTCATTTTAGTATTCATTTAGTGTTTTCATCAAAGTTCAATTTGTACAACAGGCGTACCGTCCCCTTTCAGCTAGTAACTGTTGGACCTTCTGCAGGATGATTGAATACATCTCATACAAAACAATCGACAAACAAGTTCTCAAATGGTTATGGTTTTCCTTCCTTGAATGTACTTCAGTATTTTAAACTCCTTCAGCTGAGACAACATAAAGTGTGTCTTCTTGTCCTAATATAAATGCGTGGTACATGCTCAAGCATTTACCATGTCAATACCTGCACCCTGTTTTCTTTTCGGCTTTTGTTCTACACATGAATGCTGTTCGACTTCCGAGTCAAAGCCCTGCACGGGAGCTGTGGAGCATGCTCAGAACACCGAGGCCAGTTTGGGGCCAATTGAGGTGTTTGAATGCAAAAATGGGTTGGAAACTGGAGGGTCGCCTGTTTAAGTCCTGGTGTGAACCAAATGTAGAAATTGGTCTGGTAGCTGGAGAGGTGCCAGTTCACGTCCTGAGCACTGCCGAGGTGCGCTTGAGTAAAGCACCGAACCCCCAGCTCAGGAGCGCTCGCTGTGGGCATCCCCCTCAATCTCACATCTCTCCATTAGTGCATGTCTATAGGATCCTGTTTGTGCATGTGTGTGTATTTCAGCCTATGTGTGTGAAGCATGTCTCAATAACAGTGTAAAATTGAATTTCCCCTTGCGGGATCAATAGAGTATATCTTATTATTATTATCACCTAGGTGTGTTAGTCTGTTTTCAAGAAATTAGATTCAGTAGGTTTTCAGTCAAACTAACATTTACATGCATTTTAAAAGTTGAGTTTTAGTCGTACTAAACACAATGAATCGTTGTTGTTGTTGTTTTTCCATCATGTAAACATACTGACTGAGACCAGTCATACTTACAGACGGCATGTTTAAGTCAACAGCAAACATTAAAAAAAGGATGACATTAAGGTTGATGTTTGCAGAGGCAATTCAGATATCCTTCATTTGTAGATTATCCCCAATAATTGAATAAATAAACGCTGTTTACGGTTGATTAGGTGTTTATTTGTCTGAAGTTATTGACCTTTTCTGGCCTTCGTCATGTTTTCTTGTCCCCCAGCCAAGGATTTCATCGGCAGCCTAATGGAAAAAGATCCAGCCAAGCGTTTCACCTGTGACCAGGCGCTCAGACACCCCTGGTGAGAAACACACACACACACACACACACACACAGACACAAGCTTACAAAAAGGCATAAAATCAATATCGGTATTGATTAACAGTCAGTGTTCGCAGAGAGTTTTTGTGATTGTGAGTGTGTTTGTATTTCTCAGGATCGCTGGGGATACAGCACTCTGCAAGAACATCCATGAGTCAGTCAGTCGTCAGATCAAGAAGAACTTCGCCAAGAGCAAATGGAGGGTAAATGATGTTTACTGCAGTTTATTCTTCGTGGCTTTGGCTGAAGTAGTGCAGCAGATTTTTGTGTTTCTCCTGCATGGCTACTCAAACGATAGTCAGTATTTGAGAAGATGAATCACTCTGTAGTAAAAAAGAAACATGGCCTGCTATGTTGTCTGCAGTTCACCTCCATCATCACTTTATTTTCTGAGACTTTATAAAAAGTTACCTGCAGACTTGGAACAAATTTCCCCTTTCTTCAAGGCCTGCTCCTCACAGTACGTCACCCTCAGCTCGAGGTGTATAGCACTTCCAGCTCGTGTAAAATTTGAACCTCAGATGGTTTTAATGGAAGATAAACTGTAACAGAAGACCATATCACAGTATTTCTGCACTAGTGCCAGTTCATTCAAAGCAGATCCTTGACTGCAACTTCAAAGCCACTATCAAACAAAGAATCCCTTTTTTGATCTTTTATATGACATCATTTAAGAAAAATCTCAAAAATAATCCCATTAAATTACATTAATAGTGTACTGGGCTCATTTTTAAACAATATGTAGATTTAAAAATGTCATTGAATAAACGATCACAGATTTTGGATACGTTCTGGCCCTTTTCCGCCTTCCTCTGCCACAGTATCGTTTGGTTTACATCCCTTGCTGTTATATCAAACTCAAATAGGAGATCCATAATATAAAATAAGCGTGATTCCAGGAGAAATTCTGTCCCCACAATGGTTTCTATGACACACAAAGGGATTGATGCAAAGTGAGAGCTATCTGTTACTGTTTACCATCATCTCCTCGTTTCCCTCTCCTCTCCAGCAAGCATTTAATGCCACCGCTGTGGTTCGGCACATGAGGCGGCTGCAGCTTGGCAGCAGCATGGGGAGCAGCATGGACCAGTCCAACCCGCCGACCAGGACGAGCCAGACCCAGAAACCTGCCCAGAGCCAGGCGGGCCAGAACCAGCCTGCTCAGAGCCAAAACAGCGGCCAGGCGGCACAAGGCCCGAGCACCAACATGGCCGCCAACAAAACTTCTGCCATTGACAACAACATAGCAGCTCCTCGCAAGGAATGTAAGTAGGATTCAGTGGTAATAGTTGTACTACAAAGTCAAGATAACATACACTATATTGCCAAAAGTATTCACTCACACATCCAAATAATTGAAATCAGTTGTTCCAATCACTTCCATGGCCACAGGTGTATAAAATCAAGCACCAAGGCATGCAGTCTGTTTCTACAAACATTTGTGAAAGAAAGGGTCGCTCTCAGGAGCTCAGTGAATTCCAGCGTGGTACTGTGATAGGATGCCACCTGTGCAACAAGTCCAGTCGTGAAATTTCCTCGCTCCTAAATATTCCACAGTCAACTGTCAGTGGTATTATAACAAAGTGGAAGCGATTGGGAACGACAGCAACTCAGCCACGAAGTGGTAAGCCACGTAAAAACGACGGCGCGGGGTCAGCGGATGCTGAGGCGCATAGTGCACAGAGGTCGCCATCTTTCTGCAGAGTCAATCGCTACAGACCTCCAAACTTCATGTGGCCTTCAGATTAGTTCAAGAACAGTGCATAGAGAGCTTCATGGAATGGGTTTCCATGGCCGAGCAGCTGCATCCAAGCCACACATCACCAAGTACAAGGCAAAGCGTCAGATGCAGTGGTCTAAAGCACGCCCCCACTGGACTCTAGAGCAGTGGAGACGTGTTCTCTGGAGTGACGAATCGCGCTTCACCATCTGGCGATCTGATGGACGAGTCTGGGTTTGGCAGTTGCCAGGAGAACGGTACTTGTCTGACTGCATTGTGCCAAGTGTAAAGTTTGGTGGAGGGAGGATTATGGTGTGGGGTTGTTTTTCAGGATCTGGGCATGGTCCCTTAGTTCCAGTGAAAGGAACTCTGAATGCTTCAGGATACCAAGAGATTTTGGACATTTCCATGCCCCCAACTTTGTAGGAACAGTTTGGGGATAGCCCCTTCCTGTTCCAACATGACTGTGCACCAGTGCACAAAGCAAGGTCCATAAAGACATGGATGAGAGAGTTTTGTGTCGATGGACTTGACTGGCCTGTACAGAGTCCTGACCTGAACTCGATAGAACACCTTTGGGATGAATTAGAGCGGAGACTGAGAGCCAGGCCTTCTCGTCCAACATCAGTGTGTGACCTCACAAATGCGCTTCTGGAAGAATGGTCAAAAATTCCCATAAACACACTTCTAAACCTTGTGGACAGCCTTCCCAGAAAAGTTGAAGCTGTTATAGCTGCAAAGGGGTGACCGACGTCATATTAAACCCTATAGATTAAGAATGGGATGTAACCTAAGTTGATATGCGAGTCAAGGCAGGTGAGCGAATACTTTTGGCAATATAGTGTATGTGTGTGTCAAAAGAATTTAAAGACTTGATCATTTATGAGAAACAGCACTTGTCCAGTCGTAGTTTAGCAAACTCATCCTGTCACAGCAGCCCTGTTGTTCAGATTTACCTTCAGGCTAGACTGGTTCTGATGGATAAGGATAAGGATAAACTTTATTGATCCCCCAATGGGGGAAATTTAGTTGTTACAGCAGCTCAAAAACAGGAATATAAACAGCATCAGTAGCAAAAAAGTTAAGAAAAACAGCTACGAGCATGTTTACATTAATTAAATAAAAGAAGAAAAAATACAGCATTAATGATATTGATGATTATTATACAGAGTCATGAGGCGGAGATGCTGTTAAACAATCTGACTGCAGATGGAATAAAGGACCTGCGGTAGCGCTCAGTCTTGCAGGGCGGGTGTCTGAGTCTGCTGCTGAAGGAGCTGCTCAGGGCCCCCACAGTGTCATGCAGGGGGTGAGAGGGATTGTCCATGATGGAAGTCAGCTTCACTAGCATCCTCCTCTCACCCACCTCCTCTACAGAGTCCAGAGGACAGTCCAGGACAGAACCGGCCCTCCTGACCAGTCTGTTCAGTCTCTTCCTGTCTCTCTCTGTGCTCCCTCCTCCCTAGCAGACCACTGCATAGAAAAGTGCAGACACAACCACAGTGTCATAAAATGTCCGTAACAGAGTCCTGCACACTCCAAAGGACCGTAGTCGCCTCAGCAGGTTTGGCCCCTCTTGTACAGGACGTCGGTGTTGTGTGACTAGTCCAGTTTATTGTTGAGGTGAACACCCAGGTATTTGTACGTCTCCACCATCTCAATGTCCAAACCCTGGATGTTCACCGGTGCAGTCTGGGGTGACTTCCTGCGGAAGTCTATCACCATCTCCTTTGTCTTGCTGGCGTTGAGCTGAAGGTGGTTGAGCTCACTCCAGTCGACAAAGTTTGTGATGACCTGCCTGTACTCCTGGTCGCTCCCCTTAGACACACACCCCACGATGGCTGTGTCATCGGAGAACTTCTGCAGGTGGCAGCTCCCAGAGTTGTAGCAGAAGTCCGAGGTATACAGGGTGAAGAGAAAGGGGGAGAGCACTGTCCCCTGTGGGGCCCCTGTGCTGCAGACTACCATGTCGGACTCACAGTCTTGAAGCCTCACGTACTGTGGTCTGTTGGACAGGTAGTCTGTTGTCCACGCAGCCAGGTGACAGTCTACTCCAGCTCTTGGAGCTGAAGTAAAAGCTGTGTTTTGTTTAATATTTATATAGCAACTTTAAAAAATATGGGTTCAAATCCGACCTTTGGCTCCTTTCCCGCTTGTCAATCCCCAATCTCTCTCTTCCTGATTTCTGATTCTATCCACTGTTCTATGTCTAAATAAAGGCATAGTGGGAAAAAAACATAAAAAAACGGGAGAAGTTTCTGGAGAGGAACCTGAAGAGCCTTTTCCAGTGATCCTGTTTTAAACGTGAGACTGGAAAGCAAAAAGTAAACCTTGAACAGCATTTTAAACTAACTCAAAGAGCTCATTTGAGCTAAATTTGCTAGCTAGCTTCTGACAGCAATTGCTGCTACCTGCACGCAATGAGCCAGATGCTTTTGACTTCTTTTGGCTGAAATCAAAGGAGCTATTTTTTGATTGTTTTTAAAACTCTTAAACATTTTGAGTGCCTTAGCGAAGGATGGTTGTCAATCAATCAATCTTTATTTGTATAGTGGAAGTTCATAACAAATTTGATCTTCAGGCACTTTAAAAAACAAGCAGTTCCAGGCTGTACTCTTTTTTTATGTATCATTGTAAATACTCAAATGACCAAAAAGGAAGTTGAAGCAACAATAGCCAAAGAGGGCTTTGTTTAGCAAATGGGTAAATACACTATACAATACAATACAATACACTTTGTAATACTCGCTGCTTCTCTGTCTCTGGTTTTTTCCCTCTCAGGTGTAACTGCTCCAGCCACACCCTGCAGTCTGGAATCTGCAGCGTCTCTTCCCGCTGCGGGCGCCGAGCTGAACCGGCCACACCCCTCAGCAGTTCCGGCCCCGGTGCTCACAGAGACCAAGTGACGCCAGGTCCCGCGGGGAACCAGCTGGGAGGCCACAGCGCTGTGAGGCAGAAAGAGAGGGAAAGAGCCGGAGGACGACAGGAGAAGAAGAGGACCTCCTCTTTCTTCTTCTTCCTCTTACCTCCCTCTCCTCACTGCATTTCTATTTGGATGTGCCGCCCAACCAGTTCCTCGCCCTGCTCCGGGGAGAGCAGAGGACATTACCTCCGCCCAAACGTTTCAGGCCACACAGGGCCATGCTGTACACCCTCCTCCCACCGAGAGGGCGCCGCTTAGAATGCCACAGCCACGTCACGGCCACAGACTTACTGAGGATGTTCGAATGCCTGGCTGTGTTCGGATGCAGGCGATGAGTGGGCGTCGACTTCAGCCTGCTTGAGAAGTAGTTGGTGGTTCACAGTTGGGCCGGGGGTGAAATATTATTTAATGTCAGTAAACATCAACTTCCCTCCTTAATCTGGTCTGTCCTGCGCCACTGTATTTAGCTTTTTCCTAACTAGGTTTGACTGTTGGCAACTGGATTGATTTGTTTTTTATTATTCTCAATGTTAATTTTAAAGGTGGTATGTATAACTTTAAGAAAGGGTTGTCATTGTCACATAAAAAGTGCTATTGTGGTACAATTACTGTCAAAAAAATAACGCTATGGCCAAGAGGGTTAGTTGCCTCAACTTTACACAGATTATCAAGTGTACTAGCATTGAATCAAGACTCCAGTTTCCATAAACCCTTCATGCCTTCACCACTAAATCACTGAAGTTACGGCTCTTTTTTGCTCTAGAAGAACAGCGCCGTCTTCCTGTGACGTGCCATCAAACAATCAAGCAGAATCCCTCCAAATCGAATTTGTTGACTGTAAAGCGCAGACAAGAGGCTTCTGAAGACGCCTAATACTGATTTTTACCAACGTATCAAACTAATGTGACAATGATTTACTCATGTTTAAATGTTACATATAGCACCTGTAAGACATTTTATATGTCCTTATGGGCTTCTTTGTATGTTTGTGCTTTAAGAAGTGCTTTAAAAGTACCATACGACTGTTCACATATGGAAACATAAGTAAGCTCTTTATGTATTTTGCACAGAGAAGGTCGGATAAATTAGAGATTGTAAACCTTAGAGTGGATGTTAGAGGATTGTCTGAATATTTGTTTATTATTTTCTTACTTTATAAGACTTTTGTAACAATCACCCTTTACAGGGACACACATACAGGTTACTATGAAACATGCAGCAGGTAAAGAAAAGGATCGATAGAGGAATGTTCTGGAAAACTGCCTCCGGTTGAGAATGTTTGCGTCCAGTTTCAAGGTTACAAACCGCCTCCCACATGGGTCCTCAGAGGGTTTCGCATTTGTAGATAATAAATCCAAGATGGAGAAGCAACCGCGTGTTTGTATCCCCCTCTTAAGAAGCCATGATCTCACTTTTTTTGCATCGTCAAGCTGCGCCCAGTTCGAATGTGCTCAGGGAAAACTGCAGCTGCACTGTGAGCTGGCAAACACCGGTTTCCGGATTTATGTTTTTCTGTCAGTACTTTCAGTTCAGTCGTTGCGGCATCACAGTTAATGATCCAGGGCTTAAGATGTTAGCTGTGCACTTAGTTCAGTGTGGTTGTGACTTATACTCACCTGTGACCTTGGAGGACTCAGATGTTGAAACTGACAATACCCCCAAGGACTAAGAGGCTTTTTGAGCATGCACAACTAGATTCTGCTATCTTGGCTATTTTGTTTTGTTGACACAATCTACCACTCTGAAACAGCACAGTAGGAATTGTATAGAACAAGGGATAAACGTGGAGGATAGGTTGGTTTAAGCTGTGTCTGGTCATCCTTTGGCGAACACTTTGTGGCCCAACAGTAGATTGGTTGGGTTGTCACAATTTGAGAATTGGTCAAAATATAGCTTATCTGAGCTATTTATTTAGACAGCAAAACCAAAATATGTAACACACATCCTTCTTGTTGTTTTAAAAAAAGCCACTACATTTGTGTTTAATGGAATGGTGGGAGTCCAAAGCTTGGGGTCCTTTTTTATTCTAAGTTACATTTAATGTGACAAACTCAGAAGAACTCAAATGTCATCTTTTCCTGACGCTGACATGGCCACAGTCGTTTAGATTGTGTCACTAGTAGTTATGGCCTTTTAGACATAACTCAGAGAGTAGGACGGTAAAATGTTGGGTGCTCACTCACGCTTATCAGATTGTCACGTCTTTGTCAGATGCAATTAAACCAATCCCTTTATTTTTAATCCTAGCCAAAGACTAGTGCATGGTATGGAAACAAATTGCTCCATTTCATTTGATGAATTAGTAATAACCAACTATTCGAAAACTTCGCTATTTGAGGTACAAGTGGACTTGCATTAAGGGCTGAACTCCAGCTGCAAATGAATCTGGAGTGAACTGTATTGACTTTTCATCCCCTTCTAACGTCTCGCCATGTAACTTTTTTTATGTGCACAGAGTGGTGCTGCAAAGTATCGGCAAATTATAAACATAGTGCTTGTTTAAATCTGTTTGGAATGTCAGAAAGGTGTGCTACACTAGCTGGAAGGAAGTCAATTTACACTGAAAAAAAACTGTAAATCAAATCTCATCCAAGCTTTGTGGAATTCACTTCTGGCTTGCTGCACCGTTGTGTGTATTAAACTCACAGCTCTTCGGCCCTGACTTTGAATGATACCCAATTGAAATGTATGAATTCATGATCTCTGTTCGGTAAGAGCAGCACCTTCTTCCTTAAATCAGCTCTGAAGGGACAGTTCCAGCTTTCTTGTTTTTTTTTCCTGCTATTTCCCCTCCATCCAACGTTCCAGTTGCTCTTGGAATACTTTTCCACCTCCCATCCCATCTTTAGCTCTAAGCTTGTACCCAATTTTCTCCTACTTGAGACATAATTTGCTTAAAATAAACCAGAAATACATTTTGAGATATATTCCTAAAATAGCTGGGCACCGTAGCTTTTAGCAAACGTTGACTGAGTCATTTACACACATGCACTACTGTTAATTTCAAGAACATTTCAGACTCCTTGCCCTGAAATTTTCCTGAGTGACGTGTTCACACATGCCTCTTACTTTCACTGCCAGACGGGAAGGGGGGAGGGTCTTAAAAGGCCAGACATGTCGTAAAAAGGACGCACCAAAATGGCGGAAGAGCAGTCAGAGTTAGATGCTATGTTGACAGCTTTTGCCTTTATATTTGGTCTTATTCGAGGTATAAAGAAAAGATCAGAGAACATATTGAGCAAAGTGTCTTTACGTACACTTATATCACACCATTCCCCGGCCCGGTCACAGGTTATGAACGTCATCACCCCCTCCTGTTAGCTTGCAGATACATCTACAAACCTGACCTCTCGCCGACACTTCACTAGAAAGCTGGCGCACAAAAGTCTGGGTAAATCCTGGTGAAAAAAATGAGCTGTTTGTGTTCATACATGCAGCTTAAAACGAAAATTCCTGGAAATTTTCAGGATTGCAGTGCATGTGTGAAAAGGGCTAAACAGTATTAAAAATGTCATTAGTTTAGGACTATTGTCACTATATGATTAATTCACATTGATTGCAAAAATTAAACATTAATGTGAGGAATTGGAGTGGTCATGGATTTAAAGAAGTGTGAGGCATTACTCGTCGTAAGTCTTTTTGGGTTGTATTAATGAGAAGCCAAGAAAAGCATACACGTGGCTTCAGGAATATGACCATTTTTAATTGTTTTTAAAAATCTCCTATTCCATAGAAATCCTCTTTTCCTTTTAATCTCATATATGTACAGGCCCTAAACACACTCACCAGATCTACTGCATTGTTTTTGAAACACTTGAATCTTGCGTATTTTGAAAAGACACTGACATGATAAAAGATTTAACACAAACTCATAACATTGCAGCAACTGTATACATGCTGTCCTCACAACTAATCCAGTCGAATTAGGGCTTTAGTTAAAAAATGTTATGATGGAGTTAAGAATGAAAGACCAAGTTAGCCTGATTCATTTTGTTATTTTAAATGTGCATTTATCAGGGAAGCTCCCACATGTCTTCTACTGCATGACTCTGTAGTTTAGTAATGCTTTTGAATTCAAACTCTTTTTTGTTTAAGTATGGTGACATGTTACATTTTTCGCTTCTAACCAAACACTAAAGCCAGTTCATGTTATTCTTCATGTGTTACAGAGGGGATTTTTACCATATAAGGGCTTTATTCCTACGATCACCTTAATCTAATTATTCACTGTAACCACGTTTTCATGACCATTGAACACTATGCATTTTTTAAAACATTTTAGAGTGTTGTCAATGCTTTTTCTTGGGCGTGGGGTTGACTGCACCTGTGTCTAAAAACATTAGGGGAGTGGTCTGTTTTAAAGGAAGAATGTGCGACTTTTTAATCCACAAGACGTCGCCCTTGAGCACCAGCATGAAACCAAAACAGCAAAACAAACTGTTTGACCACATCTATCTCTGCCACACTCAGTCCTCCGATCTCCTACAGCGACACACATCCAACCACTCTCCCCTCGCGTTTGCACAAAGGATTAGAACACACCATAATTAAGAGCTACGCGCAAGCGGCATACAAAATTGTCCTTGGCTGTGTCCGAAATCACTCCCTATTCACTATATAGTGGACACGCCATTTTGTAGTGCTGTCCAAATTCTGAGTGAGCATGGTCATACCCTATATAGTCCACTCAATGTATCCCACAATGCATTTTGAAAAGTAGTGGACAAGAGATGGTCACTATCCGAGCAATATATACCATCATGCATTGCGGTTTTACGAGCGGAGAGTGGCGTTTCACTCGGCTGCTCTCAGACAGACGAGAGGAGCGACCAGTGAGATCACAGAAACACAATAAAGTTCATATTTGGAGCGTTTTTACTGAAATCTTTGATCTGTTTAAATAATGAGTAAATATCGTTAACGTTAGTGACTGTAGTTTGTCCTTATGATGATGACAGACACAAGAGGAGGGTCTGTGAACATAAATAAATGAGTTTTGGTCCGAAAATATGTTTCATTATATGTAAAATAAAATATTTTATATTAATTTATTATTTGTAAATGTTTTGTGAAACTACAGTCAGTATAATATTAGTTATCACTGAAATTCATGCCGTTATTTACCGTTATTATTGATCCTCGGCCGTTGTTAAGCTGCACGTTTTAGTTGCGCAACAACAACATGTCACTGTCAGCGGCTGGCGAGTCAGCAAGTAGTGTCCGAAATGTTTTTTAATTTTTCTGAGTGAGTGCACTATAGTCCATTGCATTAAACTCACTATATAGTGAGTAGGGAGTATAGAATGAGTGAGTGATTTCGGACACAGCCCTTGTCTCAAGCTACATTGTTGTGCTAGCAGGCTAATGTTAGCGCTCATTGGTTAGCTTGTAGCTTCACATTGCATATAAATTTACACGGAATGACCATGATCTAAAAACGCTTACGTGACATTCAAATAAGCAGTGAGTACAGTATGTTATTCTTCTTTTCTCTAGTCCCTCGCTCAAACAGCTTTAATACACGGGGACTAGCCGACCGGCCGGCCCGTCCATGTAAACACGGCTCAGACAACATCACCGACAGCGGGACTCGCGTGTCCCACTCATTGCAGACAGTCATGACTCAGAGAGATATTTACAGAGGATATACTGGATTTCTGCTTCATTTATGTGTAAAATGTCGCACATTCCTCCTTCAAATACTTAACCATGAATTTGTCCTTAACTACTATTATTAAATGAGCCACATAGTTACAGCAGTCTACCAGGTTTCTCTCGAGCACTAACGATGTTAATGTATCGTCAGCCAACACTGTAAGAGCATGTTTCGTTAAATGTGATGTCGTCCACGTTAGTCTGGACGTTTGGGTTTATGAATGTAATTGTGAGGCAGGCAGAGGGTTCAGGTTCATGCTGCTCTGTGGTTATATGTATTAACATGTCTGCGGTAAAAAAAAGAAAAGAAAAGAAAAAGACGTTTTTCTGAATTAATACTTCAATGTTCGAGACACTTCTGTAAATAGATTGTGAATATGAATGATCATTTTCCAGACAATATTTACAAATGTTTCGCTGTTCGGGCATGTGGGAGTGGATGAGTGAGCGTGTGTGTGTTGAGGGAAGTTGATTGTATTCTCTATGGAATGTTAAATGTAAAAAAAAAGCTTAAATCCCCTTTATTCCCCATTGAGGTTTGCTTTCATGTACTGTCCAGCACTGTGTGGCTGCCACCTGCAGAGCTACACAGCTCAGTTATATACCGTCAGTGTTTCGCAACCACTTCAGTGTACTTGGCTGTACATGTAAATGTAAACATCAGTCCAGCTTCAAGTGAAAGAAACAATTACTGAACTCAGGCTTACGTTTTTGCCATTCTAAAGGAAGAAATCCAAAGCTGTGATCGACTATGAAACACACTGTTAACGACGAGGAGCAGCTAGGATCGCTCTCGTCTGCTCTCTGCCCTTTGAGCTCACACTTCTTGGACCTTTTCTTTTTTATACAAAGATGGTGACGAATTGCATCGTCACAAAAGATGAAAACAGAAGCATGTTCAACAAAAGTGCTTCAACGATTCAACATCACCAATGAGTGTTTATCTTATATTCCCTTGTATGATGTTAGTATCTTTGTATAATGTAAAGACGTGCACAGGTTGAGACGCCAGAGTCCACAGAAAGATGTTTAGAATTTAAGTTCCACAAACAGTTTTTAGAGAGATTTATTATTGAGCTATTTTTTCCCCAAAAAATAAATCATGGGTGACTGGATTTGTTTTGCAATTCTGTTATTCCTTGGCAAGAATAGTTTACCAGATAGGGTCGTCGCTTGGGCCTTTGGTATTTAAAAAATTATCTGACAGAAATTGAATTAAAAAAATAATGCATTAAAATGGTCTTAAGCTAGTTTAGGTTGGTAACTTTGATAGCACATCAAGGTATTCTCTTATGTAGTTTAAACCAAAAACACTATGTGAACCACTTTATGGGCAGTTCATCAAAAGAAGTCAATTAACGTAAAACCCAGTGTATTAGAAAACGTTCTGTTTTTGGGGGTCGCCCAGAAGGTAAAAATGTTTAAACTCTCTCCCTGTGTGACAATTTCCAATGCGTTCAGCAAAGTCCACAACCCAGAATTTCTTTGCAGCTGTTTAGCTCTTTCTAGTGCCATCTGTTTTCACATTGTGGAGTTTGCAATCCTGCTAGCTACCGTTGAAGTTGTTGAGGTTTCAGCCTCCAGTAAATAGCAGGTTGTTTTGAAGTACAGATCCCCAATGCCAACCACCAATTCCCCAAGAGTGGTGCTGCCGCCTCTGCTGATCACTTGTTGTCTTTAATGACGAGTCCTTTCAATCAAACTAGCACTGCACAAAGTTGTTCTACTCAGTATACCACTTTTTAATTTGAATGCAAGAGTATGATCTAATGAGGGACAAAAGTAGTTTAAAGTGGCGCCACCAACCTGATCCATGTTGCAATGTTTACCTGCAGGATTTGTGCAGCAAACTGGTTGCTTGCAATTTATAATGAATGGGGGCGAACTGTCAAATCACGTCAGGACGCTTGCAGTGGGTGACAGTGCCAGTTGCACTTGCGGTAATAATGGCGCATGTCCCAGTATTTTATACTGGTATGTCAGTTGCACTGGTATATAGGACACAGCCCACTTTTTAGATTGAAAAACGAAGCATTAAAAGGGCATTTTGCGCTGAATTTGACCGTGTATGAAGCTTTTGGCTATGTATTTTACAGCTTAGCTAATTATGAAAGTATAATAGCAAGTAAATTGTTCTTCACATAAATGTTTCCTTATTGTTGCCAAAAGATCGAGGAGTCTCATAATCACACAGAAAACTTTCTAGAGCTCTGTAAGTATCGATAAATCTAGCTGCCATCCAAGTTGCTGTTCTTCAGTCTGTCTAATATATTGTAAACTGTTGTTTTCATCTTCCCTTAAGACTCAGCTTTTAAGAGTAGCTCTGCTTCCTAAAAACTGTTTGTCTGAATGAAACTTTAAACAAGCTGCTTCTTGGAACTGGTGTCTCCCTGCGGGTGTCCTTGTCCACAGCCTGCTGAGTTAGCTGGGCTGTATTGTATTTACTCTCTGCATGTGACCACAACAAACTCCCATCCTGTGCACCGTCGTTATACCGACGACACCCTCATGTCTCAGAGTGAGCACCGCCTGCCACACCTGTTGTGCTGGGATGATAATGATGATGAAGATGATGATGACTTACTGTTAATGGGGCTTGTATATCAGATGCCTTCGACAATCATGTGCACATATCAGAGCTACCATGACGACACAGGCCAGAGCGACTGATTGTGTTTCATTTGTCTTTCTCCTGGAATAAATCCTGAATGATCATAATGTGTGTCTTCAACACTTTGTTTCCTTTTTTCTTTATTATGTTAGTCTGTGCTTTCCCCACAAAATGACAAAGGTCTGTCTTTTTTATTACTACTCAAAATTAGGACTGGATTTCCGACAAGTGTACACAGAAGAATGTGTCTCTCTGTGTTTGTAGTAGTATGTAATTTAACACTTCAAAATTCCAGGACCCATATGTGCAGATATAAAGCAGACAACCTACACCCTCTTTGACCGACATTTTGCCAGCAGATGTTTAGCAGACAGAAGACAGATGTTGCTAACACAAGGCACATGTTTCTTTTACTTGCACACGTTGGGACACATTAGGATAACAACATTAAAAACAGATCTTCCCCAAATAAAAATAATTTACAGTTATTAAATGATTGCCCAAAATGTAACACAGGATTCAGTAAAAGTGAAGTTAAAACACATTTATGGCCTTAAAAACCACTAAGCATTCGCTTCTACAACAGCAGCTTCAAAACTAATTTGGGTCCTTACAGCTGCTGAGCCCCTACATGTGTGGAATTCAATGAACGATTTAAATGAGCTTACGTTGTTGTTTTTTTAAAGCTGAATTGTTTTCTTTAACTATATGTTATAGGAATTTGCATTGTCCATAGTGTTACTTTCACATTAGTGGTAATATGTAAATGTAGGTACACTAACATACAACAGAATTGTCATTGTTAGCATGTTAGCATACTTGTTCTAGCATGACTCAAAGCACCACTGTGTTCAAACAATAAAAGCCACAGGCTATATTGCATGTTTCAGCACTAACATTAAGAAGATACTATATAGGATATTGCCTATTTAATCATTTTTTTAGCAACACACAAGTGTGGTCACATTGACAATTATTGCATACTGCAGTTATCAGATTGTGTAACCATGAAGGTGAAAAGAAATGACAATTGAAAAGGTTGGCTATTTTATTCCCCACAATTTTTCATCTGCCACGTTATAAGAGGGGATGGTGTTGTGCCAAATTTCTGCAAACTTTCTAAATCTTGCGAAGCTAAGGGCATACATGCAAGACTGTAATTTACATGACTGGATAAAATCTGAACTGAGGTGAGAAAACCAGGCTACAGATGGGTTGAGTAATGAAATTGTAGTTATTTTTTGGCGTAAATGCAAAGCTTGATCCAAAGGAAACTGGACTGGTTGAAGATCTTGAAGACGTTACACCTCTCCTTCGAAAGGCTTCTTCAAAGCTAAACTTTCTGGTGGACGGAGCAAGAAATTTTAAGCCTCTTGGCATAAATGCATCACCAAGTTGCATTGTGTCAGAGAACTGCATGAGACGCCAACCTGCAGGATTGATGCATAATTAAAGTAGCGCAAAGCATTCTTCACCACTGGACATGGGGGTGCACTATGACAAGTATCTAGATAAAGAAACACAAGAAAGTGAATCAAACTGTGTAGAATTAGCATGTTAGCATTGTCATTGTGAGCATGTTAGCATGACTCGTACAATCGTACCTTAAGTTTAGGCTAATGTGTCAACTCAAGACAGAAAAGCAACAGGCTTCCTCATGCCATTCCAACACCATACTTTTTAAATGTATTACTAAATGACCAATTGTCACTGACCCAACTGTTAAACTAGCTTTGTTAGCCTAATCTGGTACTGAGCTTCGTCTGCTAAACAGTATTAGCCTAAAATGTTGTTTTTCTAATCCAACCTTTATTACCAAAGTTTGGCCTGTTTGAGCTTCCTGTGGTTCATGTCATCACACTTCCTCTGCTTCTCTCTCCTTCCCAGTAGGAGATATCCTCCTATCTCGAGGAACACAAGCACCCACACATACACATATTGAATGTGTCCACTCATTCAAACCACACACAAACAAAAGCACTAAAATTAAAAATTGTGAAATCAAAGTATTTTGGCTCTCCAGCCTTAAACTGCCACACACATAGCAAAGCAGCAGAACTGAATTTCTGCTAAATCAAATAACTCATCATGCACAGATAAAAACACGATATGTTGACTTTGGCTGTCGAGCTCTAAGTGTGTTTGTGCTCTGAGTCAGTGATCTCTGCTTCTTAAACTGTCTTCTCCTCATCTTTAATTCAGGACTTCATCCTCCTCTCTCTGCTGCCTCCCCTCATCCTCTCCACCCCTCATTTCTCGCTGCAGGGTTTCTTCTCCTCCTCACCCATCTCTCCCCTGCAGAGACATGTTGTTTTGTTCTTTTCTAAGCAGCATGTGTATATTTCAGAAAACTAATTAAAGGCAGATCAACTGAAGCAGTGAGATAACACACAATCTCACAGGGAATAGAGGTGGGATCGTGGCATGTTGGGGAATCTGAAATGTGTGCAGAGACCATGCGTGTTATTTAGACAGACAGGTCTGAATGCAAACAGCAGGGGGGTGACATGATGGTTCCCTCTACCAACCCTCTTTCAAGTAAAGAAACCTCAAATCTGTTTCCAAAATAGCACGTTTATACCAGCAAGGACCTCAAGAAACATTTTACTTTAACGCAGTAATGTTTTGGTTTAAGGATGTTTTTTATTTCACTGCAGTTCTAAAATTGCCTTTCACCAAGGAGAGATGAGGCAAGAGGAAGGTTGAATTCAAACAAAAATGTCTCCTTTTTTAATGATGCTATGTTCAGGGGAGTTATACTTTGACCTGTGTAACGTAACTTACAGTTCAGTGTTTATGTCATGCATTCACTGTATATTGTCAAGATTTCTGTTACCATTATATAAGTTCTGGTGTATGTGCTCTCAACCGAGAAGCTGTTTATTTGTTTTGTTAATCCAGAGCTGACGTCATAATGATGATTGGTTGCAGGCTTGTAGCCACTTCCTATTTAAGATGTCATGCCCATTTCTGACAAACTTGTTGCCTGATGAAGGTCTAGTACCGAAACGTTGCCATTACATTTTGTTTGCAAGTTAGACAGTGTGCGGGAGTTTATCTTTTATAGTTTCTGATAGACACATTGCTCTCCTTCGCACCTGTTTTGTGAAGTAGATGTGCAAAGGTTTTTTTTCTAATTTGTTACTATAATAGAAATCAAGAATTTGCACCACTACCTGCAAGGGAAAAAAAAGCGATAACATACAACGATACAAAGAAGTTTGTGAGTAATATATTCGAGCAGTAGAGGAGCTAGATTTTCTTGACTGGCGTGGACATACTGGGGCACTGATTTATCTAGGGGTGGCATGAAGTTTTATCTGGACACACACACACTAGTTAAAAACATTGTTCACCCTTTCTATCTGCACTAATCAAATCTATGTTAACTGATAACATTTAAGTTTCTTAAATATGTTAGTTTAATTCTTTAAGTGCTTGAAAAGATTATTTTCTAAAATATCAATTTGAAGTACTAATACTGTAAAAGGAAAAGTGCTACATTGAGATGCAAAGAACGCTACTAGAAGCCTCAGATGCAGCCCATAATACTAGATTTTTTTTATTTAAGTCCACATAGCCAATCATTGTGAAGGACTTTAAGATGGCCATTGGCCACCCAGATTTCAGGGGGGCGGGGGCATGGTCACCCCTTGGATCCGCCCCTGCCATTGAGTGTAACTTGTCCTTCCATCAACTCCAACATCCTTCTTATGCGGTAATTCTTGTGCACTTGTAAGTCATTTAGATCTATTTTTCATGGAGGTTGAGGTCTTCCAGCAGAACAGTTGTTGCTGCTCCAAAACAAAACAATTCTGCAGAATAGATGCTACTTGATTACACTAAGATTACGACACCATTCATGGGTTTGGGCAGCCAGACTCTGGACAAGGAGCCACCCAGAACATACAGTATTGCAGGAAAAAAAAAAAAAACACCCTCACTGAGCGGTTTACAAACAAGTTTACAACTGAATTTTTTAACCCGCTATGTAAATCATTTTCAATAATTACCACCCCGAAATCTATCAGATTCTATCCGGTATTTTTTTTTTAAAACAGCCAATCCCCTTTAGTCGAAAGCTTGTGCCATCAGAGTCATTTAAAAGCTGCTGTAACCACATTCAAATTCTACACAAACTGGCCTTAGTGTTGAGTCATCACAAGATACAACTTGTCATAACACTTATTTGAACAGACTGTGGGGAATCTGCAGCACATCTTCTTAGAAGCTCAGTTCTTCTTTGCATGCAGTTCTTAGTTCTGTTTTCAGCAGTGGCATATTGATCCCTGTACCTGTTACCTGGACGTGTTGTAACTTGCAGGCTTTATAAGTGCAGACCAGGATGTTTAAGGTTGCTACCCCTTTATAAGGTAAAAGACAGACTGACATGTCTGTAATCATTTTTTATTTTAGCATCTCAATCAGCAAATGCAGGTCATAAAATTAGCAAATGTTTTTCCTCACCTTCACCATGCATGTGTTGTTTGTGCAGCAAGAAACTGAAATGTGCCTTTTGACGAACATATCTCTTTCTCTCTGCATCCCTCCTCATCATCCCTGCCTCACATTTTGTCGTCTTTTTGTAATTTGTTTTCCTTGCTCTCAAAGTGGTCTTGTGATGTGACGGCTCCTCGCCCTCCCTCTGGAGCTTTTGATTTTCCAGACTGAATTAGAGGAATATTTCAGCGACGTCCCGCTGTTCAGAACATTGCTGCCCACGCAAACACATTCCAGTCACTTGATGGACCAGACACACATCTCCTTCTCTCCCCAAATACGACACATATACACATACAATCTGCTCTGACCTTCACCTCTCTTTACACTCTCTGCGTGATGCTGTGGGGCACAACCACTGAGGATGTGTGGCTTTTTGGTTGTCTTTTTTTCATTGTACTCCAGTGACCCAGATGTTAATGTCCTTCTACAAAGCAAAGTCACGTCCACACTGACATTCATATGAATCTGAATTTATATGCAGGAAAACATTTGTACAAAAATATACAAATACAAGCTGATCATTTCAGACTTATGCTATAATCAATATTTTTATACCAACAAATTATTTTGCGTGTGGAGGAAAGAAGTCACTCATATGACAGAGTTTCATTTTAAACTGTCTATACTGTACTATTTGGCTCTAATCGAGTATTTCAGTGTTTTTTATTCTAGCGTCTTTAGCTCATTGTTTTGGTTTCGTTGTCCTGCAACTCCATCAATGCTTCGATTCGGCCTACTGACCCATTCAGCTTTGTTTACAGCTTTTCATCCCGGCCTGTAATGAACAACTGAATGAATGCCAATGGGGTTTTGTGGTGTTTGTATGCTTAACAGCTGTAGCCATATAATCTAAAAAGTTATACGGCAAGTGTTGTGTGTTAAGTTTATTTGTGCTCACATACAGGAAGTGACCCAAAAATGAAAGAATGCTAAAAGATGAATCAGCTCATTTCAGATCATTTCATTGATGTAGGCCAGATTCTGGTAAAGCCAATCACAACTGGTTGTTGGGCTTTATATGATTGAAGACAAAACAGTAAACTTGAGCACATGGGGGGCCGTGGCAGAGCCAGATTTTTCCAAGGAATGATCAGAATAGATGCAGAAGATGCTGGAATATCTGGACAATGGATCCTTCATTTTGCACAATGCAATTTACTAGCAACACTCTGCAGCACACCTGGCAAACATTGACTATTTTAAACATTATTTCCCCAGTGAGTGACACTTTTTTAAGAGGACTTGTCCCAAACAAAGTCAATATAAGCCCTTTAGAGCCACAGGTGGTTTACCCTTTTAAATACATTCTCAGACCTATACATGACCTTCTTTAGTCAAAGTTTGTTTTGAAACATTAACTAGTATTACTGCAGGGGTGGAAAACCACACAGATCAATGGTTAACAGAGTAAGGTGTCACTCCTCCAATGAGCTCCTGCTGTTTCTGCTGTTATTGTTGCTCTACTTTAGGCAAAAACACACCCTGTGCGATCACAGCCGGAAGAGCCAGCAGCAAGCGCGGCAGCTGAACTACAGAACTTCTCCAACTGCAAGAGCAATCTTTAAGAAAATGAATGTTTGATTCTCCCGGTTCACTTTTTTCTTATGTTTTAAGATAACAGGGAACGACCATGACAGATCATCACTTTCATATTTTGATATTTTTGGCATACAAAAGATAAAGAAAAGTTTATTTACAAGAATTATAACGTTAAGAGTGTGTTGTTAAAGTTGCTAATATATTGTCCCTGTCACAAAGACCGCCCAGCAGCCTCTCCCTCTCCCTCTTCACAGCCAGTTTTCAGTCCAGGTGTGTTTCAGTTTGAGGAAAGGTTGGATTGGACCACTTAAAGTTGGATCCGTGGACGTATCGCTGTGCTTGCGTATCGGCCCGGTTGAAGTTCATCCTGTGTTATTGCGTTAAGGTGGTGCCCCGCCCTCCGCTCTGCAGCCTTCAGCTTCTCTTGCAGCTCCTGCACCTCCTGCTCGGCCTTTCGTGCAGCTTTGCGAGCATTCCGCAGGGAGCGCTTCACTTTACGAACGCGCTCCTTCAGCTGCCGGTTCCTCCTCTCCGCCCCGGCCAGGCGCTCCTGCAGCTTGCGGCCCCGCTCCTCCTCGTCGAACAGTGCGCCCTGCACTGAGGAGCACAGCAGCTGGAGAAAGGAGGAAAAGGGAAAGAAGTGGAGAAAGTTATAATAAAGAAGTGGTTGTTTTCTTAACAGGCAAACAACAGTGTTGTAAACCACCAGCTGCCATGTTGTCAGGTGGTCGATTTTGTGTGGGAGCACTGGTGATGTGACTTTCCCAGCAGCCTCTCTGATAAAATGAAGTTACTTTGAAGTCCACATTGCTTTTATTTCTCCCTTGCTTGTGTTATTTTCTCCTCTGTGAAACCCATCAGACTTGAAAGGACAGAGGATGGGGAAAAAAAGTGCAAGTCCTGACCCATGTCATTTATATTTATCCACAACGGCCCCCGTCTACCAGTGCAAAAACACAAGAGGACCATGTATGCTGTCTGAGTAACGTAAATGTTTCACCCCATGGACCTCGCAGCCTCCCTGACAATGTGAGGGTCATGTACTTTGATGTTTCAGGGGCCCTGATTTTCCATCTCATTGGTGGACCAGAGCTGACCTCTGGCAGGAGGGTTAACGGGGGTGAGTGATCACGCCGTCACAGCGGGGAATGTTCATGTGTGTTCATGTACGACCACACTTTGTCAGATGAGCATAGAAACCCTTGAAAACTACGCCTGACAGTACTTACAGCTTCTCCACATGGCAACAATGAACACAAACACATTAACATTCTGTTAGAAGAACTTGCTGTGGCCTGCAGCCTCAGATCAAAAGCCACACTTACACTAATTATACGCCCACATCTTGTTTCATAACCACTTAGGCTCTCCGTTATTATTCTGACATATTTTAAAGTGTGAGGCCAGTTTTCAGGACTATGATATTCCAAAGTCCAACATTTTATGATGTACGTACAGTTATTGTTTTTGGCCTGGAGTTGGATCGGGAGCTTGGGTGTGAGCTTTAGCAGGAAGCTAGGGATGTTAGAGACACTCACGATACAGTGCGTATCACTATACTGGGTTCATGATACCATTTTATCTGGATTTTTACAAAGACATTGAAATTCTCTGGCAATAAAAATGCAAAATATCCCTTTTCCTCAGTTTTCTTTACAAATGTAAGTAATAGTTTTACATGTTTGAGGTGGTATAGTTACTTATAAAACAAAGCATATTTCTCTTTATAATAGTGACAGTGATAAGTGCTACTGCCTCAGCTGCTGACGTCCAACATGAGAAGAAGAGAAAAGGTTTTTGCTAGATATATTTTCGTCAAATGGATTTCAAGTGTTCATATTTGTAATGATTTTGATCAACCAACCAGTTTCCACGCTCTTTATTAACATGTAATATTTCTTTAATGTGGTCAGAAATGAACTGTGTAAAAATGTCTTTCTCATCAACCCCTTCTTTTTTTGCACGCGCACTCACGTTTCCGCTGTCATTCTCGAGCTGTCAGATTTGGGCTGTCATTGGGTAATCAGCTGTCTCGTCAGCGGAGCTCATCTAACCAATCGTATGGCGTTCCTCCCTCATTTTCAGCCTGTCATCGTTCTGCTCTCCTTTTAAATATGATTCTTTCTCAGCCTTAGTTCCTTCATGCTGATGTTTCGTGCGCCCCTCCACCTCCCCATCACCGCCCGTCTTCATCAGCAGAATCATCATCCATCAATTCTTCACCCAGCCGGTCTCATCAAGTCATCAGCTTCACCACCACCAGTGTCTGGACTCCATGGGGGGGGGGGATTTATTCTGTTAACGCTCAGAATTGACATTCTCCAAACACATCAACCCCCTCATAGAGTCCAAGCTCCAAAGTCTTTCTGTCAAGTCACATTTTCATGTTATCCATTGTAATAAATAATTTACTTAAATGTACTTGTCTCTCCTGATTGAAGTGTCAAATACAGAGCCCATAACCTAACTGATGAAGAGTTAACATGATTCTTGAGCAGTCAAAAGTAGGTGTATGTAAAAGTGCAGATTTAAAGAGCTTCCTTAATTAGAATTTTTTCGCACCACGTGGATGAAGAATGGAGTCGCGATTTATCATCAAAATCAGCTTTCAATCCTTCCTCAGACTCTGATTTCTGAATGTACTTTTGACAATGAAAGATTTTTCTGATCTGCAAAGATTAAGCGTGAAATGGATATTAAAGTATACCAGTAAGTGTTGGTATTTTGCTCCATCTTGAATATCATAAGAGTATTTTATTCAAGGTAAAAACTGACACAGTCTGCCATAGTCTGGAAAAACTGATTTGGGAAGGAAAGGTTGCATTTTTCTGAAGTGCAACAGAGGTCTCCAACTGGAATTGTGTCAATGCAATTACATAGTATGTGCCGATGGGTCAGGGGGATGACCCACTGTTACATTTTTAAAATCTAGTCTTTAGTGCTGCATAAACAACATTTCAATCTCCTCATTCTAATTTAAAGAGATTGCATGGATCTCAGTGAAGCTTATCTGAAAATCAAACCAAACAACTAAACCCAAAATAATCTACACAGCTATGAGAGCTGATCTTTGAAGAGAAGTATTTCCCATTTAATTTACGACAAGTTTTCACCAGGTTACATAAAAGTGGTTCACTGTTTAAAGAATGAACTTCTCATGCTCATAGGAAGGCTCTCAGTAGGACACTTGCAACACACACAGGCACCCACAATCGCACAGCACCTGTCAAAACATCCGGGTGTTACCTGCCTGCTGTTAAGCATCATCTGTATAAACAGCATTTAGAGGACATGTATTGACACACACACTCATGAACAAAGTGTTCTCAAATTCAAGAGTACAAAAAGTCATGTTAGTCGACACACATTTAAAACAACACTTTCATGTGTTTAAAGCTGCACAGAACAATATTCACAGACTTTCAATGAAATAAAAAGAATTCATGCATAAAATTATGGAGCAACTTGTAGAGACCAGGATCAGCATCTTTTATGTTTTGGTTGAGTCTAACCACAAAAAGTGTTTCCAGCAACAGCAGAAAGATGTTTTAGGTTAAAACATTCAGAAACAACTTGCTGTGTGCTACCTGCTCAGCATCAAATGACTGATACTGATACATACAACGAGCAACTGGTCAACAAAATGTGGCATAAATTGGCGAGAGTCAGCTAGTTCTCTCAAGAGGTGGTGGAGACCAAAAACAAAGCTTAATGCAGGCTTTCCCAATCTTGGTGTCCAGACCCTATGGGGTCGTATGGAAATCAAATGGGGTCCTCTACAATTTCTAATTATTGATGAATTAAAATGTAATGTAGCATTCTACCTGAATTATGCTACAAGGCATTATCCAGTTTAGCACTGTGAGCCGTTTTCTGTCTGTCTTTCATCCATGCGTCATTGTTCATCTTTAATTTCCAGCCTTGTTAATACACGCTCACCTGACTGAGAAAAATGAAATTCTCACTTTGTGCACAAATCTCATCCTGGCTTTTCTGCCTCTGTCCACAATAATACACATGAAATAACCTTAATGTGGCCTAAAATAAAGGTTTACTTGCAATACAGTAGAAAAAACTATCACCCGATTGAAAAAGTAATAACTTTAGCAATAAGCTGTATGTGTTTTGGATGCCTGAGACTTTTGTGAAGTCAAAGTTGGGTCATGAGCCAAAAACAGGTTGGGAACCAATGGCTTGGTAGATGGTGAATATTGGACCGGGTGTATACATTAGCCACAGATGCTAACATTATTCCTACGTAGATGGTAAATGGCCTTGAGCTAGTCTAGCACTTTCCTAATCTCTAGTGCTTTTTACACTGCAGGTTACATGGCAAAAAAAGAATGACATGATAGTGTCGGACAAGGCAACAGAGTGCGCCTTACGATGCTATAATGACAATATTTGCCTTCATATTAATGCCAGGTGTAATTTGACAAAGCAGAGTGGGATTTTCTGGCACAACTCCACCAACTACCAAGGTGCATGAAAAGTGAAAAGGCTTGAAGAGGTCAAAAAGCTTCAGCAACACTTGTTGTATGAAGATCGATGTAAGGTTGGTATAATTTGACAGAATCACAATATGAACAAAAGAGTGGAGAAGAACGTACTGCCGAACAGAAAACATAATGCAGCAGTTTAATTACATGCACAGAGATCGCACTGGTCGCGTGCAGAGTCCTGATTATATCCTGCTGTGGTCTCACATCTGCTAACTCGGATACACGGGGGAATTCTACTAAGGGGCCGGCAGGAGAAACTCTGGATAAAGTCAGAGTGAAAAATGTGTCTGTTTGCATTCACACATGCAGCTCCCCCCAGAACTGGAGTTTTGTGCTAGAGCAGCTGACATTAGGCATATCTAGTCAAATAAGTTGTCATATAGTTTTTTAACTAAATGGTATGTAGCTGCCATAGGCTTTCAACAGCAAAGAGCAAGGTAGACACATCACTTTACTGACCCTTACCAGGTTACATGTAACCTGTTTTAAAACTCTTGACATGAAGGACTGACTCTCAAAACATATCCTCAATCAAGGATGCTTCTGGCCAGGTTAAACTGGATACCAACAACATAAATAAGGTTTTTGCAGACTATTATGAAAGACTGTACACCAGCGAACAGCCAGCAGGGGCTTCGAAATTGATGGAGAGTTTTTTCTCCAAGGTAACCATTCCTAAGCCCAACGACAGGCAGAAGACAGAACTGAACCGCTCTTTGACATTAGAGGAAATATCTGAAGCTGTAGGCATGATGCAATCAGGAAAGGCACCGGGCCCTGATGGCTTCAGTGTTGAATTCTATAAAAGATTTAGACCTTTGTTAGTAAAACCACTCCTGAACATGTTTAATCACTCTTTGAAGACAGGCTCTCTTCCAAGAACACTCACAGAAGCAAACATTAGCCTGATTCTGAAGAAGGGTAGGCCAGAGGAGGAATGTTCTTCCTATCGACCTATCAGCCTGTTAAATGTATATGTCAAGCTTTTATCTAAAATACTGGCTTTAAGGCTGGAGAAAGTCCTCCTACATATTATTAACAAAGATCAAACAGGATTCATTGCTGGGAGGAACTCCTGTAATAATGTTAGAAGGCTGCTCAACATTATTCAGTTGTGTCAAAATAACAATCTTAAGGGTCTAGTGGTTTCGTTAGATGCGGAGAAAGCGTTTGACCGCATAGAATGGAACTTTTTGTTTTTCACACTTAAAGAATTTGGTCTGGGCAAACAGTTTATTGACTGGATACAACTGCTTTACCACGAACCATTAGGGGCTGTTTTTACAAACAATAAATGTTCTCCATATTTTTCTCTGGGAAGAGGCACAAGGCAAGGCTGCCCCATCTCGCCTTTGCTGTTCGCTATCGCGATAGAGCCGTTAGCCGAGGCTATCAGGACCCACCCGGATATTCATGGCATATGTATTAACCACAAACAACATAGGATCTCATTGTATGCGGACAATGTTTTGTTATTTATTACCCAGCCGGAACTATCTATCACTTCAACCTTGAGTATCATTAAACAATTTAGTGAATTTTCTGGATATAAAATAAATTTCAGTAAGTCTGAGGCAATGCCGTTGGGGCAAGTGCATTATACTCTTTCTCCTGGAGTATCCCCGTTCCGATGGGCAACACAAGGTTTTGTTTATCTTGGTATATTTATCACTCCGATACTTCAAAAAATGTATAAAGCCAATTTTCAACCTCTCCTGAAACGCATTCACGATGACCTGGAAAGATGGGTATCTCTTCCACTGTCAATGCTGGGTAGGGTAGCTCTGATCAAGATGAATATATTGCCCAGGCTGCTCTACCAATTTCAAATGATTCCGATCCTGCTGAACAGTAACACTGTTAAGACAATAAATAGTTGGTTTAGGACTTTCATTTGGAACCGTAAGAAACCACAAAGCTCCAATTACCGGTAGATCGGGGAGGGATGGCAGTCCCGAACGTCAGGCTATATCAACTTGCTTCTCAGTTTCGCTATCTGGTCGATTGGATACAAAATGATTCAGAATCTGTTTGGTTAGATATTGAAGCTTTTAATATGGGCAAACCGTTAACACTAGCCAGTCTCCCATTTGTCTTGAATAAAAAAGCATTAGAGGTTGTAGATGACAATGTTATTGTTCAATTTACACTGAAAGTGTGGGACTTAATTAGAAAATGGGAGAAGAGAACAGGCGTTGTGTCAGCAATCACTCCAATACGGAAGAATATAGACTTTCCACCAGGAATGTCGGATGAGGGGTTTTCTTTGTGGGAAAATGCAGGTATAAAAATCCTAAAGGACATATTTGACGGGGACAAAATCATGTCGTTTGACCAACTAAGACTGAAATATAGACTCCCTCGAACACATTTTTTTAGGTTCCTGCAAGTAAGAAGCTTTTTGCACAATCATACTGGGTCTAAGTTCAGCCTAGAAATGTCGCCAATTGAGGAATTGCTGTTTAAAATGAGCAGCAATAGGTTTATAACAGGACGTTGCTACCAGGCCCTTTATAAGTCCAGTAAAGTCAATGATGCGGTTCTACAACCATGGGCTCAGGATCTTGGGGTGGAAATTGATGAGGCCACTGGGTTAGGTATATGGCACTATGCTAATAACATATCAATATGTAACAGAGCAAAAGAATTACAATTTAGGCTGCTACACCGCCTTCAGATATCGCCTCAGCTTAGAAATAGGATGGACCCTCAAAAGACAGCTATGTGTACTAAGTGTAGTAAGGAGATCGGTAGCTTTATACATACTGTGTGGTCTTGTGTGCATATACAGGATTACTGGGGGAAAATTGTTTCAAAGTTGAATGTGGTTTTAACAAGGATTTGAGAATGGACCCAGTATGCCTTCTGTTAGGGATGCCACATCCACAAATCAAGGGCACCCATAATCAAAAACTACTGAATGTGTTAACCTATGCTGCACGCAAAAGTTTATTACTTAAATGGATCTCACAAAAGCCACCAACCCTCTCAGACTGGCACAAGGTTGTATTTGACCTGCTTCCCATGAAGTATTTGACATATTGGTCCAGAGGGAAAATTGGAATATTTCATCATATAGGCTATGGACTCCGTTTTTTGATTATGTGGGGCCAAGAATATGTCATGTATTTTGGAGGGTGCTTCCTAGACCAAGGAGTGATAGTTGAAAGATAAGGAGAGGCTCTGTTGTCTGTATCGATTTACTCACTGTGTGTATCTCTGTTTGCTTTGTGTCTGATTTGCCATGTTGTTAACTCAGTTATTTAAGACTGTGCTGTGCCTTGTATACAAGTCTGTAGGAATGTGCTGATGGGGTGGGAGGTTGTTAGAGGGCAAATGTGTTTATTTTGTGTGTGGGGGGAAAAGTAAAATCTATGTAATATATGATTAAGATGAAGATGTGATGCTTTACTGTTAATAAAAATATTAAAAAAAAAAAAAAAACTCTTGACATGTTATACTTAAGGAGGGGGGTAAGGTGGCGGATACAGAGGCAGTTAAAAGACATTTTAAAGATAATGATACGGGTTGAGGTTATCACTTAACACCCAGAAGAAAAGGAAGAAAGGGTTGAAGAGATTAAGAGATGTGCCTTTGTGTGTCTGTTTGTGTCCAACTTGACCTGAGTGCGCATTTATTTCTGCAGACTTTTGATTACTTTATATAAAGACTCAGCATGAGTTACCCCCCACCCCCAAACAGTGTCTTTAGAGCTTCACTATTGACGTCAAAGACACAGGCTTGGGTCTCTTCTTTTCTCATGAGGTTTTACCCTGCTGTGAGTGCCTCTGTGTCTATGTGTGTGTGTGTGTGTGTGTGTGTGTGTGTGTGTGTGTGTGTGTGTGTGTGTGTGTGTGTTTGTGTGTGTGTGGGCGCACGCATGGGGATAGGTGCTTAAAAAACAATAAGACGGAAAGAGCTAGTGAGAGATGAAGAGATAAAGGGAACAAAAGGGACGCCGAGAGAGAAGAAAAACAAAGATGAGAAAGGGAAAGTGGGAGACACAGAGAGGACACACACACACACAAAGTTGCACACTGTATTCATCCTGAGCTTTAACTACTGTGTGAAACAGCTAACTGTTTTGTCCTCCGTATATCCCTCAGAGCGTCCACATAAAATGTTAATGAGAGTCAGAAAACTTGTTCAAGGTGTTCACATGACAGTTAAAACAGGAGTTTCCCCTCACTGGGGTGAAAGTGAAGTCATTAGAGTGCATGTAAACACAGAAATGTGCTGATAAAGAAGTATTTGGGGAATTCATCTCTGTCTACTGCGGCCTGTCAAGTGAAGGCGATAGATAATGTGGAGGGGAAGGATCTGTATTAAACAGATGATTAGTGGGCTTACTGCCTCCTCTACCTCCTGCTCCTGGTTAAAGCTGCTCTGAGTGCCGCTGATAAGAGGACGCTTCAACAAAAGCTAATTGAAGGTTCTGGAAGAAAAGTGGAGGAAGTCTCTTGTCTTTCCTCCTGCAGGGGCGTCTGGTTCCCACGAGGCTGAAACCAGAAGCAAACTACCTCCCCAGCTTCAATTTGAAGGATGTTTTTCGTTTTAAGGCCCATCTGGAGGAGGTCTGGAAACCTTACAGCACAGAGAGACTGATACTGACGGGGGAACGCTCAAGAGATTTGGAACAAAAACTCAGAATTCTAAGTAGAAATTTAGATGACAAAAGGTAGAAAAACATAAAAACCTCATACTTCTCAGAAATTCCCGGAGCAAACCACCTGCTTTGTCCCGCCTTTCCTGCAGGTCGTGGCCTCTACATGTGGGTGCTCGTCCTCTGAATGAGCAGTGTCTTTAACCCAAACCCCTGACCACTGACCTTTCAACGCAGGAGCCAGACCCTGCAGGCCAAAGTAGACGAAAAAACAACACACACACAAATGCACCTGGAACCAGAGATAAAATGAAACTGTGTCAACAGACGAAGAAATATTTGCAGATTGTGTGCATTCATTTGAACACCTTTTCTGATTGATTTGAGCATGCCTTAAAGTACTTTAAAGTGGGAGATTTCGTCGTCTGACAGGAAAATTTGCGTTGCTTACTGATTTGAACTAGAGCTGCAGACCGACACGCTTTTAAAATGCTGCCTGTCAAAGATGTGGATCTTTGTTATTTGATCTTTGACCTCTCGACGGTCAGTATCCTATCTGCCTGAAGAGCCAGCAAGCCAGACTTTGACCAATCAGGGACTGCTTTGATCTTCAGCTGGCAGGGACGTGATAGCACATGACCAATCACATGCTGGAAATCTATTAGACGAACAATCAATTCTTCTGCGCATGTGTTTGTGTTTTATTATACCATGCTTTCGGAGATCAGAACTGTGATTCAAAATGTGTGTGTGTGTGTATGTGTGTTTGTGTGTGTGTGTGTGTGTGTGTGTGTGTGTGTGTGTGTGTGTGCCCAAGGGTTGTTACCCTCTGTTTCCACTGATCCTCACCACATTCCTGTCAGCACAGTCACAACTCAACTCAGGATTAGGTTTTCCCTAAATACACTTAAAGCTTCTGCAAGGAGGTTTTAACTGGCAATTTAACACCCTCAATTTATTACTGATGGGTCTGTATGACCTACAAAAGCAAACAAGTTCATCATCAGGATGATTTACTATTTCTATAAAGTTATTCTTAATGCCTGTCACCACGGTCATCAGGTCGGATTCCAACAAGGCGATTTACGACACACAAACTGAAGAGTCTATGTTTACATTTATTTTCCTCCGCACAGTTCCACAGTGTGTTGTACAGTATGTGAATTGGTTGAAAGAAAACAGGAAAAGATTTTTCTTTTAAATATTCTACCTGTGCACATGCAGAGCAGGATCAGCTAAATATTAAAAAAGCAGAAAAATTAGTGAAGATTTGACATTTGTTGGAACCAAATTGTTGCTTTAACGATTTATTAAATATATTTTGATTTTGTTAATTGCCATTAATTTTGCAACAGAATGTGTGTTTACTTATCAGTTATGTTTAAAGTGATTATTAATGCATGTCTGATGGTTGAAGTGAGAGGATGATGCATATTAACGCCCCTTCGCCCCTCGATAAACAGATGACTGTCTATCTGCGGCTGTGGCTCAGTTGGTAGAGTCAGTCGTCTCTCGACCGGAAGGTCTGCAGCGACATGTCCGATGTGTCCTTGGGCAAGACACTTCACCCCAAATTACTCCCGCGGCTTTGTTGTGTATGAATGTGTATAAATGGGATTAGTTAATACTGATGGCCACTTTCCATAGCATTCTCTTCCATCAGTGTTTGAATGGGTGTGAACGTGTAGGTGTTAAAGGTGGTGTAAAAGGGCTTTGAGTAGTCAGAAGACTAGAAAAGCGATATACAAGCTCAAGTCCATTTACCATTTACCATGACTGCAGCACCTGTGATTTATCAACTGACCCATTTTGGCTGGCAGTGTTCCCTGGTATGCATCTATACAGCCTGCGACCGCTGCTAAAGCACCAAAAGTGGAAGTATTAATTTGGTCTGTTTGCACAGTGACGTACCAGTATCTCCCTCTGCTAAGGTAAGATCCGTCCTTTTGTTTGATGTGTCGATCTTGGAGAAATAAACAACCGAATATTAAAAGGAAAAGTTGTGTCTTGTGGATTGTTTGGGTGCTTCAAACACAGACATATATACCCCTTTTCTACCAGCTAGAACCTGGTGTCAGTGCTGGTAAGAAGCTGTGAACTTCATTATGGTATGAACCAACTCTTCAAACATGCAACAGCTGTCCTCAGGGTAACAATTCTTGGTTTGTTAAAAGTTGTGTTTTGCCTTTTCTACAGGTGGTGCATGATTTGTAGTCATTAAAAGTTGTCTGATACCCCTACCCTGCTGTCCTCCTGCGTGTCCCACTCTGGGCTGAAGGTGTGGAAAGGTTGGCTCCCTTGGGTGCAGTTAGAGAACTGAAAGAGGCTGGAGAACGTCCGCCTGTTCTCTGACGTGTCGGGGAAGATTGCATCCTGGAAGTTGACTCCATGGGGGAGGATGTTGTAGTTTTCATCCATCCTGCAGAGGAGAGAGACCGATTAACTGTGAGGACTTTGCCTAAGAAGCTGCTGCAAGAGTTAAAGTTGTTTTGAGTTTGCATCAATTAAATCAGATATGGACTTGCAAGTTCAATCAGTTGATGAACATCAAAGGTTTGAAATGCAGTATTTATTGAGCCTGTAGCAGCATGTTGCAAAAGAACTCTGAACTGCAGCTGTCATCATTTTTACTTAAGTACACTGGTTTTGCCTACACAACAGTCTGTAGAACATAGTTTCATTAAAACAAACTGGTAAAGATATTGAAGCTGAAGAGTTATGTGTAAGCTTAAAATGTCTTTTTTTTTTTTTTACAAAATTAATGTATGTAGGCCTATGTGTGGCAGTTTTATAGGTTGCAGTCTATTTTAATGGCAGTAATAAAGTGTGTTTAGAATTAGGCCTAGTATTTCTAGTCCAAATAGATCTATTTGGTGGATGTGGCCCTGCTTTGGACCTCACCTGAGGAAAAAGAAGTAGGAGTAGTTTTCCATCACGGTGTGAGACTGACAGGACAGGTACCCAAGTCCGGTCAGGTTGAGCCTTGACCCAGTGGGCACCTCCAGCATGCTGCCCCAGGCCTGATCGCACAGCAGCTCTACCTCCGCGGAGTAAAGCAGTCCTTCCTCCGCGCCCTCGTACCCATAACCGAAGCCGAAAGGCAGCGAGTTGTACAAGCTACCCGCCCCACCGCCCAGGGGCTCCCGGTGGATTGCAAGCACCCGGGCATACACGATGATCTCCGCCAACTCCGCCCGGCAACCCTCGCTCAGGGGCCGCCACTCGGAGGGAAGCTGGCACCCGTGCGTAAAAGTGTCCAGATGCGTAAAAACGCCGAGCATTGCAATCAGAAGAGCCGTAGGAAACATCCTTAGAACCCCAAGCATCAGGTTTACTTCAGTTTGTAAACCCTGTAGGAATTATTTACTCAAAATAGGTGTGATGTAAAAATGGACTGCTCTAGACTGCTGTCCGGTCCATTCAAACATCCAAGTTACTAAAAGTTAGTTAAAAGTGTTGAGTTAAAAGAAAGAATCACTTGTGACGGTTGCCTGGACGCTTGAGGATGCTTTACTCCACGAAAGCTTTAAAAGAAAGAAAAAAGCCAAGTAAAGTTTAATCTGTCCACAGCACGGTGCTTTCCCCCCTTCAACTAAACCTGCACATGCCCGGGTACTTTTTCTCTCTCCAGACTTTAAAGTGAACTCAAGTGTCAAACTAATTTGCAGAAATTGTATTAACTCCAACCTGTTGCTGTGTTCTCTGTGTTTCCATCCCATCTGTCGGCTGTGGTAGGAGCACAAACGCCACCAGAGCGCGCCTGTGCTGCGTTCACGGACTAATGGGACGCCCCGAAATTAAATTTAAGCTTTAGCTGGTTGGTGTTGGTTTGCTATAGTCTAACCATAATTAAAGGACATATTGATCAAACTGATAAACGAAGATGCTTTTGTATGCAACACATGTGACAAATCATGTGTTCATGTGTACACATGTGTATATATAGGCTATTTATTGGGCTAAATTAATACGACCAGGCTGCACTATCTCCTCTGACAAATTGCACAACCATTTATTTGATGGCTACATTTGAAAAGCAAAGCCAGTTACAACTGAACTGAATCCAGGAACACAGCTCCTGGATACAATACTTAATAAACAATAAATAATCTATCGCAGTAAAGCAGACATTTCCAGAAAAGTTTAGTGTAATTTTGGAGATTTTCAGGGGAAAATATAGATAAATGGTCTAGTTACTTTTTACAGCTCTCTGTGAATATGCATTCGTATTATGAGATCATTTGATTCCCACTATTACGCCTGTTATTGTCTCATATGCTGTTTTATTTGCTGCTTAAACACAGTTATTTTTATCTTTTAGCTTCTCCTGTTTGAAAATACAGTCTGATCTCCAGAAAGTTCTTCGCACTACAATACATTTAAGTCATGATAACTCTAATTGAGTACTTTAACATTTGAGAGGTGTGATTCTTCAAGCTGATGATTTTTACTTGCATAACACTGCCTTCTAACGGACACTGGTATGAAATGCAGGATCAATTCTTGCTTTTATTATATCATATATTATCTTCTAATGTAATCCTGAAATATTATGAGCACTATATGTTCTAAAGCCAAAATAATGTTAATTTTATTTTATTCCATTAATATTCTGTAGGCTACTCACTGTTTCGTATATTTATATTTTTGTGAAATTGATTAATACATTAGGAACCATTTTATTCTAATTGTTATAATATATCATTTTATAACATAAGGGACTTCGAGTCTCTCCTTTCCAGTTCACGAAGTGCAAGGTGACTCCTGTGGGGAAGTCCCGTCCTCATCTGTCATCTGCCTTTGTCTCTGGTGTGTAAAACATGCGGATGGACTCTTCGACTCAAAGGCTCGGTGCGTGCGCAGCAGCGGGCCATGGTAAGATCACTGCTCTTACGTCACTTTGAGGAAACGAAAACCTCTTTTTAAATCCACACAAGTCAGAGATGCGTCAAAATGCCGATAATGTAACCAATGTACACAGGAAGTAAGGCAAATTACTTTCAAACTAAAAGAATATGGTTGAGGCTGATACAAAGAGGGCCTTCAATATAGATTAGTATGTCAGTGTTATGTTGTAATAATTTAGAATATAATATAATAATTTATATATTTAATAATATAAAATAGAATATAATGTTCCTTTTTGAATCTGTGAACAATTTAAATATCTCAGAGGTCAACATTTTTGGTTATTTACACAACAGCTTATGATACATGAAATGAAGGCAATTGTATGCTGAACTATGTGGTTACAGAAATAAATTAAACACTATGAAATCACAGAGTTTAGTGTAGTCAATATTTATCCATATTGAAATATATTATTGTTGCTTACAGCAGAACTATATCAGTAACAAGCCGACAACAACAATGACTTTTTCTGTTTTTGAGACAGTTTCAAATTTGATGGTGTAACTTAAGCAACACGGATAAATTACTAGAGATGCACCAGTTGTGAAAATCAGGGCCAATAAGCATACTGATGTTTAATGTCACAATTCAGCTGATTCCTTTTTTAAAGGTTTATTTGGGTTTTTGTATGCTTTCATTTAGAGATAGGACAGTGGATAGAGTCAGAAATTGTGCAGAGAGAGAGTGGGGAATGACATAAGGGAAAGGAGCCACAAGTCACATTGAACCCGGGCCACCCACTTGGAGGACTTTGGTATGTGTACATGGGGCGCTCAAAGTAAACACTAGGCTGCCGGCGCCCAAATTTAGCTGATTCTGATGCCAATGTTTTTTTAATTGCTTTAATGTTGACGGGCCTATGCCTGTCAATACTGCTGATATCAATCAATGAATCAACCAATACATCACTGAGCTATAAATCAAGTAAATCATAGCAGGATAGATTTCCAGGAAATTATTGGAAATTCTTCAGTTGTTCAAAAACTCAAAAAAAACAAAAAGTGGCATTTTATTTTGAAGTTATTAACAGGAAGTGCAATGTTGACGTACATTACTTGACGCTGCAACAAACCAGAAGCAGCAGCACAAGGTTGATCGACACATTTTGTCTTTACTCCCGAGTGTTTCTGTGTGTCTTCGGTGTTTGCTTCAGGACTTGACGGCAGGTGAGTTCAAACATTATTACTTGTTAAACACAAAATGTGACGCAGTTTAACTCGGGTTGAACCATATCCGTGTTGTGTAAGTTACTGGTAACTTTTCAGTGTTTACCATGAGTCGCACAGTGGACAGGCCCACCTGAGGAAAGTGAAACTGAAATGTAACGATAGCGTATTAAAGAAGAACCCTTAACAATGTTATCAGAGCTCAAATGTGTTGGCAGTATTGAGCGGTGGCTTTAGAGTTTCATTTATCCCACACTCACACCTATTTACTGCCTCCAGTAAGTCATGCTTTTACCTTGTTATTGTTTTTATTTCATACCACTAAGACCGGTAAAGTGGTTGTTTTGTGACAGTCATTAAGTGAGTCGTTAAATAAGGTCAGGAGCAGACCACAGTATGTTTTGAGTTCTGCTGTCTTACCGAAATGTAAAGTAATTATCACGTGATGTGCTGATAAGATAATTCCGTTTCTGTGTGGCTTCCTGCTGAAGCTCTGAGTCAGTCGGTGACGTCACCAGGGAGTTTTCTGAACCTTTTATTGACATTCATGAGGGGGGAAATGAGGTTTGGCTTTATTAAAGATGTCATTTTAAATAAATGTTTATTCAAATAATTCTAACACAAAATATATAGTAGGCCTACAGAAAACAATGCTTGGGTTGTTTTGAAAACATTGCATTATCTTGCAGTTTGTCCTGCAGAGTGAGATCTCTCTCCATAGTTTACGTGACTGTGCATTGTCTGTAATCACATGTAGAAGAGCATCACAGCTAAGCAGTTGTTTGTCCGCACCAGAATTGCTTGAGTATGTGTAACAGCGATGAACGATTATGTTCATGCTTTTAAAAGAAAGGGTGGAATGGGCGCAAAATCAGTGCAAAAAAACAACAACTATATTTCCACTGATTGTTTTATCAGTGTAAAATCAGGGTCCATGTCAGTGTCATGAATTCCATACTGATCAACTTATAGAGTAAGCACTGCACCTTGGTGTATGCAACGGGCCATACCAGTTTACAGAGACTAATCATGAAACCAATACGCCTAGCAGTAGTTTCATTTGTGGTCTATCTACTCCTCTCTTTTTAACATTTAGCATGACTGAGCATATTTGCAATTTGTTCTTTCACTTTCACTCTGTTCTTCCTCTCAGCGTCATGGCGTCTGGAGTCCCCATGATAAACGGCGACATCTCTCGCTCTCCCGGACAGTTTGCCACCCTGGAGGAAACGCTGCAGCAGATGAACATCCTCATCCAGGAGAACCGAGACCTGAAAGGTAAGAGTAGAGATGTGTCAGAATGAAATATTTATGAATTGAGCATTTGATTTGTTGTTCCAGTTCTCCTATAATACTCGTATCAGATCTGTGTGAGTGTCTCAGGTTAAAGTTCAGTAGATAATGTGATCCTAAAGGAGGAGTTTCATAATTGACAGCTATGGAAAAAGGTCATGATTCAAAGGTCCTTAGCTTGAACATTGTGCACTTATTCAATTTTCTCCCTTAGAGGCTCTGCATCAGACCAACCTGACGATGAAGGAGCGATTCGAGGGTCTGTCTGTGTGGCGAGAGAAGCAGAGGGAGGAACGGGGTTTCCTGGAGAACCGGCTGGAAGAGGCTCGAGGCCGCATGGAGGCGCTGACCCTCCAAAACCAGGATCTGAGCAAGAGGCTGGGGGAGGAGGGGTCGAAAGAGGCAGGCTTACAGGTAAGGATGCAACACTTAATTTTCTTTTATTTATTATTTTTCAGGTAAGAGAAGCTTAGCAAGTGTTAACACATAATACAGTGATACTCTAATACTCTGTGTGTGTGACATGTGATGTCATCTCTAGGCAGGGTCATCCAATCAGAGCGCTGAGCTGGATGCGCTGCGTGCCCAGGTTATTCGCCTGCAGGCAGAGAAGAACGACCTGGTGGCCATGAACTCTGAGCTGCAGCTGAAGGCTGAACAGGACTCGCACGACGACTCCTTCATTGAGGTCATCACAGTCACGGTAAAAAGCAACACACATATGCCTTAATGGAAATAACTACTGCACATTGGAATCAAAGAAACACAGTTTAACTGAAGAATGTGGGACATTTTACACATAAATACAACAGAAGATTAGCAAGATTATCCTCTGTAAATATTTCTCTGAGTCATGACTGTCTACAATGACTGAGAAGCCAGAGTCCCACCAGCTGTATTATTGTCGGAGCCGTGTTTACATCGTGTTTACATGGACGAGACGGCTCTGCGTATACAGCTACAGAGATAAGATTTGTCAATTTATGTGCAATGTGAAGCTATGAGCTAACCAAAGTGTGCTAACATTAGCCTGCTAACACAACAATGCAGGACACGGGCAGTTGCAGCTCGAGCAAAGGACAAGTTTGTCCACCACTTGTGCTTAATTATGGTGCGTTTTCATTCATAACTCCTTCGTGCGAACGCGAGTGGAGAGGGGTTGGAGGTGTGTCGCTGGAGGAGAGCGGAGGTGTCACCAAACAGCAGTTTGTTTTGGTTTCATGCCGGTGCTCAAGGGCGACATCTACTGGATCAAAAAGTCGCACATTCCCACAGTTCCTTCATTAAAATCTCTTAAAAAGTATTAGTTTTACTTGTAACAGGTCTTACATTGCAGATTGCGCTTTTATTTATAATTTTTGTGAATTTGCTAGTTCACTGAGCAATGTATCAGAGAATGGAAGAGAGAAGGAGGAGAACAACTTGGGGAGTGCAAGTTCAAGGAAATCTATCTTCAGGAGGACGAATTCAGGAAATGGTTGACGGGGACAAACAATGATAATGAAGTGCCTTGTAACATATGCAAAAAAAAGCTTTTAAATTCGAGAGAATGGAAGTCACAGCCGTTGAGTCCTACATGATATCTGGTGCAAATGTGGTATTCATTGCCCGTCCTTTGTGTGGGTCTTTAAAAGATCTCAAGAAAAACTCTTGACTTTAAAAAAGTGTGCAGCGACCCTGCTCATAATGATTGAGTAGAGAACCAGATGCGGGATCTGTAATTGTGCATTTTGTCCTCATAGGATGGAGGTGTGGATGGCATAAATGATGTGTATGGTTCAGAACTCAGCAGACGTCCAGACCTGAGCATGACGGCCTCCCGGATGGACAGCGAGGAGCAGACTGTCAGCCAGCTCCTCCAGTCACTGAGGAACGAGACACAGCGAGCTGAGAGGCTGCAGGCTGAGTTGCAGACCTCTGCTGCAAGGTTAGGATGGTGCAGCAATCTTAAGGCTGCTATCTTAAGCTCCTAAAGAAGTGAAATGTATACACACGTTTTTATGCATGTGTGAAAAAGGGAATGTGTTTTCTCATTATTTATTTTGTTTGTTTGTCTGTTTTTTGGGGAGGCACTATGGGTCTGTCACCTTGGTTTTATCTTATCCCACCAGTGTTATTTTGCTCAAGTGCTTTATGAACATTTTCTGAAACAAATTATCTGACAGAATAAGCCAGCTTATGGAGCAGAAGAGAAATGTAGTGGACTCAACAAAGACCACCCAAACAGAGACTGCAGAGACCAAGGAGGATTCTGGGAAAGAGGTACAGGCTTTCTACTTAATGGTGAAAGAACCTAAACTAGCAGTGTCGTGAAAAAAAAAAGATCTGTGTGGAAAAATAACAACGTACATCTGATTATTATCAGGCAGTGTTTTGGATGCTGTCATTGAAAAACTATATATGTTTTATATTTTGGTGTTAGTTCTTGTGATGAGTTGACTCATTTTTGTGGGACACCTCATTTAGAAATAATTGTATTTTTCTAGAGCTTCAGAACTAACAAAGCTGGCAGGCGTCCTCTGATGTCTGTCGTGTTTAGTTTCCTCATGGTAACGTCTGTGTCATTATTCAAATATTTCAGGCTGCGTCTGAGGTGGAGAATCTGAAGTCTCAGATGATGGCGCTGTTCAAAGAGCTGCAGCAGGCCCAGAGCAAGCTGGATGAAGCAGAAGGCATGAAGAAGAACCTGCAGGACAGGTTAGGCACCTATGGCGGGTAATCCTTGATCCCACTGCTTAGAGGAAGCAAACAAACAAAACACAAACAGTTTCTACTTTGAATACATGTTCTGTTGCTTAATCCGAACATGTATATTCTGCTTTCTATGTGCGTGTAGATGTCGGGAGGTGGAGCAGGACGTGGCCACTCTGAAGGCTCAGCTGGTTGAGAAACAGGCGGTTCAATCAGAGAACAACCGGCTAAAGCTGCAGCTGGACAGCATGCAGGCCGAGAACCAGATGGAGCAGAGGAAGGCCGGGGAGGAGAGGTCAGAGACAACACATGAATAAAGACTTTCATTGTCAATGTGTTTACTTAATCATCTTGTAAATTTGAGGAATATCCTGATAATAACAGTATTCAATATCAACAGAAATTTGACAACAATCCAATTATTTTTAAATTGCTTTTTGAATATGAAAAAAAACCAAGTTAAAATGTAGCAGTAAGTAAGTGCAGAAAAGCACGTTATCGACATTGGAAATCCTGAGTTATCTACTACTGTTAAGCAAATAGCTTGTATTCAGACATGCTCACTGAGTAAACAGTAGCCACTTCAATCTTTCAATACAGGAACAACCTGGCTCAACTGAAGGATGCCTACACCAAGCTGTTTGAAGACTACAATGAACTCAAAGAGGACAAGAAGAAAAGAGAGGTACGATCATGCTTTTTGTGATAACCAAAATCTAATCCTGACTTATTTCCACTGAACCCAATACATCTATGAAGTTAAAATGGATAATAAGTGAGAGGCAGACGTGTTTGATTATTGCCCCCTCTGGTCCCTGCAGTGTCAGCTGGTGCAGAAGGAGGTGGTGGAGCAGCTGCAGGAGCGGCTGACTGCTGCAGAAAAGGCCCTGGCTTCTAAACAGACACACATTGATGAGATGAAGCAGGAGATCTTCCAGAAGGAGAAGGATCTGGAGACCATATCCGTCTTCCAGGCTCAGGTCAGATGGTGTCTAAAATGTTTGTCACCCTCACATCTGGTTCTTTGTTTTTGTGATCATGTGTATTCATTACGTAGGACTTTGAGGTTCTGTTTTAAAAATGAGAATTCTGCTACAAATAAAATCTATTATTATGACCTATTTCGGACCCATGGCTTTTTAGTCTCATCATTAGTTTTCTTGTACCCCGTATGCAGGCAGAGGTCTACTCCTCAGACTTCTATGCAGAGCGAGCAGCGAGGGAGAAACTCCATGAAGAGAGGGAGCGTCTGGCTGCTCAGCTGGAGTACGTAAAGAAGCAGAACGCCCATCTGCAGGACGAGATGGACTCACTCGGCCGGTAAAGATTCAAAGTATTCTTTAAAAGCTTTAGTTCAGTTCAGTTGCACCAGAAGCAAGCGGGGAGAAAAAATATTTCCTTTTAGCTTTTCTAAGATCCCTATAAACAAACTGGAAACATTCTGCAGGTTTGACTGTGAAGATTAAATGTTTGCACGACTTATAACTGTCGTGAACCCTTTATCAGTGGAGTCCCAGTTCTCATTTCCTTTCCTGTAACAATATTTCTTCTGGTTCTCTACAGGCGATCACTGAACGAGATGCAGCTGAGACATGGGGGAGGAAATGCACATGGAGCTGGGGCGAGTCTGGTCGGAAGAGGTAACTCTTAGGCTTTTTTCGATACCACCTACTACATTCTACTGTTGAACGTAGTATCTAGTACGACTGCCAATCGATGGTTATTTTGCAGTATGCCAGGCTAAGCTAGTTTCCAGGCTTGGAATGTGGAAGTAAACAACAGCTGATGGCAAACGTTGCTTTCCGTCATTTTGATCACTGACCTGACGCTTTGCAATGTGGGAAACAGTACGTGAGAAGACTGGTCTGATGCATACTGTGAATTGTTCCCGAATCAGCAAGACATCCGGATATTTTTGGCATACTCGAATCTCGCACATACTGCATACTACATTTTGGCCAAATCAATACATACTACTAGTTTAGTAGGCGGTTTGAAACAGCTTTATTTTTTTGTATGTCCTTAGTGTAGTCTTGCAGGTAAACTTCCTCTCAGGATTTGTACGAATGTAATGTTCTACCTGAATTTAAGCTTTAAAAAAACTCTGCCATTTGGGGAATAAGCTTTAGTGTTTTCTTATGTAGTTCTACGAGTAGATTGATTGGTTAGCGCAGCAAAAAGGCTAGAAATAGGGAAAACACCTCACTGAAACAATCTCTTACTCAGGGCTGGCTGAAGAATATTTCCCGATCATAACTATCTGCACAAAAACACATTTATTTCTGTTTTCCTTCTTAGTTATAGTGTAGTTTCTGTTTGCATTTTGATATCGAAAAGCTAACGTTTCCTCTCTGTCCCAGGTCTTCATGCTAAGCTAAGCTAACTGACTGCAGGCAGAACTTGTATTCCTATTGTTGAGCATACATGAGAGTGGTTTCAATCTTTACAACTAACTCACCTTACTACCTTATAAGCATAATTCCAAATAACAATCTATTCCTTTAACCGGCTTTAAACCTTATTGAATATGATTGGTGGAACTTTTTATGCCATGCACAACAGTCTTACAGAGATTGACGCCATGGTTTAGCCTAATTCGAATGTCAGTCCGGCTTGTCCAGATTGTGATCATTGTCTCTGACTCTCAGGTACCGACTGGCAGCATCAGGGGAATATTCCAGAGCACGCCTGCCCCAAGTGCAATGAAATCCTGCCAGACCTGGACTCCCTGCAAATCCACATTATGGACTGTATAAACTAAACATCCATTATGACAAGCATCTACATTAACACCAGCTAGATTTGCACCATAATCTGAGTCTTCCTCTGCTTTTACCTGTACCTCTGCTCGCATCCTGAGACAACACTCCACTGCTCCATGAGGACCTCAGTGAAGTTCTCCCAGGGATGGGAACACTGAGTTTTAGATATTTATTTGTAGGATTTGAAAGCTGTCCAGAGGGTTTATACACATCAGATTGTGGAATAGAAAGTATATTAGAGTACATATCCTTTCTTCAGGTTTTGGCCCAGGTCGTCCTGCACATAGTTGGTTTTAGCTGTAACAAAAAAGCTGAAGATGAAATTCTTCCCAGGCAAAACAAGTCAGGGATATCAAACAGAAACTGCACCAAAACTTTAATAAGATTTCAGTTTTACACTGTCTTCCTGTCATGCACACGTAAGTTAAGTTCAGTCTTTACAAGTTCTATTTGTCTACCAAGTATTTAGTAGCTGGAGGCCTTTTTTCATATTTGAAGGGTTCCTTTTCAATTCCTTGTTTTTTCCTCCTTGGATTTAGGATATGTTCAATCATTATTGGGTTGCTTTTGTTGATGGAGAAAAAGAAGCATGCACCATGTACACTGTAGGCACTTTAATATGAAAATAAAATTTATTTTGACTCTGCAGATGATACCTTGTTTAACAGCCTGTCACTGTAAGCCACTGCCTTTGTTTGTGCATGGGGCTTAAAGACCCGGCTGATTCTGTAGTTTGGAGATGATTGAAGCATTTTAAGTCTATGTTGTAATTCTGTGAATGAAAATAAAAAACAAAAATTACAGTCTTTGTCTCATAGTCAATGTACCATTTATCAGAATTATACCAGCACATACTCATGTTTTAGGTCTTAGAAAATCAGGCATACTGGAATGCTATACATTAAGGGCCTGATTTACTAAAGGTTTGCGTGTCTTAAAACGTGTGCAAACTTGATACCACCAGCAAAAAATGTGCTATCTGATCTACTAACGACACGCAGTGAGGATTGCGTCTTTCACATGAGCAAAACAACACGCATTGTCCATTTAGCACGTTTGCCTTGATGAATATGCACTATGGGGCGTTTCTGCCGTAGCGTGCAAAATACTGGGAGGAGAAAATTCAAATAAATTAAGTTAGTACACGCATTGCGATTTACCAAGCCAGGCAAAAATTGCGGTGATGGTGACGGTGTCTAAATTTAACACCTTTGAAAGGAAGGTGCTAATCCAGGAGCCCAGTGTTACGCACAACAGGCTGCAGTTAGGAGGAGACATAGGCTCAATAAAAGAAGGTATAAAGATCACGTTTTTCCCCCAACATGTTAACATGTTTTCGATTGACATAAAATAAATGACATGCAATATCTTTTTATTTCGATTCAATAATAGTTAATAAAGAGAAACACCATGATTAAACTAATATAACTGAACATTCACAGCCTCTGCATTCTAAAGAATTTCAACATTGACATTTATGTCCTCCTATTTCCCTCTTCTCACCAACATTACATTGGGCATTTCCTTTTTCTCGCGTTGCGCGTCTGTCCAGCTTGTCTCCTCCGGTGCGCTCCTCTCCCTAACGCGCTCGTCTCCAACCTCTACAGCCCCCTGCTGCCAAGCTGTAGGCACTTGGATTGGGGGACCTCACCACTGCTTGTACCCCCGTCTTCGATACCTCTTGCCAGGGCAATTATGTCCGATCAGACACAGCGCTGGCCAGCAGTCTGGTGCGCAACAATAGCCCGAGGGGCGCGCCTGAGCGCCTGTGCCACATAGGTCACAGCTCGCACCTCCTGCGCAATGTATGACAATTCATTCAAAGGATGGAGGGAAGAAAAGAGAGGCCCTGTTTAATGCCGAGGTTTTCTTATAAGCCAAATGTTCTTTTTGTTATATTCAGATGTATCTGCTATAACTCGAAAATACTGTACGTTCATTTGCCTCTCCCACTAATACCTATTTTGCGCTTGCAGTCATTCTGCTTTCCGTCCAAACTCTCCGTGACGTAACCGAGTAGAACACGCAAAAGCCTGACTTAAATACCGCCTCCTCAAGGTTTGCACCCGTTATCATTCACGCAAAGTTTCTTAGTAGATCACCCGCAAAACGCCCACAAGCCAAACGCGCAATTTTTTGGAGTGAACACGCAATTGTGTACTCTTTAATTGGGATCTTATTAAATCAGGCCCTAACTCTTACATGCTTATATCTGACTTTAGTGACACCTGGTGGTAGTATTGAAAATTAAACTGATTCACAATTACACGTACTCCCGTCCTACCCGGAAGTACGCAGGGACGCACACAAGCTTAGTTAATGACATGACACTTCAATTTGAAACGTTTATTGAGTTTTTGAAGAAATTGTATTAAAGGACGTTGTTTGTATAAATTATCCAGTTGCTTTTGTTTAGAGCATTTAACTTTTAATTACCAATTTTGACAAAGCGGGGCGGTAATAAGTATTTTTTTATATCATTGTGCACACAGTATTGGGAATAACTTATGTGATGTCAGGATATTGTTGCCTTCAATAATGAATCAGGGCATTGATGTATTTATCTTGTCACCCTGACAAAGTTCTGGTGCATTTTTTCTTGGGCTCTATACTCAGCTAAAAAGTGCCTTAAGTTAATTATGTTTATGTTAAGGTGGCGATTTGGACATGGTTCCAGAAATTTGTCAACTCATGGAAAGTCACTTTACTCCAAAAACTCAATTTGCATATATATATAGCCTATATATACATATATACACTGCAAAATACGGTTCTTCCAGGGTACTTTTTAACAGATAAAGGCATTCAGTGTCCAGGCGCTCAATGCTTATGCTGCAGAATGCTCGCTCCCTCAACAACAAAGCACTGCTCATCCACGACATCATCACTGACAGGAAAATAGATTTTCTTTGTCTCACCGAAACATGGCAAAATCAACAGGACTTCCTGACACTTAATCAGGCCACTCCCCCAGGCTATGTCTACATCCAGAAGCCCCGCTCTACGGGTCGGGGCGGTGGGCTGGCTGTAATACATCGGGCAGATTACACCATCAAAGAGCTCCCTGTACCCAACACCACCTCACTTGAATGTGTTGCCTTTAATCTGGCTGGGCCGGCCCAGCTCCAGGTTGTCCTCATCTACCGCCCCCCCAAAGCCTCCATCACCTTCATATCAGAGCTTTCTGAGCTACTGACCTCCATCTGCCCTATGTCTCCAGCCACGCTCCTCCTCGGTGATTTTAATATTCATGTGGACTCCCCCAGCTGCACGCTTGCTTCCGATTTCCTGTCACTATTGGACTGCTTCAACTTAAGTCAACATGTTCAAGGTCCCACCCACACCAAAGGTCACACACTAGACCTGGTTTGCTCCACTGGCACAACCCCCTCCCAGCTGCAGTGTCTTGACCTGGCCATCTCCGACCACCACGCCATCCTCTTCACTGTTCCTCTCCCCCTGCCCAGAAAGCCTATAAAACGCACCATCACTTTCCGAAACACAAAGTCAGTTAGCGCTCCAGCCCTGACAAACCTATTAGCTACCCATCTGGCCTCTGATCCCCCTGACACTACAGTCAATGGCTGGGTAACCCACTACAACACTGCCTTGTCCCTCACCCTCGACTCACTTGCCCCCCTCAAAACCCGGACGGTCTCCTTCACCTGTCCAGCCCCCTGGTACACCGCCGAACTCCGTGCCATGAAAGCCTCCGGCCGCCGATTAGAGCGGCTTTACAAAAGATCTGGCCTCACTGTCCATCTGGAGGCCTACAGAGACCATGTGAGTTCCTACAAGGAAGCTCTCTCGCACACCAAGACTCAGTACTTCTCCTCACTCATTGGCAACCAGCAAAACCACCCCAGAAAGCTATTTTCCACCATAAATCGCCTACTCCGCCCCATTGACCCCCCTCACCCTTCGAATGCCCCCCGACCTCTGCAACCGATTTCTGGCCTTTTTCCAGGCCAAAGTGGACTCCATTCACCAGCAACTTCGGTCAACTGCCCCCTCCCCCTCACATTCACCATCACCACCTCTGGCCATTGCTCCCTCCACTCCACATCGGCCGCAGTGCCACTTCACCTCCTTCGAACATGTGGATGCCCTTCAGGTAACCAAACTCATCACCAAGGCCAAGGCTTCCACCTGTTCCCTGGACCCCATGCCCACTCCTCTGGTTAAAACTTGCCTACCCCTCCTCTGCTCCACCCTGGCCAACATCATCAACTCCTCCCTGGAATCTGGCACAGTCCCCTCCAGCTTCAAAACTGCCTCTGTCACACCAATCATAAAAAAGCCAGGTCTGGACCCAGATGACCCAAACAACTTCCGGCCGATTTCCAACCTTCCCTTCCTCAGTAAAATCTTGGAAAGAGCAGTTGCTGCCCAAATTCACCAGCATATGTCCAACCATGAGCTCTATGAAACCTTCCAATCCGGTTTCAGACCCCACCACAGCACAGAAACCACCCTCATCAAACTCACAAATGACCTCCTCATCGCTGCAGACTCTGGCTACATCAGCATCCTCATCCTCCTAGACCTCTCTGCAGCATTTGACACAGTCTCCCACACCATCCTCCTCAAACGCCTATCTGAACACCTTGGCATCTCCGGTACAGCTCTCTCCTGGTTCCACTCCTACCTTTCCAACAGGCAACAGTTTGTCACTATCAGCAACTCCAGTTCCTCCCCAGCCCCAGTTAACCAGGGCGTGCCGCAAGGCTCTGTGCTTGGCCCTCTTCTTTTCACCATCTACATGCTCCCCCTTGGTCTGATTATCCGCAAACATGGTCTCAATTTTCATTCCTACGCCGACGACACGCAACTCTACCTCAGCACCCCGCCATCCACTAAACTCCCCCCCCAGTCACTTGTCAACTGCCTGCTCGATATCAAAACCTGGATGTCCTCTAACCTCCTCAAACTCAGCAGCAGCAAGACTGAGCTCATGGTTGTGGCCCCCAAGGCACTGCTCGGGAAGGTTGGAGATCTCCTCCTCGCTGTGGACGACTGCTCCATCCGCCCCTCACCCGAGGTCCGCAACCTAGGTGTCATTCTGGACTCCACCCTCTCTTTCAAATCACACATCAAGTCCATCACCAAGTCCGCCTTTTTCCACCTCAAAAACATCTCACGCCTCCGGCCCTCACTCCCTGACTCCGTGGCAGAGACCCTCATTCACGCCTTCATCACTTCACGTCTGGACTACTGTAATGGAGTTCTGTTCGGGCTTCCTAACACTGCCCTAAACAGACTCCAATATATACAGAACTCTGCTGCCAGGGTCCTCACACGTACCAAACCCTGGCAGCACATCACCCCCACCCTCATTCACCTCCACTGGCTCCCGATCAAGTCCCGCATTGACTACAAACTCCTCCTACTCACCTACAAATCTCTTAATGAACTAGCCCCACCGTACCTCACCGACCTCCTCCATCCCTACACCCCGTCACGACAGCTGCGATCCTCAGCCTCAGGCCTGCTCTCCATCCCCCACACCAAACTGCGCTCCTTTGGTGACAGAGCTTTCAGTGCCTCCGCCCCGACCCTCTGGAAGTCTCTCCCTGATAAAATCCGCACTGCTGCTTCTCTGGACATTTTCAAAAATCTGCTCAAACACCACCTGTTCACCAAAGCATTCGGCCTAAGTTTAACACCATAATCTGTTTGTTTTTTGTTTTGTGTTACCTCCCCCCCCCTCTATTGTAAAGCGTCCTTGGGTTTCTTGAAAGGCGCTATATAAATCCAAGTTATTATTATTATTATTATTGTAAACATAAACACGCCTTTTAAGATGCTACAAGTAAGCTCACTACACATTTGGGTAAAATACTGTATCTAAATGTAGCTCTGGTGTAAATTCAGTCAGGAGGACTAAATTCTGCATGCAAAGTTTATGGTTATTTTTTCATAGTTAATTCTCTTACTATGTTGCATGCACTCCTCCATGCATGCTCACTCACTTTTTGTTGTTTTTAGACCATATGTTTATTGCCATTTGCACAGGTACAGGACATTACAGGTACATTTTTGTGCACTTCTTCCAGTCAGCTCAACAAAAAAAGTTAAAGTATAAAAAGAGAAAAGCAATATAAACATGAGAGAGTGGAAAAAAATAAATAATAAATAATTTGTAATTACAACTAAGAAAAAAGAAACTGTAAAAAATACTATAGGCTACAGGCTACTGGGTTCCCCGTGGACAAATATCAAACATCCATTAAAATATTTAAGATCACATCGTTTCTTATATAATTTCATTTCACATTAATTTTTAATTTGAATGATCAAAATTCATACATTTTGGTCGAAAAGCCATTCTAATGTGCTTTGGCACGGTACGGCCCCCTTGTTTTTATTAAGGCAGCTCGTTGGACACCTACAGACACTTTGACAACACTGCGGGGTCCTTCGTTTAGCGCCAGATTGGATTTTCTCCCTCGCTCTGGGAGCTTCTTTTAAACGCTACAAGAAAAACTTAATATTTCATTTTTTACACAATAAAGCCTTTAAATTATACATAGATACGAAACTATATTATTAAAGTAAAAGAAGCAATATAATGCCAAGTCGGAGGAACCTGTAAAATCCACCAAAGTTGCATTAAAGATAGCAAAGGACACAAAGCTGTAACACTGAGGTAAGTCTCATTCATTTAACTAAATAAATGTACAAATTATTAGCGTAATCCATAAAAAGTTCCCCGTATTTGATAAAGAATCCGTATCCGTATTCCCAGCTGTCGACATTAAAGTTTTCAGTTCATGAAAAATGTTATTCGGCGTCATTTTAAATGGACTTGGTCGACTTCCTGAACACGTAACTTTACACTACAGCCCCTTTACTCCTTTTTAAATTCATATAGACCTTACAGTCTATAATATAGACATGCACTTTCAGGACAGATGCCGATATGTTTTGCCTGTACAGCATTTTGACGCAAGAACAGATGAATTACACTTTTTGAGTCATTTTTATGTAACAGTCAATACACATCAGAATCAGATCCGATTCACTCAACTCACGATACGATTCACGATACTGGGTTCACGATACGATTCTCTCACGATTTATTTTACAAAATGAGACTGTAGATGACTGAAGAAGATTCCTTTAGGGGCTGCTAACCCGCTTGTTGTCAGTGTGGTTTGGCCTTTTAATGTTTTGTTTCTCTCAACAAGGGGAGGTGATTGGAGCTTCTCATTGTGGTGTTGATTTAATGCTGCATCATGTTGGTTGTGCTATTTGTGTAGTTCTCTGTCTTCTTGCAATATTCGACACAGATTCTGTCTTGAAGCCAAAATGCTTCCACACCTCCGATTTAAAAGACGGTGGTGCGTCCTCAATTTCTAAATCTTGCTCTACAGCTGCTGACGCTCACGATAGTATCGCGATTCATTTTTCAGAGTACCGACGTGAACCTTGACACCTTTGAATCGATTTATCACGATTTCATGATTAAAATTGACATCCCTATAATCAGAACTACTTTATTAATCCCCAGGGGGAATTCAGAGGTTACAGTCGCTCTTACACACAAAAACATAAAGTAATAGAAATATGAATAAAATAAGGAATGTAAATACAAGATAAAGAAATAAGAACAAGAAAGAGGGTTGAAGAAATACAGCTGTCTACAGAGCGCATGTTATTATAATCATGTAGTTTGTTTTATAATTTCAACAAACTTATATGTTCGGATATGTGCTTCTATCACTCAGTGAAAATTGCTGCCAAATGATTCTTTCCACAGAATAATATCATAATTTCACTCCTTGTGGGTCACCAGGGGATCAGCTGCAGAGTTAACATCTCAAACAATGGACAGTAAGTATTGTGTTTTTCAAAATAAACTCATTACATACTTTTAAATGTGGGTTTGCAAATACGTAATCGTACATCTCCTCTCTCCAGGTGAGGATGATCTGGACATTTTGACAGCGCTGCTGGCTGAGAGCGAAGGTGTTAGAGAAGACCCGGAGCAGGAAGACGACTTGGACGGTCTGTTTGATGATGACAACAACGAAGGGGAAGAGTACAAAGAGGGTGCAGAGGAAAGGAGCGATTTGGGGGAAGGTGACTCAGTGTCTGAGCTATTTGGAGATGTCGACGACATTGAAAATGAAGTCACTAAAGAAAAAGAGAGTGAAGGAGGAAAGTGTGAGAGCTTGGACAGGTCCAAGGAGGACATACAAGGTTTGTGATGACTCTAAGCTTTGTTTTATTGACATCATTTGAGCCCTACGTGTTGGGTATGTGTTTATCTCTGGAGTTTACTTCTTCCTTTCTTAGATGAGCTGAGACGCATGCAGGAGCAGATGCAGCGGTTGCAGCAGCAGCTTGAAGCCAGCCAGAAGGGTTCATCTGTCAGTCCAGTCACTAAAAAGGGGAGTTCTGTGAGTCCCAAACCAGTGACCCCCAATTTAAAAACCTCCAAGCTGGCTCAGGCCAAACCAGCGACCTCCACACAAAAGACAAATACACAAGCAGGTAAATTTGGTTTCTTCGTAGGATGGAAAAGTATGGAACTAAATTATTGATAATGAATCATTATGATCAGTAGTTGACTAGCATGGAAATAGGAAAAGAGAGTTTGGATTAATGGTTTTGGTTCCAAACGACTGCCTCTTTTTAGATTTCTAACACCATAAGAATTCCTATAAATAAAACAAAGTGTTTTTGAGTTAGCTTGGAGTGGGATGCCAGAACAGACATATGTTGCCAGTAGGGTTGCAAAATTCCGGGAATTTTCAAAGTTGGAAACTTTCCATGGGAATTAACGGGAATTTATGGGAATAAACAGGAATAAACAGGAATAAACCGGGAATTTACAAAATTGAAGGTTGGCCCTTAACTGGGAACTTAAATATAGTTGAGCTTAAACGACCAGATTCCATGCAAGTACACTTGAATATCTATGCTATTCCTCAATCACATGCACATAGCACACTGTTTACTGCAGGGCTATTGAGGCCACGCCCCCTACATGCACTGTGCATTCCTCCATCACATGCACAGATGATTTCTAGAACCACACAAGCACAAGACTATTGAAGCCACACATTTTAGCCTGTGGACTATATAAAGGGAAGTAAGTCTTGATGATATAATGGGGTAATATATTTTAAAATTGTGATGTAAATCTGTTGAAATGTTTTTTTAATTGTATTATTTGCATGGATGTCTACAACACAAAATGTTTATATTTATGCTTGGATATGATACAGTTCGATTAAATTACCCTCTATTTCCAGTTAATTTCCCATAAATTCCCATTAATTCCCATGGAAAGTTTCCGATTTGGAATATTTCCAAAATTCCCAAGCTTAACTTCCCATGGAAAGTTTCCGGAAATTTACCGGAAATTTACCAGAAACTTTCCACCCCTTTGCAACCCTAGTTGCCAGTAATAGCAATTTATTTGATACCCACATTTCAGTTTACGCATATAAACGATTGATAAAGACACAAACATCTGCACATAATTGTAGTGGTAGGTTGATTGATCTTTTGTTTCCCTTGTCTTCGTTGTGACAGCAGCAACGTCTTCATCCCCTCCAGTAAGAGAAGGAGGACTGAAGCTCCAGGAGTCCTCTGACTTTCTAGATCAGCTTAGTAATGCTGACTCCTTCAAACGCAAACCCAGGGTGGCTCACACTGCCAAACTCAGCACGTCACCAGGTAGGACTTACACTCACGCACTCTAACAACATTAAGAGAACTGTTTAAAAAAACAATTCTCAAGGTATGAGTGTGTTATCCTTTGTGGTATCTCACCAGAAGAGAGAGGGCCACTGGTGGAGATTAAGATCGGCAGCTCCTTCCAGCCAGTAGAGAGCACCAGCAAGGTCACAAACCCTCTGCGTTCACCTCCAGCCTCCCAGAGCAGAGCTTCTCCCGCTGCTTCAGCAGAACAGCCTCAACATTCCTCTCTTCCTCCTCTTCCTAAAGATGTGGCCGTGGAGAAATACTCGGGACTGCGGCTCAGGTGAAAACCCTGAACTAAAAGAATCACTGACTCTTTAAAATGAAAAAATCAGCTGAAAGTCTGGTTATGAATGTTACGCTTTTCTGTCTGACTTTGGGCTCTTTTGGTGTTTCAGAAAACCCCGGGTTTCCTCCAGTGAGATGGACCGCAAGATGGCTGACCGTCGTCTTATACGCCTGTCACAGGTGCCGGAGCGTCTGACTCGAGAGAAGCTGGAGGACAGTGACTGGGTGACTTTTGCAGTGCTGGTCAACAAGGCCACGCCGCAAAGCAGCAGCAGTGTAAGTGTATGCTCAAACCTCCGAATGAAAGCCTAAGACTTAGAAAACTTTATTTATCCCAGAGGGTTCCACAGTCCACCCAGACCATGCATACATTTACAAACAAACAACAATTAGAGTATGTCAGAGACAACAAACCATTCAGTACTTGACATAGATGAGCGCTGGCACGCTTACACCCTCGTGTGGTCTCTTTGGGTAATGACACACTAAAAGGTCCAGGGCATTCTCAATAAAATGATGATGAATACGTCTTAAAATAAAACCTTTGCATGTTTATGCGTGAAGCCTCTTTTCAAAGCGTGATTCAGCAACAGCGCCGTATCGAAGCTCTGCCATACTTTCTTCTTTGTACATTCATAATGATTTAGTGAATTCACATTGTGTTACGGCGTTGTGGAAGCACGACGTGTCGAGAAACAGCAGGAGCTCCTCATACACACACACTGAGACATGCACACATCATGTTACTACCGCGTATGGTGCACACGAGGTAGTACCTGTGACACCTGTTCCTTGTTTCTATTGCATTAACATAGTAGTCGTGGCTTCAGTCAGTGCAGTTTGTGAAAGATTATTCTCCAGGTTTAATTGGTTGACATGATTAATAATATCTAAGTCATATTTTACTAAACCTTCTATTGCATTGGAAACACGGTGTGCTCTCGTTTTTAACCGAGCGCTTCCTCTCTGCAGGGCAAAACCTTCAGCATCTGGAAACTGAACGATCTCCACAACCTGGAAGTGTTTGTGTCTCTGCTCCTGTTCGGAGAAGTCCACAAAGAGCACTGGAAGACGGAGCCAGGCACCGTCCTCGGCCTCCTCAACCCCAACCCCATGAAGCAGAAAGAAGGATACGATGGGGTGAGCCAACAGTCTCTCTACAGAAAATAGTGTTAATTTTAGGGTCAGAGAGATTAACGTGGGGTCAAATGAGGTTGGGAGAAAGTTGCGTGTTATTCTCAGCACGATGTCAGCCGTGGTGAAGTGCTAAGGTTTTTTTATGTTGTAATTTGACTGGCGGGTTTGGATGTGAAAGTATTCATCAATTAAAGTAGAAAACAGTCTGGTGGTGTCTGCGTGTTTAAAATAGTTTGCCATGCCATGCTGACACCAGCAACCCAACTGGCTGAGACATTAAAAGAGGAATGTGGCGAGGAAAGCCAAAGCTATGGCTAACTGCACAACACTCACACACACACACAGTTACCACCCGCAGAGGGCACTTTTAGCTCAGAGCCTCTAATCTCAGAGGAGTAAAGCAACAGTTTGGACACAACTTGTCTCTGTAGAACATTTTCCCCTGATTAGCTTAACCATACTGAGCTACTGCAAACCTGTTAGCACTGTAGTAAGTTACCGATATTGAGATTTTGTCATTTCAGTTTTTGAGCATTTTCAGACGTTGGGTGTGAAGTGGGCGGGGTTAGTTCTGAGATTTATTACGCAAGAAATTTCAAACCAATAATAAAAAATACACGCTTGACCCGCCCAATCAAGAGCAACAAAATGACTGCTCGTGCTCAGCCTTCATGCTTTTTGTTTGCTGCTCCTGGCTGCACACCCACTGGTGAGGATGACTGCTTGTCTTGCGGTGGATTTGGAGAAACAGAGAGCAGTATGTTGGAGAGACTTGCTGGAGTTGTGCAAAAGGACTCTCGTAAATGCTCAATCTTTCTCCCTAAAGACCGGTGACCCAGTTTTGTCTGTATAGCTCTGGACTTGGCCAAACGGCTTCCTCTTGCACCGGGAGCGATGTCCAGCCTCCCCACTGAAAGCCAACAGTTTGGCTAGAGTTGAGCCGCTGACCTCTGCTGGTCACTTGTGTTAAATTTAGGTTTTCAGTGCGTGGGTGATTTTGACATTACAAGGGAGAAAAGATGTTCAAAAGTGGCGCTGCTAGCTCCTTCAGCGTGGCTACATATCCTAGGATGCTTTGAGCAGCGAATGGGATAGTCGCAATACACAATGAATGGGAGCGATTTTGATTGACATGTGAGCTGCCACGCACACACAGTCCTTGGAAACGCTCTAACCTGCAAAATAAGACATTTTCTAACAGTTCTGAATGTTTGTTTTCACTCAGATGTTTGTGGATGCTTAATGATGCATTCAATTTTCATATCACAAACAGATTTTTTAATATTTCAAGTCAGGTTTCCAAAGGCTTTAATGTTTGTGTTGACTGCGTGTAGGTGAGCCTGACTGTGGATCACCCGCAGAAGGTTCTGCTGTTGGGTGAAGCTCAGGACTACGGGACCTGTAAGGCCATGAAGAAGAACGGAGACCCCTGCTCTCAGATCGTCAACTTGGTGGGTTCATCTTCTCCTGCTGTGTGTGTATGAACACTAAACGAATAAACCTTGTTTTCTCACATATCTCACAGTTGTATCTATGTGGTTGATGTTTAACAGTATGAGTGCCAGTACTGCCAGTATCACGTCAAGGCCCAGTATAAGAAGATGAGCTCGAAGCGGGCCGATCTGCAGTCATCTTTTTCTGGAAAGGCACCCAACAAAGTGAAGGGGAAGGCTGGCAGCGGCGGCCTGAGAGAGCGGCTGTGTCAGGACGGCTTCTACTACGGGGGTGTGTCCTCAGCCGCCTGTGCTGCATCAATGTGAGTGATATGAAAATGTAGCTGTTTGATTGCTCTGTGTTTTAGAGATTTAACCTTTTTCATAGAGATATGGTAAACTGCATTGACAGAAATGAATGAAAGCCCCTCGGTCTCAGTCTAAACGAGTATATCCAAAAACTCCTGTAGCAGACAAAAGATCATACAAAGGTCACAACCTTTCTACTCTCCATTTTGGATGAGGTTGGAAATTCTATTTGCACTTTAACAGTGCGTTTTGAAATCAATTTGCACAGACTAATTGCAGGGTACAGAGCCAGGAGCTGTGTGTGTGTGTGTGTGTGTGTGTGAGTGTGTGAGTGTGTGAGTGTGAGTGTGAGTGGGCAGAATCCGAGCGGTGTCTCTAACAGGTCTGTGTGTTGCAGAACGGCGTCCAAACCGAACAAACCGGCCCAGAAGACGCTGGACAAGATGTTTGTTAAGGGTTCGGCTCAGCACATCAACCAGGCCAAGAGGCTGGGTAAGGACTATCTTTCACGCACACTTTAGGCAGCCTGAGTCCGGCCTGTAGCGCATTTCCGCCATGCCGTTCCCCACTCTCTCTCCCTGAGTTCCGACTCAGTTCACTGTCTTATCTCTACAATAATGACATTAAAAGACCAAAAATAAAGGAAATAAAAGTGCATGAATTGCCCTCATTAGTGTCTTTTTTGTTTTTGTGTTCATTTTTTTCAGCTGTGCAGTCTGGTAAAGTCTCCGGTTGTTCAAATGAGTTTAAGAGCCTTCTGTCAATGCCAACACCCGGAGCTTTGCAGCTGAAGAGGCACCTGACGCAGGGCGGCCAATCAGGTACAAGGATTTGAAACTTCTGACTGACTTGAGTCAAATGAAAATTGATTGGTTAATGTGCCCTCCCATTTCATGGCTCATCCCTCATTGGATACAGTATATCTTTACCAGTAATCAATAATTAAAGTCCAAGTGTACTGATCACAAATCTGTCCCATTGATGTAAAACAGCCTTAACAGTAAAGGCCCTGACACACCGAGCAGACGGCAAAGCACATGTGCGACAAAGGCCAACTGTGGCGTTGCCTCGCGTCGCCTCACGAGGTCTTTTGTCCTGGTCAAAAAGTTGCACTTGAACACACCGCAAAGACCAAAACCACCACGTACGTTCTGCACATGTGTGAGAGGAAATAACTTCATGCCAGCAGGCGGCGGTAGTCTGTAATCATCATTCCAAAAAATTGAGGATTTTATTTTTCTCAGCTCAGGTGGATGTAGGACCCTTTCCATTTTCTCAAGGCTACTAGCTTTTTAGCGTCTCAGTAGTTTTCTTGCAAGCCTTGTTTACATTTGAGCAGTTTCAAGCGGGGTCACATAGCTGTCACGTGTGGCGTTCGGAGACCGTGGGAAATGCATGCATCCCTGGGGTCATTTCATTAAGAAATGCTGAGCTTGGTTAGCTATATTCTGCATTTTAATTGAATGTGATATTCATGAGGGGACGAGGGGAAAATGTAGAATACAGCTGATTTACACTTTTATTGTTCTGAACCTAATATTGTAAGGGACTGGGCTACATGTTTAAATTGGTCGTGTGAGTAAGCTTGTGCTGAGTGCACCGATGAGAGACAGACAGACATAAGTTTGTTAGTTTTTTGCACATAATACAGAAATGATTAAGAAGTGAAGAAATAAAAGAATAACATGTTGTTCCTCCTCAGTCCCTAAAGATGCGAGTGGAGCTCCGGTGCAGTCCATCTCCGCCTCAGACCTGCTGAAGCAGCAGAAACAGAGGCAGCGAGAGCTTCAGGAGACCCGCCGGCGCCGGGCGGAGGAGATCCAAAATAGAGTGCTGCAGAGCTCAGGAGGACCAAGACCAGGATCATCTTCATCATCTTCATCATCACATGGTAGAGGTGGTCTGCTGTCCCCCAAAGCAGCTTCTGAGGCCACCCGAAGCCCTGTAGCGCCACACACACCCACACTAGGCCGGGGCTTTTCGGAGGGGGACGACATCCTCTTTTTTGAGAACAGTCCGCCCCCAGCGCCAGCCTCTAGCGCTCTCAGCCTATCAGCCGCCAAGCTGGCTGCTTTAAAACGGCTGAAAGCCAAAGGGACGGGGCTGGAGAAAGAAGATCCAAATGCTGTGAAGAGGAAAAGGAGTAAAGACAGCGCGATCAACGCCAGAGTGGAGAAGAATCTCACCTCACCGAAGGGTATGTTCACAAGAAGAGCTGAAGAAAGATGCCATATGAGCACCTGATTACATATACTTAATTGTTGCTTGTTATGTCCTGTCCTTCTACTCACTGTGCAGATGAATCAAGTCAAGAGGAGGAAGAACCAGCTCAAAAGAAAAAGCGAGAACAACTCAACTATGTGCAGTCGGATGAGTTTCAGAAAATCCTCAACGCCAAATCTCGTCACGGGGCCGTACTGCAGGCGGTATGACATGTGGCCATTTATATTGCAAGACGTTTTTTCTGGCTAAATTTTGTTCTTTATCTTTCATAAATATATTAAGAAAAATCTAATTCCTCCCTCTTTTTTCTGCTATATCTAAACCATTGTAAAGTGTGTTTGATTAAAGGACGATACATTACATTTCCGTCCTCTCAGGCGGAGTATCAGCTGCAGGAGCGCTACTTCGATCCTCTGGTGAAGAAGGAGCAGATGGAGGAGAAGATGAAGGGCGTCAGGGAGATGAAGTGTCGAGCTGTCTCCTGTAAAAAGGTATGAATATGTAGAAAGGTGCATATCGAGTGTTTGTGAAATGTGAGCGCACTTGACTGTCTCTCAGTCAAGAGCAAGAAGAGTAACCTGTTTTTCCCATGCTCTCTTTCTTGCAGTGTAATTACACCTACTTCAAGCCGGCAGATCGTTGCGTGGAGCAGAATCATGATCTGCACTGGCACGACGCTATGAAGCGTTTCTTCAAATGTCCCTGTGGTCAGAGAGCCATCGCCTTGGACAGACTGCCCAACAAACACTGCAGGTGAGTCTCTCCTCACCTCCCTACACATGTTTCATCTTTTCACCCCCCATGAACATTTCCTTTATAAATGTTTTCTATCCTTTTAGTAACTGTGGCCTGTTTAAATGGGAGCGTGACGGGATGCTGAAGGTAAAATCTCTCTCTGTATCATTTAAACATTCATTAAAATGTCACTGCTGTGAAAACAGGAACATAACTGATTTTGCTGTTTTACGCTCTGCAGGAGAAAAACGGACCAAAGATCGGTGGCGAGCTCCTTCTGCCTCGAGGAGAAGAGCACGGAAGGTTCCTCAGCAGCATGAAGTGACGACACCGACGCATCGTGGAGGGGAAAGCTCCACAAGTAGTTTTATTAATTTAAGAGTCATTGTAGTGTTTTTACATCTGTATGAATTATGTTTTTAAAGTGCGATGTTTTGATGTTGATTATGCAGATTTGAATATCTGGATATGCTTGAAACAAGCTGATTAAAGTAAGAATTTGCAACCTTTCACGTCAGACGTCAATTTCATAAAACATTTTTATTGATTTTTCTTGGATGCATGTTCACATAGCAATTAAAAGGCACAAATGTAACTTTGAACCAATACATCCATACTGTAAGTAGATACAGAAATGAGTGTGGACAAAAACATACCAAAACGCCACATGTGAACTGTAAAACACAAATAAAAGCCAAGAAGTAAGCATAAGGGAGTAAAAAACAAACACAAAAACAACAAGCATACAGACAACAGACAGGACAAGGGATAAAGAGACACACAGATTTACAAAAGGGGGGACATGGTGAATGGACTTGAGCTTGTACAGCGCTTTTCTAGTCTTCTGACGACCCAAAGCGCTTAAACACCGCAGGTCACACCTACACACTGATGGCAGAGGTTTCTATGTAAAGTGACCATCAGACGTAACTAATGCCGTTCATACACTGCTAACGAAGCAGCAGGAGCAACTAGGGGTTAAGTGCCCAAGGACACATCGGACATGTAGCCGCAGGAGCTGGGGATCGAACCCTTGACCTTCCGGTTGGGAGACGACGACTCTACCAACTGATCCACAGCCTCCCCAGGTAGGATGGGATGGAGTTAGGGGTCCACTTGCACATTAATTCAAAGGTTGTCAGTCAAAGCATGTGAGGATAGAATTAATCAGCTGAATACTCATCAGTTTAATTGTAGCCCATTTAATCGCTTCACAAAATTAGTGCAACCATCCCAAGTCCTGTGAAAGTTAATAGAGCACGAGTGATGATTTTTCAAGAGAAATTATAGTACCTACCAGTAGGCACTTCTTTATTATATCAGTGGGGAGCTATTGGCATGGCATTACTGCCAATAAAAAACACCTACCTAGTCTTTCATGTGTATCCAGCAGAGACTTATTTGGTTCATAGGGACTGAACTAGTCTCCTGCATCAGGACACAAGAGTCCTTACAAAAACTCTCCATGTGTTTCCATAATAAGTGTTGGAGCCAGGTGGCTCTCACTCAAGTCTGCGAGCCAATCCACATGCTCTTGAAAAGAAAAGAAAAAGTCTGAAGTGGAATCACAGCAGAGCCATGAACTAGCTCTTGTATTGGAAACTATGCGATATGCATTCATGCCACATCATTTGAGGGTAAGACTGTGCTCATTAGATAGATAGATAGATACTTTATTGATCCCGAGGGAAATTCAAGGCATCCATTACCTCTCCCTCTCCACTTCCTGTGTCTCTTCACTGCCCACTCGGTGTCTAATATTTCCACTCTGGAATGTGGAATTCATTTCAGCCTGATGACTTCTGCAGCTCACCTCATCTTCTCTCTCTTTTTTATTCCACGCCGCCGCCCTTTCCTTTAAATACCTCAAATACCAGAAAGAGCTTGGATAGGTAGAAACACATCAGTGGACTGCAATTAAGGAAACTCATCTTTATTTGTACTAAAAATGTCCAGCTGTTAGTCTCAGGCTGACATATAGGGCATTGTGTAGCTCGTATGTACATATAAAAACAAACATGCAAAACATACAGGATAGTATCCATGTAATATAATAACGTGTGGTTTAGAATACAACAACTGCACGTTCAATACACCTTACAGTTTGATAAGGAGACACATATTGCACAATTTAGGTTTTATAAAACGTGTAAAAAAGAAAGAAAAGCTTTATCTTGTAGATAAGAGTAAAAAACACAACAACGTGGAGACATGAGCGAATCAAAATGCTCCGATCAGATGCCCTGTAGTCCGGCCCTCCACGCAGCAGAGTCGGCTCAGTGGAACCAGTAGTAGCGAGGATAGAGGCCGTCGTAGTGATACTCTCTGAACTGCTCACTCTTCTCCCTCGTTCTCTCGTTTTGCTCTACGGATGGAAAAAAAAAGAGTCAAATCCAAGTGTCTTTAATCAATATTTTTTTATTTATGGAGTGTCTCATAAGTCCTTAAATGTCAATCATAGTCTATGGAAGTGATGATCTCAGTGAGAATGATAATTCGACTTTGCAGCTCCCCTCAGTAGAGCTTTTGGTGTCTTTGCGCTAATTGTTTTGATGTTCCAACAGATGAGTTTACTGAGGATCGATGGGTGCCCTGTGCACCGCAGTGCTACTAATCTGGGGTGCAGCTACAGCTGGAACAGACAGCTTTCAATATCAGTGCACACCAGAAATGTCCAGATTGACTTTAAAGTTGAATACACATAAAACACTGGAGTGATCCAATGAAGCAAGTTTACGGCTTTGGTTCATTTTAAAACTATCAACCATTTTTACACTGGGCAGCTGTCTGTGGTCAGTAAAGGTCAGGTAAATGTAATGCTAGCAACATGTGCTGCACCAAACAGCAGACAGACAAAATTAGCAACCAGCAGATGATAAAAGTGAACTTTATGAGCTAAAAAGCAAGATAACCCACTGAGGTATTAAATAAAGGTTGGATATTAGACTAGATCAGGACCGGCTGTAACACAACTTGGGTGAAACGTGGGTGAAACCATGAACAACCGATTCTTACTCAAATATAATAACCCCCATAAGGGCCGATGCTTCCTGTCTTACTTATTGGAGTTTACCTATTATTTCATGTTAGCTAAAGCTGTTTAACATATGCACATACTGTATGTGTAAATTAGGCTATAGACTGCATTAAGAGTAGGAAAAAACCGTAGCTTTAAATAAAGCCATTGTTCTGGGAGATGTCAGGGATATCTCTTAACTATATCATCTCTCAAAACCAGCTACAAGAACAAATTAAAAGTACGTTGTAAGTGGAATCAAAGCCACCTTTACTGGCAGTTTCACCGACTTAAAATCCGATACTAACAGACAACGTCAGTGGAATTACCGAATAAATATGGTTTGCTTTTGTCTGGTTTCTACGGAAGCCCTTAGTGGATATGCATCCATGCAGTTTGTTTACTCCATTTCCCCCATGATAACGAGTTCATTTCAGTTGTTTTCTCAAGACCTTGACTTATTTTTCTCAGTACCTCGGGATAACAAAGCTGATTTTCCCCCTTTATCTCCAGATAAAAACTTTTCTCTTGCAGGCGGGATAATTTTCTGGAAATGTAGCAACAGGTGGGTCGCTGTCATTGACCAGATCACGACATGCCATCCTGACACTGCCCCCACTAAACAGGTAAGTTCAGCCTATTTTCGCTGTTTGCTTTGTGCCTCTGAAAATCTGGGGATAATAGATAAATAAGTTGCAAACTCGAGAAAACAACTGTGAATTACTTATCGAATAAGTGGACACGATTGATGTCACATACACTGTAAGTGACATGATAAAAATAGCTTATTCAGGCCGACAATAGTGACCCCATATTGGATTCAAGTTTGTCTACTTTCAAGGCAAATGATGGAGACTTTACTTTTTACTTCCAGTTGCACACCCACTGACCTAAACCAGCAAAACATGGCTTATCTTTTTTATATAAACCCCAGTCACATCTTTATAGTTAGCAGTTCTCAGTTTAGAAACCAACACAGCAACTATATCACACGGGACAGACGACCACAGGAGAGATTGTCAGCTTGGGGTGGACCACAAATAGACACTTTGATTTGGTGTGGAGTCTCAGGCCCTGTGCTGTGGTCCAAAGGCTCGTGGGTGCCATAAAGTCCATTCAAGATCCAAACTAGAGCTCTGTCTCTCCGCAATATGTTCTTTCTAGTGCTCCGCCTCGTGAGCACTAACATTCAAGTATATTGAAGGTTTTTTTTAAGAAACAATTAAGGTTAGCCATCATGACATGATGCAAAGTTGCTGAATTAGCTCGTGCCTATGCTGCAAGGCGTCTGGGCTTTATCTATGTGTTTAATTCTGTCTCTCAAAACAAAGTGGTTTAAAATGTTAGATGTTTGCATTCTTATTCGTCTGTGAAAAGCAAGAAAATAAAGAGTTATATTCACTGTTTATCTCAGTTTCACTTCCCAGTGCAGCTGCATTCAGGTCTTACCATCGCGCTCCTCCTCGACATAGTTCTCAAACTCGTCCCTTTGCTCCTCATTGTACTCCCTTCTTTGTTCGTCTTTGGTGAGCCTTTCTCTCTGCTCGGCTGAGTGGAGAATAAAGGGAGAGGAGGACTTAGACAGAAGGAAAAATGTAATCAATATAACCACACTCACATGTTACTGATGATGATGCAGGTGCAGCCAATGCTGCTCCAAAAACAACAACAGTGTTTTGTGTGTGTTGGGATGGACTGTGATGGATTGATATCACATTTTGTACAGATGCGCAAACTGTCAGACACCCCTCCTCGCTAGGGATATGAACGAGAGAAACGTTGGCAGGAAGTAGCTGCGGATCTGCAGCTTACAGGGAGTATTTGTAATGATTTAGCTTGCTAGTTAGCTTGTGAGTGCGTGTGACAAAGCGAGAGCGTTTTGATGGTGTTTGTATTTGAATCGTGCAAATGAGAAAACGGAAATACACGCAGATCTGACTTCACCTTCCGTCTCTGGGAGTTTTTAAAGGAAGCTTCACTAACTAATGTCAACGCTCTGTCACGATTTCACTCGTACAGTGTGAGCAAATAAATCGTGAGCCAGCACGTCTTTGATACAATCATACAGTGTACGCCCACCTGGCTTAACTGCTGCCACCAGGTAGGTGTCAGAAGAAGTGAGTAAAAAAAAGCTTCCACAAACAGCCTTTTTTAACATTTTCCACAGCAAAGATTCAAGGTGAGTGACATGATTGGCTGTAAGAAAAAAGCAGGATGACGCTTTCCATCAGAAAACATTATGTTTAGGACGAGATAAGCAAAGAGATATGAAGAGGCTTTGTCAACAGAAATAAAATTAAAGCTTTGCATGAATATGAGTCTGGCTGGAAGTGCAAAATAAATAATCTGGTTATCCCAGAGCAGATTTTAAAATGTATTAGAAATGAGTGTAAAAACCAACACCTCCCTCCTGCTGCCTCAAACCAAACCAAACATGTAGGTGCACTGCAGGTACAGGGCAGCCACTGTATACTTCAGACATTACTACAACGTCTGTGTTTTTCTTTAAATCGCTAATTTTGTTGAACCACAACAAGTTTGTAGGGATTATAGTGTGTGAGGATTACATCACAACATGTCATGTTTACTCACAGGCATGCACTCTGAAAATGTATTTCTCCTCAACCACGCTAGTGATTTGAGCCTGAGTTGTTTTCTATCAAACAAACATAACACCCACTTTCAATGTATGTTTGAATGTACGACTAGCTGGCTGTTACTGACAGGTATTTTTGCTGTTTCTCCCTTCCTTTTTTTAATTGTAGACACAAATTCATCTGAAGTATAATCTACTACTGGCCCTCTTTTTGGACTAGAGTAAAATGTTGGTTCTATAAAGTTTTTTTTTAATATTGAATAAGAAGATAAACTTTCATAAACATTCGATTTCACACTGTGTTGTTGAACATGCTACACACACACAGGCTGAAATACACACACATGTGAGCCTGAGCTGGTGATGTTAGTGGTGGGGGGTGCCTTGCTCAAGGGCACCTTTGCAGTGCTCAGGAAGTGTACTGGCACCTCTCCAGCTACTATTTTCAAGACCCTCCGGTTCTTAACCCAAGTCCCTACAGACTGACCTACTAGAGACAGAACTTTTTTTTTTTAAATCCAGTATGCGTTTTTAAATGTTTTATTTTTATTTTTTAGCATCATCAGCTTATCTTTAAATGAGCTACACGTATGCTTCAGTTATAGTGTAATTCTTTGCTCAAAGTTTTGCAAAGTCTATCAAATATTGTAAAATGTACGTCCTTTTTGTCTCTACTGATCATCTCTCTTTAATCAATTATAAGGAATAGGAAACAAAAAAAAGAAATAATTCAAAATATGTTTCTGAAGGACAGCCGTTGCTTTATTAAAACCGATCTGAAGTCATACGTGGTTATGCAATCATTCAACATCTGCTGAAAATATTTCACAAATCCGATTTGATGAGTTTTGAGCAGTGGATGATTTTTGCCTCTTTTTTCCCTCTGTAAATGTTAGGCTGGTTCAATCAAACTGGCTGACGAAGAGTAGCAAGATAACCCAATTATGGTATGGTTATCATGAATCAAATTCAGCTCAACGTATAATCGTTTGTTTGCATGGAGACCCACAATCATGCATCATTTGTGCCTTAGCAAAATGTGCATCGCCTTGCTGGCAAAATGACGTCCTCACATACTCACATGGCGTCCTCCTCAGCTTCTCAGGAAGGAATCTTAACCCATAATAAGCCTAATTCTACGAGTTTTTTTCCCAAGAATGTGGACCTGTTTGTCCAGAGCCAAGGCCTTGTTTGGTGCTATGATGGGCAGGAAAGTTAAATATGCCACAGCATACTCTACTGAAAGATACAAATACATGTTGTCACTAACTTTTAAGAATTTCCTGCGACTTATATGCTTTATACCTAAGGAAATGTAAGTTTTAAGGGAATATATGTTTGAAAAGTTATTTATTGAGTATGAAAACAAGTCTTGAATCAGTTCCTAGGTGTTTTTGTTCCTTTTGATTTACCCAAGTGGATTGTACCAACGCTGGCAGTGGAAGAATGAGCTTTTTGTATGGAGAAACTGAGCTTTGGAGAGCCTGCTCCATACTACCCTGTGACTCCTTGTGTAGCCTCCAGCTTCTCTGTGTGTGTGCTTGTGTGTGTATGTGTGTGTGAAATTTAAGAGCTGCCACTGTATAGAGAGCAACACCTGCTTGAGTTTCCATGACTTTATCTCTCTAATTTCTCTATTGAACTTTCACAGCTTGCAGTCAAAACCTCAAACCCAGAGTGTCTTAAGAGTCCAACTACAAACCAATAAAACCAACACTCCCACGTGCACTCACATGCAGTTGTTGTACGGAAGGCCAAACATGCCAAAATTTAGACTGTTCGCAATTTGGCCACATGTGGCTACATCAACCACTCAAGCAACACTGAAGCATGTAAATCCCTTACCACATGTATGAATTAATCTACCCCCTCCAAACCCCCATATTCAAACCAAATGCTAACCACTTCACTCAGAATCTATGTAATGGATTGTTCTCTACGTAGACGACTCAAAACTATTTCTTACTAGCGGATAACTGCAGCCAGCTGCAAGTTATTGAAGAACTTACCTTGGTACTCAGCATAGTATTGGGGTGATCGGCGACTGCGGCTTCTGAAGAAGTTGGAGGCTTCTGACTCTGGCATGAACAATTGCTGTGCGGCCCCTTAAAGTCAGAGTGTTCAATATTTGAATGTTAAGTATGGAGGCCATGTGGAGCAAAGTTTTGTAAAAAATGATTCCAAGTGTTTAAACAGGTATCACCTTTCGGATTGTCTGCTTTTGAGTCGTCTCTGACTGCAGCATTTTCCACCACACTGGAAACTACAATTCAAGGAAAAGTAGAAATGATAAAGTCCTTTCTGTAGCATGTGCATGAGATGATTTTGTAACTATTTGTTTCGCAATTGCCTGTAAAGAGTTGTCAAATTATATTTCAAACAGTTAGCCCACTCAGATTTGTAAATGTGGACCACTCATTTTTTAATATAGGATTTATACATGCATGCAATTATTTTTTTTGATCAAAAACAATGTAAATAGCCTTTTACTTGAAAAAATATAATGATAACGTGTTTGTTTCTGTAAGTGGACTACACCACCTTATGTACCTGCAGACTGCAGACTGGAAACTGAAACATGTTTGATGACTTACTAAAATATGGCATTTACATCAATCATTTAGTATTTACTTGCGCTGGAAGGTATTGCTTTAGTTTACAGTTGGAATTCAAACATACATCATTTGCATGTTTTTTTTGGTGCTTTTAGTGGCTTTATTTTAAGACAGTGGGTAAAGTCAGAAATCAGGAAAGAGAGAGAGAGTGGGGAATTAGCCACAGGCCGGATTCTAACCTGGGCCGCCCGCCTGGAGGACCCTAGCCTCCGTACATGGGGCGCGCACACTAACCAATATGTTACTTGTGCCCCATCATTTGCATGTTTGATACATACATCATACAATACAAAATAATGCAATTGAGTAGCACTGGATAAGTTTTAAAGTAAAAAAAATACAGGAAGTGCCTCGGCTGCTTATTGGTTACAACACATATGTTGCGTGTGATACATTTTTCTCTTCCCATATCCTGCGTGATTTTCACTGTTAACAAATAAAATTAGATCTGAATAATCGATTGACTGCTGGTGTTACACTTTACAGAAGGTCATATCGGCCATAATTGCATCTTTACAAATTAACAATTTTCTTATTTTAATCTGAAGATGAAAACTGGATTCAAATAGATTACTATATTTGTTGACAATCCCATACTCTGTCTCTTAAAAATACCGTCAACAAAATGTCCTTTTGGCTCCGCAATCATGAAATCAAATTTGTTTTTGTCATTTTTATCAAACCACGGCCGAGCTCGTTGGTTGGACTTAGAAACAGCTGACCACTTGACACATCTACGTGTGAGAGCTGAACTTGGAGATTTTGGCTGGAATACTCTTGGACATCTCTACGTGAAATTACAGGTTTGGTTAATTGCTTTAAATTGAAAAAAAAAAATGTTTTCTTGGCACATGTAGTAGAAAACACATTGTTCTCCTGTACTCAACACTTAAACAATGATTTAAACTTTGATTCAAGAGTTAAAGTAAACGAACAAAAGAAAATCATTTTTAACCCTACAGCCCCTAAATCTGTTATGAATGTGCTAATTTATGTAAAAGTAATATTTTTAAATAAATGGGCAACAGGTCCTAACAGATTCAAACTCATTCAAACAGATCACATTCAACAGGTGAAAGGATTTCAGGACACGTCAGTGCTGCAAACCCTCAAGGCTATTTTGCTCATCTCCCCTGAGGATGTATAATTTCCCAGTCCCGCCACCCACTCAGAGAAGATACTCACAGGTGAGGATGAGGAGGATGGAGATCAAAGAGAGCACCAGTACTCGAGTCCAGGACATCTTGTGAGAGAGAAAGAGAGAGAAGGAGAGAAGAAGGTACTATACTTTAGCAGCACATCGAACTCAAACTGAAGTGAACTAAGAGAGGGGAGATATATGAAGGAGGAAGGTGGCAGAGGCAGGGACAACACAGGAAAGTAGGAGGAGGAAAAGAAAGGGAAAAAAGGCTCAGGGATGGGAGGGAAACTGCTGGAATTTCAATGCCCCATGGGAGAAGATGAAGAACAAAACGAGGAGGAAAGGAGGCGTGATGGGGAGAAGAGGAGGACAGCAGAGTGGAAATCAGGATTTGGTTTATGTGGAAATAAGTCAACAAGCATCAGCAGCCCCAGTTTGGAAAAAGGTTATAACAATTCAAAATACGTAACCCAGACATCCTGCAATTGGAGGTTGGATTTGGTGATAAGATTTTTGAATTTATACTGTATAGATATATACAGTATATGATTATACATTACTGCAAGTTTGTGCTATTGTTTTTTCATCCATAAACGTCATATTCACAAATATTTATTTCATTGATGAACACTTAAAACATTCATTATTTGATTTCAAGGCCACTAATAGGGTTCACATCAAGTTGTTCACTCAAAGCCCATGTTTCATTCTACAAAGGTAATGTGCTTATGTGTTAGCAAACATGAGATTTTCATTTGCATAATCTTAAAGGAGCAATATGTAACTCTGACACCTAGCGTTAAAAATGGGTACTGCAGTTTGAAATTCAAAACATTGGAGAGAGCTGTCTCCCCCTGCCCCCTCCTCGTGCACACAGGTTGCCATGTCACGGACAGTGAAGCTTAAGTGTTTAGCCAGCTCTGCATCGGTCTGTAATGGTTTCAAGACCGAATCAGACATGGCAACCTGTGTGCATATCAACTCTAGGGAGTAAGGGACGGGGGGAGACAGCTCTCTCCAATCATTTGAATTTGGAATGCAGTACCAATTTTAAACGCGTGACGACCACAGGGAGTCGCTTGCTGCTGTTGTCTATCTGTGTGATTGCTGCAGGTAGTGTGTCCTGTCTGGAGGCTCATCTGCAGGATCGGCTGCACCTGGGCCTGGTGCACTCTTGTCTCCAAAGATCTGCTGGTTTCCCTCATTCACTCTCTGACTCTCTGGCCCTCAGCCTGACCTGCGTTTGTTGTTGCTTTATTTATTTATGTGAGTGCTCTCTTCAACACCTCACACCACATAATGCTTTCACACACACCCACACCTCATAACTTTTTGTTATTGATCATTCATGTAACTCGTTTGGAATACGTTATCAATTTTCTTTGATAACTGCTGACTTCTCCCATCTTTTACCATGACCCAAGAGTTTAGAGTTACATATTGCTCCTTTAAGATTGATCTCTTTTTCTAAATATATTCAAATTGTGGATTAAAGTCTGGAAGCGTACCAAGTCTGGAAATTGGTCTGGTAGCTGGAGAAGTGCCAATCCATTTCCTGAGCACTACCGAGGTGCCATTGAGCAAGGCCCCCCCCCCACATCGACACGCTAAAACAATACTGAAGTCAAAAGAAAAGGGAATCCACAGCCCCCTGCAATCCATTAGTGCGTGTCCATAAGATCCTGTTTGTGCACGTGTGTGTGTATTTCAGCCTATGTGTGTGTAGCATGTCTCAATAACACAGTGCATTGAATTTCCCCTTCTTCTAAATGCTGTCAAGTATGGTAGGATGAACTGACAAAAGTGAGGACACACCTCTCACTACAAGTCAATCATTTCACAGAGATAAATCCCCGAGGTCAATAAACCTTTTCATACGGGGGTGAAGCTCATACAGATTTCCACATGAAGCATTTGTCGGGATCTAATTTGTTTTCAGCATTTGTTAAACAGAAGTTTGCTGGGCTTAGTTCAACAAACTTAAACTGTAAATGAGGCATGATGTCAGTTTGCTAAAGCTGAGATCAGCCCTTAAAGCCCAAACAAGATACAACATATAGAACAATGTTGCTATCATTGAAACACTATTAATAACAGAATTTGACAAGCTGTGCTGAGAAATGATGCTGTATACCTTGTGTTCCCCTTCATGATATACTCCTCTGTGCGTTGTTGCCTTCCTTAATGAATGGTGTATATTTCCCTTACAGGCAGAGTGTGTGCAGGTGTTAACATCTTGATGCTGTGTTGGACCCATTCATTATCATTCCAGGTATGAATGATCACACTATTTAGTATACAAAGCTTATTGCACTGACTTGAACCGAACAAGTCGCTCTGGATTTTTCCTCTAACGGTGTCAGAAGCAGTAAAAAGTGTTGCAGCTTCCTTTGTAGGAAACTGGGCAGTGAACAGCCGATCGGCGCAGAAAATGAACAACAGATCTGCAGTCTGGGAAGCATTTGGCAGCATGATCCTGCAGTTAGATATCTGTGTGAGGAACCATTTGATGTGTGAAATTGTGCTTTTATGTAAAAATGCATGTGTGCATGAACAAAGGTGCTTTCATAAATCTAGCTTTTTTGATGGTGGCTGTGCATGTAATTGCACATGTGGGTGTATTTATGCAAATATTCAGTCTTCTCCTAAAGCTTGTTTGGTGATTGTGAGATTAGAGGTCGTTTAGTTGATCAATATGTCTGTTTTTATGTGTTTCCCTTTGTGTTGAGGTGTTTCTTTCTCTTCATCTTAGTCCTCCTGCATGTCAATGAATTTCCTGCAGTTCTGAATGTAACTATGAGCTGAGAGCTTCCCTCTGGGTTTGAACAAAGACACTGTTCAAACACTCCCACACACACACACTCGTGAAAGTGTAAAGGATCTGTTGTTTTTTTGGGGGAACCAGGAAATAGCTGTGCCCCCCTCTAAAATATAACCAAACATCTGAGACCAACATGTGACTGTTCAAATGTCAGTCTGTGTTGAGCAGCTTCCTCTGAAGGAAGGCAAAGTCAGGTGACAAATAGCGAGCAGTTAATAAATAGAAATGACCTTTTTATGTCTTTGAATTTGACTTGAGTGGATAATGCTGCCCAGTTCCAGGCAAACTTCAGCTTCAACATATTGCACATGGCTTTCGAGCAGCTTGTTTACTGGACGATAACCTGTTGTTGCTGTTGTTGAGCTTGAAAAAAAATCTGAGTCATTGCATTTAAGACAGTAAGAGTGCCGATAAGTACACTCTTAGCTGTTGTGACATTGTTTTGTTCAGCCAATCTTTCTGGGCAAAATGAATCTACGTCCCATAATCCTTTGTGTCTAATGCTTGTTGTCCCTGGTTACATAATTCACCATAATAAAATAAAGGTTGTTGTCCTCTAAAGTCACGCTAGGGTTGGAAGCTCAGAATGTGAGATCCATGGAGTAATGTGCTTTATTTCCTCTTTCATTGTTCGTTACCTTAGATTGTATAACGTATACATTGAAAATAAAAAAATGGCCCTCATTAAATGAATGAAAATGTCATAAAAAATACTAGTAACCAAGAATGATATTGAGCCATATTTTCAGGGTAAAACAGCATGTTTCATAACCTACAAGCTAGTGTTGTAGTACTAAAAATCAGTCTCAGTCTCAAGAGCACTTTTTGAAGGTCTCAGAATCGAAAGCATTTTTACTCGGTCTTATCTCGGTGTCAGACTGGGCGGACTGGAAGACCACCACTGCTCGGCTATTTCCCCGAGTCATTACTGTGATTAGGACTATTCTCCATATGTAAGAGTGTACACATATCTTCTTTAAATGGCTCCGAAATTGAGAGAGTCAATGAGTATAAATATCTCGATGAGGAATTTACTTTTAAGTTCCATGTGAAAACTCTTGTCTCCAGATTTCGACATAAAGCGTGCCTGTTGAAAGAAAATCAAATGTTCCTTTATCGTGCAGAAAAAGAATTGTTGAAGCCGTATTCTTGTCAGTTCAGGATTACGGCGATGTCATTTATAGACATGCTGCAGCTTCAACTCTGAGGCCTCTTTACGCCGTCTATCACTCCGCCCTCAGGTTAATAACTGGTGATCGACTCTGCACTCATCACTGTGAGCTGTATGAGAAGGTCAGCTGGCCTTCTCTTGAAGAGAGGCGCAACATGCGTTGGTTTTAATATATTTTCAAGGCACTTATTGGAATGTATATTATTTAAAATCAGCTACTCATTTTTCTGTAGACTGATATTTGAATCTCTGTCTGGTAGCTTAATAGAAAATCAAAAAAAAAATCTCATTATGGAATTTTTTATTTTATTATTAATGTTAATTCAACATTGCATTCATCACAGCGGGATTCTATAAACAAACATTCACTCATGTTCGACATATCTACAGAATATTAACACATTGAAAACTTTATAAGGCAGTATCAGGAAAAGGCCTCTGTTAGTGTCTTTTCACAAGAGCTACAATCAACCCTGATTCTTCACATCATCGTTCACACGTATTGCTTTCATTACTCCGTCTTTCACTTGCTCTACCTCTCACACAAACACGATCGTTCTTACTTTTCTTAATCAACATTACATGTCCTGTAAGCTAGCATGCCTTTAAAACATCCTTTTCATTTCCTTTATATTACACAGCTTGGTAGACATTTCAGGATGCATTCATGATAATCTTTTATTCTTAAGTGCTATAAACACAAGGGCCGGACCGATATGGAATTTTTGGGGCCGATACCGATATTAGGAAGAGAAAAATCAGATAAATCTGCCGATATCTTTCTTTGATCTATGTTCGATCTTTAGAGATAGATTCATATACAGTAGATAATACCATTTATTGTGTATCACTTTAATGTGGGTACTTAACACTTTGTGCATCACCGCTTAATACTTTGGAGAGTGATAATGCTTGTTGTAATCCATATAGCGCCCTCTGCTGGTGACAGACAACTGATAGTGTAAGACAATGAAACCTCAAATTAAATGCTTTTTGACAGGTGACTAAATCTCGTAATATCGGCGCATATCTGCGATAAAATTGGCCGATAGCGATAGTCAATTGATACGATATTATTGGCTGTCAGATTAATCGGTCAGGCTCTAATTAAAACTGCATTTAGTGCTGAAAAATGCTGTAAAGAGAGTCGTTGAAGGAGTCCTGAATGTAAGGCACTTACAAACATCCTGATTCTCCTCAGGAAGGATTCTGCTAACTGCTTATGAGTTCAAGGACATTTTCCTTGAAATATCCTGTTTCTATAGAACATTCTCCAGATTACATTTCTGATATGTTACAGTGAGCATATATTTATAGACGTAAATTAAATGTACAGTAATTCATCTAAAAATAGCATTACTAAACTCAGAACTGTAAGTGATGAAAGCAGAGTTAGACAACAAGCCCTATTTGCTTTGAAATGACTTCCAGGGTACTCTATGGATGCATTGAACCCTTTCTGTGCTGGTTGGAATTACCCTGCTGCTTCCTATGTCATATCACCATCAATCTGTTCTCAGCTTAGCGATAGGTCCCCCTGCAGTGTCGTCATAGATTTGTGTTTGTATCAGGCCTGTGGGTGTCATCACAGGGAAATCCTCTCTCCTTGCACCAGGCGGCCTCTGAAAGCCCACGTATCCTGCGGGAGGGGATTTGAAAGGGTTAGTTCAACAACAAAAACAACAACAACAACAACAACAAAAAAGTAGAAAAATAATCTGTAACGTATTCAAATCATCTTTCTCTACCATGTAAGTAAGATTCAATGTCCCAAGTGGCTCTAAATCTGTAGGAGCCATGATATGTATTTGAACCTCTGTTGATTATTTGTTATGTTTTACTCCTTATATGGGTTTGATGCCATTTGCAGTAATTTGCAATGGGCGTGGTGTTACCTTATTTTACCTGTTCAGTTGTGTGGAGAGGGGCAGACAAAGACGGTGAGTGGGTTTGAATATGTTTATTGACCGTCATCGTCATCATCATCTTTTGGACTTTTGTTTAGAATCATTTTTGTCACTCTTTAGTTTAACAAATCAGCAGAACTCACCTGGACTTTGATTTTAATTTTCATACAAACTTCGTCTCTGTGCAGCATTCTTCAATATTAGCCGCCACAATAAAACCTTAGTAATGGATGCCGCTATCCCCACTCATCTGACGTGATTTTCTCACCTGTATTATTACTGTCATAGCCAAATGACATCTAATTGATTCCATTAATGCATCAACTTGACATTGTTGTTCGGCTCAGTTTCAGTCACATGCACAATAATAACATGCAACAACGACCACATGTTACTGTCTTTCTGCTATGATCCGTTTTCAGGCTTCTTGCTTTACTTTCCAGCGGCTGACTGCAGCCTAAATGTAGCTCATGACGCAGAAATAATAACGAGGGATTTTACAGTTCTCGATACACATCTTCAGCTTGTAAACAATAACAAGACATCAAGTTGTTTTTTGGTATTCTTCTTAATTAGAGATAAAGCATGCTGCTGTAATTTGTCTGTTCTGTAAATAGCTGTTCTGCCAACTATGATCTGAGGCTAGAATATCTATTTAGATGTTTGGATGTATCAATAGTGCACTTAGCAGCCTATTTAAAGCGCACCATCCTGTTAGTGCTGTTTACTGATGCTGTTATTGGCTGCACTCTCTGCTGCTGTTATCATCATGTGGCTCACTGGGAGTGCATCCTGGAATCACGGAAACAAATGCCCCCACACTGACTGGATCACATGTTAAGTGCTACCTAGCCCAAAGCATAGAGGATTACACACACTGTAATATAACACTAATGTCTGGCTTTGATTCCTAATCATTTAAATGTCGAGCTCTTATCTCCGCCCTCTCATTGCTCTAAACTCTAAAGTGTGTATTTGCCAATGAAAACAAGATCAGAGGCGAGACACCGAGCATCATCTTATATTCATAGCTATCTGTCATGTGACCAGCGTGGACGCTTTGAGGGCAAACAAAAAAGAGTTTAGGAAAGTGGCTGAGAGCATTGAACACACTGCAGAGCTGCAGCATGGGCTTTTTTTAAATGTTCCATCTCGTGCTTACACCACCTGACAACCACTGACAAAGTTCACGTTTTGGGTACTTTCGACACCTTATACAGCAGCCGTGACACTATGTCACTATATAAGCTCAAGTCCATTTATGTCAATCGCTAAAAACAGCAAAGTCCTTGCCAGATCTTCGGTTCGGTGATGTCTACTTCGTTAAGCGCCTACTGTTACTACAATGAATCAAACATCAAGTGTCCTCCTGCGCCATACAAAGGCATTAACCACAAATTGAGCTGGCTGAAACACCTTCTGTGTGAACAAGGACAGTAGTCTGCCTTCATCAGAGTAAACAAATCTGGACTGTCTTCAGATATTTTACAGGAAAGCCGACGTCTCAGATAATGGTACAATGGACAGTAGAACAAAAAAGTGCATTTCATTCTCTACCTCACCCAGATCACACAGAAGAACACTTTCTATCCGTTTGATATTTAGCACCAGCAATTCGATCACTGTATTGCACGAGTTAGGCAATGTATGACAATATACTGCTGTATCTATAATTTGTCCCACTCCTACTCATAACAACGGACAAATCTAGAGAGTACTATCAAACTGTTAACCAGAGCCCAACCGATTAATCGGCCGGCCGATAATATCGGCTGACATTAGCATGTCAAGTGATTATCGACATCAGCTAATTTTATCGCGGATATGTGCTGATATTACGAGATTGATTCATCAAGTCAAATAGCATTTTATTAGAGTTTCATTGTATTAAACTAGCAGTTCTCTTTCACCAGCAGAGGGTGCTATTTGGATTACAACAAGCATTATCACTTTCCAAAGTATCAAGCGGTGATGCACGTACATGTGCAGTGACTTTCCAGTTGAGAGACCTGCATTTGAGTGATCAACGCAATAAATGTGTTTATCTACATCAATCTCTACAGATCAAACACAGATCTAAGAAATATATCGGCCGATATATATCGGTATCTGATTTTTTCCCTCCTCCCCAATATCGGTACTGGCCCTAAAAATCCGGTATCGGTTGAGCCCTTCTATTAACGATCTACACACTCATTCGTTCTCATTTGTCTGTTACTGTTTATTCTGATTGAAATGTAGTCATAAAAGATTTTGTGTAAAAAGAATTTTAAACAAGAATCTAGAGGTGATGGAACTGGTTCAAACACTTTCAAGCCGTGTATGTCATTCTGTGTTTTCATGTGAATGTCTCACCTCAAAGCTAATTTGGCCCAAAGCATACTTTCTGGCAGCGATCTCCTGCACCTCCTTCTCTATGTTCTCCTGTGTTGTTCCCTTCACATCGATGTAATAGCAGTCAGCGCCGGCATAGTGGCAGGAGATGGCCTGCAAACACACACACACAGTACAGCACTATTGTTTAAATGTATATACGGTACATACGGTATCTATTATTACCACAGGTGAGAAACACGTGTTTGTATATGCATGAGGTCCAGGTGTATTATGGGTAGTCTGGTACCTTGCGGAAACCCTGTGTCTGGTTCATGCCAGAGCCATGGATCAGCAGAGGATGGAAGAAGACAGTATCACCTTTCTCCATCTCCAGGTGCACCCTAGGGTGCTGTGGGTCATAGCCACGCACTCCATGGTACATCTTGTTTACACCACCCTGACGACATATGTCAAAAGTTAATTCACTGTATGTGTGTGTACCTGCCAGAAAGTGTAGTTGTGCTTCCTGTAGAATTATGTGTGTGTTTATACCTCCCACTCGGGGTAGTCATGCTCCTGCAGGGTGCCAGTGTGGGTTCCCGGCAGGATGACCAGGCAGCCGTTCTGCCTGTTTACTCTTTCCATCGCAGTCCAAGAGCAGATGATCCTATCAGCCGGGCGGAACGGGAAGTAATGCAGATCCTGGTGCATCGGGTGACGAGACGTCTTCTTACCTGAAACAGCAGGTGACATAAGAGATGTTCTAAAAACCTATAGCATACATTATTGTTCTCTTTTGTTATTTTTTTATTTGGGGGAATGTCTTTGTCTTGCGTATGTTCGTGTCATGGTTTATATAAATGTTGTATTGATGTTTTAAGGTCACACATTATCCTCCTTTTCAAAATGTTTAAAATCCACTCTGATCCTGTATTTGTTTGTCCAGATTTCCATGCTTCAAGTCTTCAATATTCCAACGCCCAGCTCCAAGACCTCACCTCTGCTACACTGCCTGACTCTCAGACTGAAGAACTAGACACCAGAACTCAGCTCTCATACATTGGACCTCCCAGCCAGTATCCAACAGACGTACAAAAAACATTTCTCAACTTCACTCCAAAACTGTAAGTGTTTGTGTCTGTGTTCTTTATAACAGTATAGAGGTCTCGGACTTGCACCATACCTGCATCAGGGGGCTTGTTGATCAGCATTGTGTGCATAGCCATGATGTTGGGTCCAGTAAAACACTCCACGTACTTCAGAATCTGTCACAGAAAGGTACACCTCTAAGCATTCAGGGTGTAGCTTTTTAAACCTCAATTCACTTTTTGAAAAACAAAATTAGAAAAAAAAAATCCGTTGCCATGAGTTCTTGAAGTAATTAGTTCAGTGCTGCTTGTGCCCCTGGGTTCATATATGTAGTTTTTTTGTATTACAACTAGAGAGCGCCAAAGCCTAAAGAAATTGGCTTTAAAATTGTTTATCAAATACCAAATGATACCTTGCTCTTTAAACTGGTACACTGCATTTCCAGTTTATATTGAATGAAGTTTTAAGCAAAGGTTTAGGCACAGCATGCAAATGTGTGGCGTACCTCAGGTAAGGCGCAATACCGGAACAGCTCAGGATCCTCCTGGAAGTCTTGGAGCTTGGAGACTGCCCTCTGATCCGGAACATATTCTGACTTTGCAATCGCCACGTCCCTCATTACCAGCAGACCTGGAACCTTCACTTCCTGTCGGGAGATTTGTTCAAACTCCTTCCTGTTGACCACGCACACACACAGAACACACATTCAGAAACTGTTGCTCTATGAAAAGTAAGTAGTTTCAGTACGGAGTTTTGTATTTGCCGTAAAACTTCAAATAAAAGCCCAGTCTCTTCTACTAGCCTGGTGGTGTTGTAAGTTTTGACAAGTAAAGGCAGCTCTCAATTTGAGGCCCCCCTCTGCATGTAGTGTTGATCAGTTAGCGGATCAAAAAGATATTAACAAGGATTCTCAGAAATGTGCCAAAAGTCTTAAAGGAAGAATGTGCGACTTTTTGAGCCAGTAGATGTCGCCCTTGAGCTCCAGCATGAAACCAAAACAAACTGCTGTTTGGCCACACCTCCTCCATACTGAAGCTTCCGCTCTCCTCCAGCGACGCACCTCCAATCCCTCTCCATTCAAGTTGCACGATCAATTAGAACGCACCATTAAAGGCAGGCAGCGGACTAAATTGTCCTTTGCTCGAGCTGCAATTGCCTGTGGTCTGCATTGTTGTGTTAGCAGGCTAATGTTAGCACACTTTGGTTAACTCACAGCTTCACATTGCACATAAATTGACACGGAATGACCTTGATCTAAAAACTCTTACATGACATCCAAATTAGCAGTGAGTAGGCTTTGTTATTCTTCTTTTCTCTAGTCCTTGACTAAAACAGCTTTATACTGTACACAAGGCCATTCAGTCCATGTAAACATGATGTAAACCACAACAGTACAGCTGGCGGGACTAGGGCTTCTCACTCATTGTAGACAGCAGTGTTTCCCCTACCATTATAACCGTTTGCAGTTGTTAGAATTTCTGATGCTCACTTGAACCTGTCGATATCCTCTTCAGACACCAGATTCTTGATGAGGATGAAGCCATTTTCCTCATAGGAGAGTCGCTGTTCGGGGGTCAGCAGATCATTATCGACAGTGTATCTATCAAAAGAAGAAATAACACACACTAAATAATCGAAAGTTACTTTGGTCTTAAATCCACAGAGGAAAGACTGGAAATAAAGATTCAGAGTCAGTGTACATTTAAACGATGCATTGAAGTCATACAGGGCTTTACAGTGAAGTCAAGAGGCTGGCTCACAGAAGAAGAGTCATTAAATCATGTGGTGATAGCAAACTGGACATGTGAGAGTTATCTATCTGGAACTTTGGTCTTTAAAACAGCATAGAAAAATGCTGCCAACATGAGTCATGGTGGCCGCCTAAAACAAGATTGAAATGCATCAAATGGTAACAGCTATGTTTAATATTATACATGGTCCCATTACAAATAAAATAAATCAAAATTAAATGGGCTTTGTCTTAATATGCAGGAGTAGAAATTCGTTCATCAACTGCTACTGCATAAGTACAAACATAGTGGAGCAGGAAAGTGGGTCATTGTGGACGTGATCGAAGCACTGGGTGAACTGTGTCAGAGGTGAATGCTCAATATTGATTGTATAATGGTGGTGGAGAGAGAAAAACCTACAGACCAAGAGAACATATGATACTGCCAAATGCTGTGTTGGAATAAACCCTGTCGCCTCAAGGTGTGTCCCTACCTACCTCAACCTCTGTGGGTGACTGTAGGTGACAGTTTGAGCAGAAGTTGGTGCAGCTTTCTGAAGAAAGAATAGTCAAGGAAGCACATAGAAAGACACAAAAACTCAAATGTAAAATAAAAAAATCGATACATAGACATTACAAACGATGCACATTAAGGAATATATTCACTCTGCACAACGCACGCGGTTTTTTTTTTGCTTGACCTAAAAAAGAGTAGACTATATTTGCCATCATATTTTTTTCAGTTATTTTGTGACACTCTTGGCTTGCTTGACTCAAAACTTTTAAAGTGAATTTATCTACAAACTTATGACGTCACTGAAAAACATGGCGGCGGCAACCTCAGCTCAAAAATAATAACGGTGTTAATGTTGCTAAGCCTGTGACTTCAAATACATGAATTGATCTTAATACGACATGTACGTTGCTATGCCATAACTTAGTCCTGTATTGTTCCTTGGGGCCTGTTGTCGACCGCAGGACCCCGGCCTAGCACACCTGAGCAGTCCGACGCTGAGTGTGCATCGGTCGGCTAGCGGATCATCCTTTTCCGTTATGTGAAGCCCAGATAATACAACATAAAAACAAAGGATACAATCTGATCGGATGATCGATCAAGATGACTGATCAGCAGTCTGAGTCTTTCAGCAGCCCGAGACATTGTTCCAGTCAGGTGGTATTCCAGGTTTGATCGCAGGAAACACGTTCAACTCTATGGTTCAACTGCATAAAGAGGGTCTGACCGGGGCAAAGAGCACTACTGACAAAACACACCCACCCACAAGGAGGCTGTTGTCAAGTACTACACAGCTGGCTATACCTTATGCAGGTCAACACAACATGACTCTTCAGAGGAAAACAGATCATTAATGTACAATCTTTCCCCAAATGTTTAGAAATCCAATCTGAAGAAAATATATTGTAGGCTACAACGTTAAAAGGATTGAAAAGAAAAACGAAAGAGTAGGCTATAGCTTATTATCCCTCACTTACTTAATTATTAACCTATGTGTAAACCTATGTGTATAGGCCTATCAAATGAGAGATACATCTTAAGTAGGCTATGCCAGTGTAAATGTACAACTATGATTCATACATTCACAAGTGTATTAAATAGTTCCATAAAGTTAGTCCTCTTTATTTCCTTTATCTTTGTTGTTAAAGGATTATCTCAGACTCAGAATAACAATGTTGCTAAAGCCTAATTTTTGTGGAAATGTGATTGTTTTTTTTATCTTTGAGTCTCAAAACACTCTAGCTAATACATGATATTTACCTAAACTGTAAATGGTTGCGAGAAGAAGGATGACATTTTCATTTACCTGCTCCAATACAAACAAAAAGATATGTGCATGGTTGAGACCAGAGGGATTCAAGACAATATGATTTCAATTGTTTTTTTTTAAACCTTTAAATAGATATCTGTCTTAGCAATGTTTCATTCACAAGTTTGGTCGAATATGCTGGCTGCTTGTTTCATCCAGCAGGTGGCGGCAAAGAACCAAAAACCAGTTGTGCTTGTAGTTGTCTGTCCAATTTAAAGCCACTCTCCTTTTTTTGTCTGCGTTTGCCTAAGATTGTTAAAAGCCATATTTACAGTCTATGTTAAAAGCAAGAACATTTATAATTAAAGGACTATTTTACATTCATCTTTTAAAAATGTATTTTTGACTTAACATTACCAGGCTATAAGATGTATTATGCAAGACAATTACAGACATTTGCCTCGTTAAATATTGAAAAACCTGGCTTATCAGTCTTCAAAAGAATAGCTTGTTTGACTTATTTCGCATTAGTTACAAATATATTTCAACCTAAATGTGTATGTTTAGACTTTTGAATAGAAACTACAGTTTTTATCGAGGTTATTGTTACTTTAGAAATTACTTCAAGAGGTTTTTTTTTAAAGTACGAATACACATGAACACCTGGCTTAACTGTCTTGACACTATAGTGAAACAATATGTAATTTTCACCATTATTTTCCTGCTGCGGAGGCTGCGGGAACAATAACTTGAGCTTTTATTTTTTATATTTTATTGGAAAACGTCGCCTACTAGGTTAGAACGGTTTTATTTTGAAATATTACCGGATGTTACATGTTACACATTTGACAACAATATGAACCTTGACAGCAGCTAGCTTGCACCCCTCCCGTCTCCTCTGTCGAAAGCAGATCCTCCTCCAGCCTCCTTAAACTGTGTTCACCGCCACTCAAGCGACATTTTGGGGGTTCGGTCTGTAGTCCTGCGTCCTCCTCACACCCCTCATATCTCAGTGTGTGTTTCGGAGGATATTTATTCTCTATCGGAGTGTTTTGGACCGAAACCGAACACATTGAGCTGTGTTTCTGGCTACTTCAGTGGGCGGATAACGCGGAGGAGGGCATCCGGCGGGCCTGACTGCTCCGGAGAGTCGGCTTGAAACGACGGAATTCACCATTTTCAGGTAAATTTGCTGAAAATGTCATTAGTGGACAACACTCCCTCTGTCCGATAATGGACTCCGTGACGTTACATCTCTTTCGGCCGCTCAGGACGAACACTGAACAGTGGCGTGTGTGAAACGACAACACAGAGGAAACGATAGCTTTCAGAGTTATTCAGCCAAGACTCTACAGGCATTTAATATTTTACATCATATTTCATTTGACCCTTTTTTGCTGCCACTCGTATGGTCGCGCTCCGATTATATCTGAGACTTAAAATCTCTTATTTTGGTTGCAAATATCCTGGTTTATTTATTTACATCACAGGGCTACCCCCAGCGACAGGAGCCTCATTGTCATTTTTAGAGAGGTATTACAGATAAATAACACAAGAACTACAGCTATGAATAGGCATAATGATTTCTACTTTTAATATCCATTTATTGAAATACACGGGGAAAGATTCTTGCATCTTGGATGTGATATCTTGTCATGTGTAGCCTACCATTAATGCACTTGTAATATTTAGGTTACACATTTTAGAAAAAGTTTAGTAAAAGCTGTAATGTTACCCTTTTTTTTATTTTTTGATACTGTGAACTATTGCCTCAAACATTTTCTCGTGTTAAAAGTTACAGTTTAGCATCTTAATATGATTTGAAAAATGAAAACCTTTAGTTTTGTTTTTTGCCTCATTTGAGTCACATTGTGATCTAATAAAGAACCACTAATGACATTCCCTCTTATTGACTGTAAACGGCTCTGAAGCGTATTGTTGTTGTTTGTGGATTTCTAAGTAAAAATGAAAAACAATTCATTCAGTCTGTCTTGGCCAGTTCTCTTGATATTCTTTAGCTTTTTGGTGGGAGAAATCAGTGCACATCCTGCTTGCAAATGACCTCTTAGGGATAGGATAGGGATACAATCTCGTAATAATATTTAAACTCTACTTTAAAGTTGTCAATGATGATGTCATAATAGCACCATATCAACACTGTATGAGCCAACAGAAGATGACAAATGGCCATATCGATCACCCGTCACTAATTTCTGCCCTGAAATGTCCATGATGCATTCAGGCTCTTTTCCACTTCCTGTTTGACCTGGATTTACTTCCATCGCCTTTCATCTGGAACAACTGGACGCTCATTTTTTGTGGGTGTGTGTGTATGTATGAGTGTGTGTATTGACCCACATTGAAATCTAGGCTGTTGGCTGTGAGAGTAATACACCCCAAGAGGACAAAGTAATTACCCCGACAGCCCCCTCCCTCACATGTCTGTGGGCCATATAGCAGCACATGTATTGATCCGTCTCTGCATTATGTCGCATGCAGCAGGAACATGAGACGTCAGAGCGTGTTCTATGAGCATTTGTACACACACACGCATACACTCGCACTCTTTCTCACTTTTTGCCCCCTGTGAAAGATGAGAATAGGTACAGTTTTGTGCTGACGCAGAGTTATGTTTTGAGTTTTGTGATAGTTTCAGTTTGAATAATGAAAGTGTCATGTTGAAGAACTGCAATGTCTGTCACAAGTAACACTGATGATGTTATAAGGGGTTTTCTTAGATTTGTATCAGAAAGCCGCAGCCTCTACTTCTGTTTTTTAACTTGTAGATTTTAGCAATGCCTGGATGTATCTGCCGAAGATCTGACCAGCTGATATCAGCCCATTGGCAAATAATGTGCTATACCGGATGTTTGTAGCTGATGTGTATTTTCTGATGTGTCACATCAACTTAATGATGCCAAGCTAGTCCTTCTGCTGATTCAGAGAAGAGTTTTTATATTGGGCAGAAGAAGTCTCCTGTTGGACAAAATCTGATTTGTTTTCATGGTCAAACCATAGACTGTATAAAACACGGACGTAGTCTCAGTGATGTCACCCATTGTTTACTGAGGGGATGTTTTGAAGGCCAGCGATGGGGGTAACCATTGAAAATACTATCTCAACCCAGTAACAGGCAAAGAGGTGGAGCTGAGGCAGACCTTTAGCTTCCTGGCAAACAGCTACAACACGCCTGCTTGCAGTCAAGTCAGCCACGCCCTTAATTATGCATAACTTGTATCCTCCATGAGTTCAAAAAGGATGCGTTATAAAAATTCACCCCACGTACAGTGTTGTGATAAAGACATGAACTATTTAGATCAAAACGTTTTTTTGGACGAGGCTGTAAACATGTTTACATTTCCGCTGCCATTTTAAAATAGGTGTGTATGTGATTTCCAAGGATTTTGCAGCCAGCCTCAAGTGGACACTCGAGGAACTGCATTTTCTTGTACTTGCTTTTATTTATTTTTCAACACCGGAGGCTGCTGCTTGGGTCAAATGTGAAAGAAAATGTCAGTAGTGTGGGTGTCTTACATCGTCTGTGGGAAAGATCAGCGACACGCTGATTTTAAGAGACACTCAAGTGACTTTTAAAGAGGAGGGACTACTAACAATACTTTTAAAAACATCCAATCACATCGCTGATTTGAAAAACAGACAAAAAATTCACAAACAAGTAATGACAAAACTAGAGCCCGACCGATTAATCAACCGGCCGATAATATTGGAAGATATTAGCCCATCATGTGACCGTCGACATCGGCTTACTTTATTCCCGTTATAAGTCGGTTTATTCAATTTAAGTTTATTTTTATAATTGTTAATTTCTAAGTAAAGAAATTGTGTTTCAGTTCATTGTTGTTATTCTGGCTAATTAAGGCTTTTGTTCAGCTGTAAAAAAAAATCCTGTCTTCATCTTTTTCACAAGTGTTTGATAACTGATTTGACATTTGTGTATCTGTATCTATCTGTCTCTAAAGATCGATGATTGATGATCAAAGAAAGATATCTGCAGATATATTCTTTCTCACTAATATCGGTATCGGCTCCAAAAATCCAAAATCTGTCGGGTCTTAGAAAAAAAACTTTGGTAGTGGAATCGGCAATTGACTAACTTGTTGTTTTGAACATGGGTATCCTGCGCTGATTCTCATGATCGCTGCATCTCTAGTTATAAAATGTCTCTTGTGAGTCCACTGCTAAATCATTGGAGTGCTCACTGCCCCTTTGACATGTGCAAAATCAGAGAATTGAAGAGACACGAACAGAGACCATGCTTGTTAGGAAAATCATTGAAATGTGGTTGATGACATTCTGCCGTTGCGGGGTGGAAAGCTTGCTGTCTGGCTGCTGAGTTGTTCTGATGTTGTATACTGTAGCGACTGCTTTGTCTGAAGCCAAAATCAAAAGGGCATGTG
>CM036555.1:4906891-5124391 GCA_020745685.1 Tautogolabrus adspersus | reverse complement strand
ATTTTACCCAATCACCAGTGAGATTTTGATTTTAGTACATGCTGTTTGGCTGTTATCAGGTTTAAACTTGTTAACTCTAGGATTTTAACACAGTACTTGCCTGGATCGCTGTCTTTTATCCTGTGAGAAAGTGCATCAAAAGTTCACAGGAATCACTAAAATTGTACTGAGCGTTGAGCCAAGAGAGACAAGAGTCCCTGTCCAACCTTGTGGCCTCTTAATTTTGCCATTTAATTAATGCTATCAAAAGTGTAGCTGAGGTTCCCCATCCTCCTCCAAGGTTTTATACATGCAATGCCCTTCACTGTATTAGCACTAGTAAGCCTCTCGTTCATCACTATCTGAAAGGTCAGATCAATGCGAGGTCATTATTGCTAGGTTGACACGAATAATCTGGTTTTATCAGATTAAAGCAACTCTCCCGCATGAGCAGTGATAGCAGCCGTGACAGTACAGACAAAAAACACGACTTTCTTCAACAGAAAACCCAAAAGTTAAAGTGTCAGAGTAGAATTATAGACTGTTAGATTGACGGAAGATAAAGAGGAATAAGCTAGTCCAATTCTGATGAGTGGCAGCCGCTTAGCCATTTTGTTAAACACTCATAACTACTTCACGTTCAGAGAGCGCTACTCTCATTGGTTAACATTACTTACTGCTGTGACGGAACAAATCGTAGAAGGCATGCTAGACTTTCTGTCGGGATGTCGTGAGGCGTCCCAAGTGTGGCCTTGATTGTCGTTCACTATGACATACTAAATGAGATAAAATGATCGATTTATCGAGCTGACAGGTTCTGAATCCCTACGTCTGCCGGATCGGGCTAAATTCATGCTTGTAACTTGTAAACTGACCCCAGCATTAGACAAATGTACTTAAGACTACATTCTTCTCTGGTGCAATGCTCTGCTACATTTGCTGCAGAAAGTGGTGAAACTTTTGTAACTATAGCGTTGAGTAGCCATCAGAGATGGCAGGTTTGATCAAGATTTGTTTCACAGCACCTGAGGAAGGCACACAGTCTTATTTGACCTGCAAATATCTGACGAAAGGCTTTTATGGCAAATGTGTTGCATCTTTACCTCAGGCTGGGACGTCCTACCTAGCTTTGGCACAAAGACAGGAAAGAGCCCTGGCCTGTGTTGGATGGCGTGAGCAGCTCACACACACACACACACACACACACACACACACACACACACACACACACACACACACACACACACACTCGGAACAGACGGTGCACCTCAGGGAGTGAACACCTGTTCCCAAAGGCTTCGGGGGGAATGGAAATGAGTTTGGAGACTATTCAGGGGGAGTGGTTGGGTGTGAGAAAGACGATGCACGGTGGAAAACCATAAAACAGACAGAGGAGGAGGAGGAGGAGGAGGAGAGGAGATGATAAAAGGAGGGTGGTTAAAGATGTGTTAGCCATCCCTAGAAATCTCCCTGTGGTTGAGTGTTGCTTTTGTTTTTGTGTTGCTGGGTGTTGGCAACTGTGGCTGTGGGTGCTTTGATCGGATTAAGTAATTTTAAAGCTGCTGTTGGCATCTTTGACCCCAACCAGCAGCAGCACTAGATTGCTATTTTGGACTTCAAAAACCTCAAAGAGCTTTTGTCCATACTTGTCAAATTGAAAGGACTGATTTATGTCAATATGTGATTGAATATGCTCCATTCACTGAGACATCAAGCAATCTATTTGTCATTTGTAAGACATGATTTGTCATTATTGTTACAGTATTCACTTATAACTTCAATCTTGTGGCAATTTTCATAATGTAAACCAGGCGTGGGACAAAATATCGATATGGCACTCTATTATTGTCCTGTCTCCTGTGATACAAATATGGAATCCCTGGTGCCAAATATTGATATTTTAAATAAAAAAAGATATATTTCACTGCCAATCTGACTCCCCAGGTCACCACTTCATGACTCCTCAAGGTGGCGCTTTTGACATGGATGAGGGTAATGGGAGCAGAAGTTAATTTGCCAAAGCGGAAGCTGACAGCGGGATAAAAGAAGAAGAAGACAGCAGCGAGATAGTGTCCGATAGCGTTGAACAAAATTAAAGTATGAAGCTTGAAAAGAGGAGAAACTGACACCATAATGCATAAATACATGAATCCCGCACTTTACCTTTTAGGGGCATTTAGTGCTCTTCAGTAAATCACACACAGGGAAGTATTGTTATATGACTGTCTTACAATATGTTTGTTATTGCAGAAAAGCTGTATCACAAACCAGTCCTTATCGTAAGCCTCGTATCGTATCGCGTTACTGTGTGACCCCCACTCCTAAAGTAATTTTTGGGCTTTTCCTTTATGTAGACAGGACTTCGATAGAGTAGGAAATCAGGAGAGAGTGGGGAATGACATGCAGGGCAGGAGCCCCAGGTCAGACTAGGACATGGTTGGCAACGTGACCGCTAAGCCATCAGCGCCCCCTAAAGCTCCTCTTTGCTGGAGATTAAGGCGAAGTTATTATTGTGAGTTTCTTTACACTTTCATTGCAGTCCATGTGTGTGTGTCTGTGTGTGTTTTTGTAGTAGGTGAGTGTCATCTTTAGCTCACACAGTTTCCCATCTCTCTCCACTGGAATGTCCAGCTGTGTGTTTGGATTCACCAACCAAACATCCAGGCAGGAAAACACACATTCTTTTACGTTGTGATTGTCCGTCCTTGTGTAGGCTTTTTGTGTGTGTGTGTGGATGCATGAAGGACACACCGGAAGCCTCTCATTATCCCTCGTTAGTCTGGTGTGGATGACAGAGGAGGTTTATGTAACAGATACAGAGGAGAAGGAGGGTGTTGATTTCACAAACACAACAGGGGGGTGGGTTCATTGTATACCTGTACTGTAGCAGCAGCAGAAGTTCACTGTACCTCGAGGAGCAAAGAGAAGGTTAACAGAGGTAACCACACTAACAGCAATATGAGCAGCAGGTCAGAGGGGAAAACATGAAATTTAAAGCTGTAGTAAACTTTGTACTTTTACAGATTAAGGTATGCTCATGGACCAGGGGCATACGGTGGAGCTGTGCACACAGTCAGTGCTCCAATGAGGAAAACAGGGCCAAATGAACATCCTTCACGTGCAATAAAACGCCTCTCATGCGCAGCAGACAGTGCCAGATAACAACCACTTTCGCTACACAAACAACACAGTGACTGCATATAAATGCAAGAAAGGGGTCGTCAGCCCTGACAGGACTAAACACTAGACTGTGCTGGATGACTGAAATAGACTAACTGCCTACAAGCCCTGTTATTACCACTGTTAGGGCTTCCATCCATGTAATTTAGCCCAAAGAACACCTATAGGGACTGACTTGATGTCATCACCGCCACCGTATTATCCACAGCTGTAAGGTTCACGTCTGGATTCCAGCAAAGGAAAACATGCAAGAGTAGCGAATGTAAATGTTCTTTGCATGTAAATGGTTACAAAATAGATTTGAGTAGTTTGATATTGTCAAAAACGATTTTTTTATGGATCAAGATAGCTTAGACTTTCTGTTCAATATGAAAAACTTAAGCAAAGAAAAAAAGTATTTTATAACATAGCTCGTAAAATAGAACAGTGATGCCTTATATTTATTTTAGAAATTAAAAAGTAGCTCCTACAACTACTGATCCACATTGCAGCTGAGAAACGTACTAAATGTTATCACTTTATAATGTTTTTATAACATAACGTAACACATTAGCAAACAGTTTACATGAGCTGCTCGAAGCTATACTGCTTTCACCAGCTAGGTGGCTACTGTTCGTTGTTGTCGTTTGGGGCTTGACATGTTGTTTTTGCTGCTTGAAGCTTTTACAAACAGAGTACGATGAGAGCGGTGAGACAGAGCCATAGACTGTAAATATGAAAGGATAAAGCCTCTGTGACGTCACGTCACCCATCTGTTACTGCAGGGGGCTCCGGAGGCTCATTGGTGGCAGCCGCCATGTTGGAAATGCTGTCTCAGCCTAACTTTCAGTCAACTTAACGACAGGCTGAGAGCTGGAGCTGAGGCGGGTTTTAAGCCTCTTGATGAACGTTACATTGTCAATCACGTCAGCTATGCGCCTAATTATGTAAAACACTTAGCGTTCATAAAATCAAAACAGATGCGTTATAAAAAAATTCACTTCTGTACAGTGTCTGCCCATGAGGACAATAACTTATCAGACCAATATTGTTTTTTGCACCAGGCTGTAAACGTGTTAATTTCTGCTATTTTGAATGTGGCATGTATGTGACTCCAGTCTCAAGCAGACCATAGATGAACTTCAGGATTTTGCACTTCCACATTGGCTTCATTTTTCAACACCGGAGGTTTCAGCTTGGACGGAACAAACACAGTTGAATTTGGGCCAAAAACCAAAACAGTGAGCTAAAAGGAGCTGACTTCCTCTGTAGAGCTGAGGATAATTGCAGAGTCGGCGGATAATTAACAACATAATTATCAGTGCAGATAAAACATCAAAATTTGGGTTTGAATTTGAAAACATTTTCCATTTAATGCCTCTCTTGTTCCCGCTTTCAGCCAAGCCCTCTATTTGTGATCGTTTTGCTTCAGTCTACTTTCTGACACACACATGCTGTATACAAACACACACACACCCAGCTGCACAAAGTACTGTTTCACCAGATTGCAGTAGAGCGCTCTACCTGCGTAGATCTCCCCCTGCCTCCTACCAAGTACGTGTGTGTGTGTGTTTGGATTGATTTCAGTGCCAGTGTGAACAACTGATAAGAGGATCATCTGTCCCGCACTCGATCTGTTGTGTAATTGGAAGATAGATGAAGTGTATTGCCTTTGCTTTGACCTCCAGCTAACCCCTTCACACTAACACACACACTTGTACATATCTATATGAATATGTATGCTATTTATACTATTAATAGATTTATCTGCAGTGTGTTTTGGTGTTTTGAACCTCGTCGTTCTCCTCGTGCAAACAGATGACACTGGAGTGTCTGGGCGTGCTGTCAAACCTTGGGGTGCGTGCGTGCGTGCGTGCGTGCGTACGCGCGCGTGTGTGTGTGTGTCAGCTCAGTTCCCTGTATGTTTTGTGGCCTGTGGGATTTGTGTTTGTCATGTGGCAAGCCAGCGACGGGGTAATGGTGCGTGCACCACGTGCTGCGTTTACATTTGTTTGTTTTGTGTGTGTGTATATATGTGTGTGTGTGTATATATGTGTGTGTGTATGTGTGTGTTTGTGTGTGTGTGTGTGTGTGTGTGTGTGTGTGTGTGTATTCAGCTGGGACATACTGCAGTCCTTATAACTAAAAATACTGTTTTCCCTCCAGCTCGCCCTTCCTCTCTTCAATCTTTATCTTTTTTCCATCACTCTCATTAAAACCCCAAGATCTTCTCATTCTTCTTCTCCTTCTTGTTTTCTTCTCTGCGTCGTGTTTTTGTTTACGCCTGTCCTGGCTGAATGGTTTGCCTCATACAGTAGTGCTCCATGATATCAGATAGGCTTGTGACTATTGGCAACTGGATCCTATATTGTGCATTAAAGGAAAGATTGAGTGATTGTTCTGTGGTTTTACCTAACTGAACATTGAAAGTTCATATAATTCTCAAAATCGGGGCACTGTGATGTCTCTGTCGGATCAGGACGTCCTCCCACTGAGCCTCTTTAATCAGTATTAGTGATTCTAAGTCCTTAAATACCAGTTAGCCACCTCTGTATTATAGATCCCACACCCTGCATCTCCATTCTTCATATATCTGTTTATTCTAGTTTCCTCTGAGCTCTATTTATGGATATTATTTGGAGTTTAAAGTTGTGAGACGAAGCATGGAAACACACATTAAAGGTTGTGTTGTGAGAATATAGACAAAGACATGTTAGAAATCACGTTAAAACTCAACATTTCAAATTCATTTCTAGTCTTAGTGTTGACAACCTTCAGGTCGTAGTCCTCGTGTTAACCATGAATATTCACCGCCTAAATTAGCCATGTGCTGCATTACGTAGGAAAACAAACCTCTGCACTGAGCTTGAATTAGCATAGCCAAACAAAGAAGGTAGGTCCATATTTATTTTTACACTGTAAAGTCACACAATAACTGCTGACACGGCCATCCTCACGAGTAGTTCGAAGAGAAATGTTGACTGTCTTTAGTTCGGCAAGGATTCTCAGATAGAAATGTTAAACTTCTTCTGGGTCACGCCACTTGTATCAAATAAAAAAAACAATATGGGATATGATGGGTTATCCATTTTTTTCCATTTTTGATTTGAGCACAAAATCGTATATATTTGAAAATAAGTTGTCATCTGTTTGGTTTTTCTTTGGGTTCATATTGAAAAACCAATGAACGAATGATACATGGATTCACTAGCATGAATGTAGAGTCTCTTGTTTTTTTTTTTAAATCATACAATATAGCATGCTAACACACAACTATAGCCTGGTGAACATTACGAGCCTCGTAAACATCAGCATTGTTATCCTAGATATACTAGTATACCAATATGGATCAAAACTTCAATGACTTATTCAACCAGAGGAAAAAGAACTAAACTCAAAGTCACATTCCTGTTTTATAGTTTTGGTGGATCTGAAGAACCGTGAACATTATGCTAATAGTAAAGTGATGCTAATAAGAGATCTTTAGGACTAAAAACCAACATTTAATAAAATGTTGATGAGTTAACAACAGTCATCCTGTTGTTGTTTTTAATTAAAGGTTGTCTGACTAATGTTGTGAGGAAGATTTGTTGCATGGCAGACCATTTGTATAAAAGTTCTTTATTCTGAGCGGCTGTGGCTCAGTTGGTAGAGTCTGTCGTCTCTCAACCGGAAGGTTGAGGGTTCGATCCCCAGCTCCTGCAGCCACATGTCTGATGTGTCCTTGGGCAAGACACTTAACCCCAAGTTGCTCCCGCTGCTTTGTCGGCAGTGTTTTAATGTGTATGAATGGAATTAATTACTCCTGATGGTCACTTTACATAGCAGCCTCTGACACCAGTGTGTGAATGTGTAGGTGTGACCTGCGGTGTAAAAGCACTTAGAGTAGTCAGAAGACTAGAAAAGTGCTCAAGTCCATTCACCATTTATTCTCACTAGGATGATGCCAACAGCCTGCAATGGAACAACACGCCAAAGTCGGTGACGTTAATGGACATGTGGAATCTGGAGTCTCTTTTTGACCAATAGGAGTCAAACTTTAAAGCGTCAGTCTCATTTTTGTCTAAGAATGCTTACAAATCTGTTCTCTCTGGTTTTCTTCTTACTTACATCACTTTATCACCCAGCAGCAATTTCCATCCATTGCCGTCAGTAACTTCCTGGTAATATAAACTTTGTAACCTTTTGTGTTCTTCCTGACACACACAGGGTTATTTCAGCTCACCCCTCTGGGTCAGTCATGCTGAAGCTTCTTTTTTAGTTTCTCTGGAGCGAAACAAAGGGTCTTTCAGTGGAGAGCACCCACTGCACCGGGCAGCAGCACTGATGCTCTGTTTGTGTGTGTCCTCATCGCTGCACAAACACATGCTTGTGACTTTACTCGGAGGGGCTCAGGCTCTGCTGAAATGGGGGCTTGAAGGCTGATGGCGGTGCTAATAAGCCAGAGATAGTTTATCTCTGGCTTATTAGCAGAATCTTTGGGTTTTATATTTTGCTTGTCAAACAGTCTAACTCCGAAACCCAATCTGGATATTCCATGTAGAGTTTATTTTGCCCCTTTTCCACCAAGCAGTCCAGTTTGGTTCAGTAGAGATTGGTACAGTTCGGTACGGTAATCCCTAAATTTCTTGCGTTTCCACAGCCAACTGTACCCTTATTTGGTAAGCGGAGTGTAAGCCAGATGGCGATAGACGCGTCAGCTATGTAATAGTGTGACATCATAGCAGCCCAACACAGTGTAGCCCGCTATTAATTAAGTCAAATGTTCAAGAAGAACAGGGACACAGTAAACAAGGGACCCTTTAGGGTCGGATCAGTACCCTTAGCACCCCAACAGAAGGGTACCAAAAAAGTAGGACAGTACGGATCCCTTATTTAACTTTAACTTTTGACGGTGGAAACACCAATAAATGGGTACCATACCGAACCGAACTGAACCGGAGCGCTTGGTGGAAACAGGGCTTTTGACTGGACTTGGGGTAGTCAAACACATCATCGCCCTGCTGGCTTAAAGGAGGTGACACCCTTTGGTGCTCCATGCCTTTGAAGTCTTTGTAGCTGTGTACATCATGTAGAACAGACAGCGGTGCTATGATTGTAACGTACACCGGCAAAGTGAGGGGAATTCCCTGTCTGCATGTGTGTGTGTTAGTGTGTGATCTCTATATGATCACAGTGGTGTAAGGAAGCCTGAGGCTGTGCACACATTATACTCACCTGTGATCCTAAAACCAGACCATTAGCAAATGACAGAAAAGTGAGCACCTGTGTGTGAGTTCAGATTTCGCCTTCTAGCTCTTTCGGCTGAGCAGCACCTTTTCCCATCCAAACGCTTTGATAAGCCTTTTTGTCACTGTTTAAAATAAAAACTGCGATTTCCACTGTGTGGTGTGCATGTGGGCAGCTGGCAGGGTGCGAACGTGGGAGAAAACAGTCAATGAGAGATGGATAAAGACACCTGACGATCGGATGATTACATAATCTTCAAAGAAACGAGATGTAAAGCCAATTTATTAGATAATGTGCTGCAGAGGAGGTTTGGCATACAGTGGAGCTGATGAGTCAAACAACCTTTAAAGGGAAATTCCAGTGTTTTTGAACCTGGGCTCTTTTTTAATTCATATTTTTCAGTCTAAGTCACAAATGAAAACAAAAATTAAGAAATAGCTTCAGTCAGCAGCTGCAAACCAGACTGTGATGGCTGCAACTAGGGCTGGATCTTAACCAGAACCCCACGATACGATACGTATCACTTAAAACACTTAAATCCATTAAACTATTTGAATCCCAGGGCTATAGCTATGGTGTTATTTTGAACTGCACCATAGGTCAATTGTCTTTCAAAACTGTCATCACAGCTTTGCAGTCATATTGAGTCTGTAACATCTGCATTGATACATGTATTTGCAAGGCGCACATGACAACACATTGCCATATTGATTTTTTTTAGCACAGCCCAAGCTGCAACAAGGTCCCTATGTGCAAATGTGGATTATAAACTAGTAGATCCACTAAAGGTGTTTGTATTCCCACTGATAAGCTACATGAAGTTCAGAAAAAAGTGGATTTATTGTGTTATTCTGACTAAAATCTTACTTTTAATTCGTTCAGTTTCTCGATGTCGGACTAACACACCTAGATAGTGCAGTTAAGGCTCGATTTACTCTTATATGAATACACCTCAATAAGCCCCAAACTGCTCCACAGTTCCCGGGTTGGGCTTTGACCTGTGTAGCTCAAAAAACCTCGCATAATTAAAATCCCTTATTCATTAATTTCAGCTGCTCTCTCTTCAAGTACCCCACTTACCCATGTGACCACTTTCCTCCGATTAGCCAGCTCTGTTTGCATTCACAAACAAAAGCTGAGTGAGCTTCCGGGTGGGCGTGTCCTTGAAAGATCTGGCAGGGTAGGCATGTCCTACAGCTTCGCTCCACGCTTGGCTCTAATCAGGCTCTGGCCAAGTCTCGCGAAGTTCTTGTAGCGTCTCGTTCAAAGCAGCAGGAAACCACGTCCAGGGATAACGCCAACAACTGTGTAGCTTGTGTTTAAAAAAACTTTGCAGAGGTTTTATATGGACATCCAACATCGTAACATTACATGTATGTATTTAAATATGGATCAACATAATAGATCTCCTTTAAGTGGCAGTTATAAAAGCACCATCCACTGCTGCAAGTTCATGTAATCTATTAGAACATTTCCAAAACACAAACCCAACAATGCATCTCTTAATCTGACAGTACTTTCTTGCTTTGCCTGCAACCTGCAACCCATGTCATAAACACATAGTGTTTAGCGAAACGTATTCAATCAGGAGTAACATTTCTTTGTCTTTGACCATATTCAGTCATGGATGAAAACACTTGTGGTACATTACTGAGTATTTCAAGCAAGCAGGACGGAGTATGTTGGATTGAATCAAAGTAAACAAATGGATCCAGTGTTTATTGTAATGAAGGAACATGTCACTCGACACAGTTGTGCGGCTAACTGATGTGTTTTTAAACGTTCCTGGACAACAATGGAGATCTTTGGTCCAGGGAAACAAGCTTCTGTAGATGAAGCATTGGTCGACAGTCTCTTTGTATGTCTTTACACAAGCAGCACTTTTTAGGTCAGTCATTTCATGTGCTGTTTTTTCCTTTTATTGAGTCTGTTGACAGAAAGTAAACAACATCACGAGGCATTAGTTTAACAAATGATCCTGCTACATGTACGCTGTGTTCTCCCAGAAAGAAAATAACATTTATTTAGTAGCTGTGGAAGAACTAGTATGATAACATTCAGTTTTAATATCCAGAAAGTTTTTGTTATTCTTCACATTCACGCTTGATCAAATCCGGCATTCGTGTCATTCTTAGAAAAGTGACACAGCATTCCTTCTTTGTTCGAGTTTACATGTCACAAGTCAGCTTTGCTTATGAATCTAAGTCAACCAAAAAGTATCTCAGGAACTTTCTTTGAGTATTGCTGAAATGTGATACCTTTGACTGCACCAATGATCTGTTGAAGTAAACCTTTCATTTGTGACTTTAAGAAGAGTTTGTGGGGGCGCCGGTAGCCTATTGTTCGTGTGGCAAGCTCCATGTGTAGAGGCTGTGGTCCTCGCCCGGGGAGACCATAGGTTCAGTTCCAACTTCAGCCCTTTGCTGCATGCCATCCCCCGGCTCTCTTGTCCCAGCGCTTCCTGTCTCTCGTCCTGTCTGGTAAACGCTGTCTTTGTGGGAAACTCTTGCATGCCCTATTTAATATAACTTCCAAGTGGTTGATATAAATTTAGTTTTTCAATCCATCAGCTTGTATAAAGCTTCTCCATAAATTTCCATTGCAACCTGCAACTGCCGTCTGCTCAGTTAAGGCAAAGTTGAATAGTCCTATCACATAATTTTGGTCTTTATTAAGATCATGATTAAGAAACTGATTAATACGATTAGTCTGTCATCTCAAGCTATTGTAAACATGTCACAGCCTGGCTGAGGTGTATGCTGCATTAACATGGATTCAGTACGACTGTGGATGGCAAAAAAAAGACAGAGAGGGGGTCAGATAACACTGTTATTGGTAATTACATGGACTGCCCTTATGTAGTGATATTCAAGTCTTCTAAGAGTGCTTTAAACTACATGTCACATTGGCCTTTTCGACACCGAACACACATTCACACACTGATGGCAGAGGTTACTTTACAAAGAGCTAATCTGCCCATCAGGGTTTTACTAATCTCATTTACACACATGCACATGCTGAAGGATATCCCGACAGGTGCAATTTAAGGTTGGGGCGGGGGGGGGACATGTAGTCTGCAGGAGCCAGGGATTAACAACCAACTTTCTGGCTATGGGCAATGTTCTGATTAGAAGATAGCCTGCTCTGCCACTGATCCACAGCTGCAGTGGTGGAATGCACTTCTTTTCAAAGTTAAATGATTTTTAATTTTACAATTGGATGTTGAATTGCTTCTTTGTACAAAGCTTTCTTGAAGGTGTTCAAGGTGTCATCCGCTGCTGTCTGAATAAATGGGAAAAGACAGATTAAAGTGCATGACTGGAAATGGAATGATGACAGAAATATTACTTTATCTCAATGAAAGAATAAACTGAGCCCACTTAAAATGTCTTTACTGTCCCTTTATTAAGAGCGAACAACGTGTCTCGCCTGCAGCTTTCCGCATGCTACAGGCGGCACCTGAGGACGTGAGTTAGCTTTGCACGGGGTAACCTGCTGGTGGTTTATATCACTTTATCTCACTAAGGTTGTTTTTTCATTGAAAATGTAATTTGGCTAATAGTCCAGCTCTGCCATAAGCAGTTCAGAGGGTTATTTCCACATGTGGCTCTGCAGTATAAGTCGATGGAAAGTTTCCAGGCAGAGAATGGTTGCAAAGTAACAACTCCCACATCAGGAAGAGAATCACTTTGTGGGTACACCTGTGCAGAGTGTGTTTGTTCTGTTTGGGTGTGTCTGTGAGTTGTTGGACCGGACCAGCAACAACACTGTAATAATATCCAAATTTTGCATCCGTCTGCTTTGATCCTTTTCCCATGACAAGAAATGAGGCCAGGGCTAAAAATAAAACACATCTGATCCTTCACAAACACCACAAGGTAACATGACTCGATAACAATTAAGGAAAGAACCACAAATAAAACATAAGATCAATAGATGCCTCTGACATGTGAGCTAATTTTCCCTTCAGGCCCTTGTTCTGTCCCGGCTCCCTCGTGACGGCCCTCCTAAAGGAAAAGTGATGATTCGATCTATTTTAAAAGTGGTCGTGATTCTCATATGAGTGGCTCTATTTTGAGCAATGGTTTAAAAGAACAGCAGACAAAAGTGTTGGCGATTGTTCAGCCTTCCCCTTAATCTTCTTGCATTCTCTGACAGTTTTTAGAAACTTTTATTGGACTGACAAAAGTACTAAAGAGAATCAAAAACAAAGCACTCGTTTTAGCTTTGTGTCCTTTGGGACAACATTTTTAAGTATTTTGTAAATATATTTCTAATGACTTACTTTACATACTTATATAAACCCAAAACGAAGCTTGATAGGAAAGTTCGATCAAGGAAATAATACTGTTGTGATATGGTCGACATTTTCAACAATCAGTTGACGCCCTGTGTCCACCTAGCGTTTGATCTGGGCAGAAAAGCGCTGGTTGTGCGCTCAGGAGGGTTTGCATGAAACATTTGTGCGCTGAGAAGGAAAGCGCTGCATGTCCGTCCTGTCTCTATGACAACAGTCTGTTGACAACGGCCACTGTATGACGACACTGCTCTGTTGCTTTTTACTGTACGATTTATAGTTCAGAAGTTGATGTGGGTACAAGACAAAAACTGTTGAAGACCAAAATACTGGGAATATCTTATCTTTGGAAAACAGCGCCGGTGACGTCAACAGCGGCTTTCTAAAAAGTTGAAAGATTTTCAACTTGAGCGCTCGGAGCGACCGCACACAAAAAAAACGGAGCGCTCGGAAAAAAGACGCTGGGCACTGCGCTTTTTCTCGAGGCTGCCGCCTTCTGCTGCAAACGCTCTCTCCTCATTGGAAACAATTGAAAAAAGATGCTGGTGCTCAGAAAAAAACGCTAGGTGAACACAGAGCCTTAGGCACCAAAAAGCTGATGACAAAACAGAGGGTGGATCAATTTATTCCCCCATTGTGCCTCTGCAACATTTAGATCAAGGCCAAACGTCACAGGGACGTACATATCGCGCCTTGAAACAGCAGTCTGAATAGTCTCGTTTTGTGGGATGGCAATGAGATTCCAAGTGGGGCCCATATCACCCCTAGACACCCCTGTGGACATGCCCCTGAAACACACCACCCATTTACCCAAACTTTTGGTATCATAGCTTGATGAGCTTTAAGGGATATGAGTTTGGAGACCACTAATTAAATGGTGAAAACATTAATTTAAATTAAATAACAGGGGGGAACATGCACTCTTTGATCGACTTGCTTTGGGGAACACTCAGCCTTGATGGGTCACCTACAAAGTTAATTCATTTAATTCCCCAAACTGCAATAAACACAAAAATTAGTCACTAAAACCAAACGTCATGTAGAGTAGTACCACCAACAAATCTCTCTCTCTCTCTCTCTCTCTCTCTCTTGGCACCACTGTCCATGCCTACAGTCACTCTGGTGATTTCATGGCTCTTAACCAAACACAAAGACTCCATTATGGCTCTGGACGCCCAAATAAAACTCTCTCCTATATTCCTTCTCTTTTTATCACAGTCTTCTTCCTCTTCCTCCCCCGCTCCTCCTCCTCCTCCTCACATTCAAACTTTCACCCACATCTCTCAGATTGAACACTTTTTCCATTTCATTACCTCATTCTGACATTGGAGTATAGGAAAAGAAGTGGGGAAATAAAAGTAGGAAACAAGGCAGGAAGGAAGATTAGGAATGGAAGTAGGAAGGTGTGTGTTTGTTTGTAATTGTAAGCCCACTAATTAGGCCTTGTCGCCTGTCGTCTCTCGCCCCCTTCCTCGTCCTTTGAAGTCTCCTCCTCTAGACTACCCATCATGCACTTGGTAGGCGTCTATGAGGTGGCAGAGGAATGGGGGATGTCAGGAATGTGGGTCAAAAATGTGTGTGTAAGAGAATTTGTGGAGATGCTGATGATGAAAAAAAAGAGAAAGACAGCCAAGGGGGGTCTCTGTTTCCCCCCTATGTCTCTCCATCTTTGGCAGACTGCTTGTTCTGATCTTAATGTTTGATCCCCCCCCCCTCTCACACACACACACACACACACACACACACACACACACACACACACACACACACACACACACACACACACACACACACAGTCATATATGCCAGATGCTGTACTCTCAATCTCAAAACACAAACACACACACACACACACACACACACACACACACACACACACACACACACACACACACACACACACAGACGAACACGCTCACACATCACATGAGTCCTTTGTTTTGGTTTGCTGCAGAGATAAAACCCGGCTCTGTTACACTCCTCTACAAAGGACACAAAGAGCGCTTATCTCACATACAGTGAGTGTGTGTTGGTGTGTGTGAGTGTGAGGAGAGAATGTCTGCATGTGTTTGTGCGAATGTTTCTCTAATGCAGTCATTTTATTTTTACATTTTTATGAGCGGGATTTTCAGCCTCATTAGCTGGAATTTTATTTCTCTTTTTCGCATTACTGGGTTGTAGGATAACTTTTGCATGTGTGTGTGTGTGTGTGTGTGTGTGTGTGTGTGTGTGTGTGTCTGTGTGTGTGTGTGTGTGTGTGAGAGAGAGAATGAGTTCAATGTGGAGTCATCAGATCTGCATGTGGATATGGCCAGCAGGGTCAGCGTGACACACTTCCCCATCAAAGTGGGCTAATCACACGGAAGTTAATGGACAGGACAGTGCAACAAACACACTTTGCAGAACAGCTAAACATTTAATCTAAGGTACATACATATGTACATATACGAACATACAGAAATTCCCTCTATTCCAAATGTGAATTTACTTGCAATTAAAGGAGAAATATGTAAGATATTTACTGAATTAAATCAATGACCTTACTATATCATCAAACGTTAAGGGAACGTGCTGTGTTGAAGTGCTGAAGCACAGAAGCCAGTATGTCCTCCTTCTTAGTTTCCTGCTGTGCTCACACATCAGTTCACCCAGACTTCACACACAAAATTTACTAGGGGGCTGACAGGAAAAATCCCGGGTGAAGTCGGAGTGAAAATTGTGGCTGTTCACACATGCTGCTCACACAACAAATTCCAGCAAGTTTTCAGGAGTTTGGATCAAGTGTAAAGCACCACTAGAAGCAAGAAATTAGAAGCCAGTAAGAAACCTTTTTTCACAAGGGGAACAGTTGACTGGAACTGGAATCGTGGCGCCATCATGGAGTCTGTTATCCAGGTCTTATAATTATATCAGCTTCAAGTCCAAATCAACAGATTTTGTACAGTTCTCTCTGGAACCTCAGGAGGCTTAATTAGCATCTGTCTTATTTTATTTAGTTTAGAGTTTGTAGTTAAGGCCCTGCCACACCAAGCAGACGGCAAAGAACTAGTGTTGACAAAGGCCGCCTGTGGCGTCGCCTTCTGTCTTGGCCAAAAAGTTGCACTAGAACACACCGCAAAGACTACAGCCGACGGCCAACCACCACGTACGTTCTGAGCATGCGTGAGGCCACGGTAGTCCGCGGTTATGATACGAGAAGACCATTTTCACACCGCTGTCGCGCACCACTGGTATTAAAGGTAGCCTACTAATCGAGAATAATGTCTAATTAAAAGTTGAAAATGGCACTGGTGTTGTCAGGCAGAAGAGGCGGAGGCGACGCATGAGGAGACTAACCGTACTAATGGGTGAAAGCATGGATAGTACAGCGGCATGCTCAATGGGCTTTCCCGAACCTGTGTCGAGAGAGAGAGCTGGAGATAAGTGAAACCTCCGAATAGCCAATCAGAGAGATTCCTCTCCCCAACGCCGATTCAACATGTCGAATCGGCCAAAAAAAGGCCAACGGGGGCCCACGGGTAGTGATGGAGCCGGACACATCGCAAAAACTAGGACGACAACTGCTCACTGATGGTCTAACTAGGACGGCCGACAGTCTCTCAATCAATACAATAACAAAAGATGACATTGAGGTTGGCGGGGAATCATGGGAGTTGTCTATGCTACTCCCCACCCCTTTAAAACAAACTCCAAGTTGACCGTAGTGAGGAAAAACAGACGAAAGACCTGAGGAGGAGAATATGTTTACTGACGATGTTTCAAGTATCATTTACATGACGTTTTGATCACCGCAGCACATACAGCAACAGTACGGCAGCTTTCAGCAGCAGCTTCTGCTTCCTTATGTAGCAGTCTTAGATATAACATCCTGGTGTTTCCATGGCAACGATGAACATGTCGTGCCACAACAAGACACGTCCCGTTACAACTATAAGATTACGGATTTCTCTGGCTTTGAGAACTGTTGGAAATATTTGAGGTAATGTAAGTACCCCACAAATAAATGTAAGTAACATAGGTTTAGTCCATTTTTAATTAATTAATTTTGTCCCAAAAAGTCAACAAAAGGTCAAATTAGCGGCTTGTTCCAGACCTACAATCATATCCTTCATTAGCTGATGGAAACGATTTTCCTATGTCATCATTTCCATTTTTTATAACCTCTCAAGCCTGGTTGGCTCTCAACTTCTTAAATTTTAATGAGGAGAAAACTGAGGTGATGGTGTTCAGTCCCAGTGGCCCTTGTGTAACCCCTCCTGTAGACCTGGGCCCGTTGGCAGCCTATGTAAGACCAACAATCACAAATTTGGGTTTTAAGATGGACAGTGATTTTAAACTAGATCGACAAATCAGTGCAGTAGTTAAATCAAGTTTTTTTCACATCAGGCAGCTGGCAAAAGTGAAGCCCTTCCTCACCAAAAAACACCTTGAAACAGTAATCCATGCCTTCATTACATCTCGGCTGGATTACTGTAATGCACTTTATTTTGGGGTCAGCCAGTCCTCCCTTGCCCGCCTCCAGTTGGTGCAAAATGCAGCCGCTCGTCTCCTAACTGGAGCACGTAAAAGGGAGCACATAACTCCCACCCTGGCTTCCCTCCATTGGCTACCCGTGCATTTTAGAGTCCATTTTAAGATTCTTTTATTTGTTTTTAAATCTTTAAATGGTCTCGCCCCACCTTACCTCTCTGAGCTGCTCCAACCTTACACCCCTTCTCGGTGCCTCAGGTCAGCTGACCTGCTGCTCCTCGAGGTGCCGAGGGCAAAACGGAAGCTCAGAGGGGATAGGGCTTTCTCTGTTGCGGCTCCAAATTTATGGAACGTGCTGCCACTGCACATCAGACAAGCCTCTTCACTGTCCATTTTTAAAAATCACCTTAAAACTCATTTTTATTCCCTGGCTTTTAACACTGCATGAGGCTCTGCTCTTTTTAGTGTTTGATTGTTGTTTTATTGTATGCACTTTATTTATTTTATCCATTGTTTTATGCCCTGTGTTGTGTTGGCTGCTTATGTACAGCACTTTGTGTCGGCTGTGGCCGTTTTAAAGCGCTTTATAAATAAATTTGAGTTGAGTTGAGTTGAGTTTCCATAAATGTTGAGCTTGTGATTAATTCTTGGATTTGGAAACTGTGGCTTACTCAGAGTTAAAAGGGTTATTCATTATGTTTTTGCATCATCGCCTCAAATAGCCTTTGGGGTCAGAATTTCCATAAAGCAACATGGTCTGTTCGAAGAAATCACATTAATATCTTCATCCATTTCAAGGCATTTATTAGTAAGAATAAAAGCCAGAATAAAATGTAGAACATATGGTGTTTGCAGTCTAACTGGTTGCATATTGAAACCACGTTTGCAAATCTGATAGCACTAAGAGACTTTTAATTCACACCGAGGCTTTTAACACATGCTACAAACTGTTATTCAATTCAATTTAGACGGGCTGCTGAGTGCTCTGCTGAACTCTCAGTATGAGAAACGATATGCCTGCAGAGCAATTAATATTTTATGAATTGAAATCTTTTGATTAATAATTTCCCTGTCTGATAGCCTGTTGGGCCCTAATTAGACCAACTGCAGCCAGCTGAGAGGAAAGCCAGGTCAGATTCTCCTTCCACATGCACCCACACAGACATGCAATGTTGTGTCGTCCTTCAGTGTGTGTGTGAGTGTCAAGTGTGTGTGTTCAAGTGTACAGAATCTGATGAACAGGTTGTGTTCTGTTGTGTGTCAACCGCCCCGACACTGATGGATGTACCGATTCTTGCCACGCAGCATCACGAATGACAAATTGCTGAGGGTGTGTAGGTGTGTGTGTGTAGGTGTGTGTGGGGGGACAGGCAGATGGTGTCCTATGAGGATGTGGCGGGCTAACGACCTTGAGAGAGACCAAAAGCGACAAAAAAAAAAAAAAAAAAGAGGAAGACGGAGGATAGAAAGAAATAATCAAGAGAGAGTGGGAGAGAGATGGTGACGACAGGGGTAAGTTTGTTTTGTGCTGAGGGTAGGGCCGGATGGGCGGGGCCTTTCTGCTCCTGCTTCCTTACAGCATTTCCTCCACTGACCCAACGTGCACTTCACTCTCTCTCTCACTCTCTCACACACACACACACACACACACACACACACACACACACACACACACACACAGACTTGCATGGGGCGTCAACACAGCAACACAATGAGCAGAGACTGGCCTAAGGCACATTGAGCAAGGTGTTTCCTGCGACCTGGACGACTGCTGCGTCAACACAAACACACACGTCTGGGTCAACACTCCACATGCGTGTGCAGATGTGTGTGCGTCTGCACACACGTTAGACTCTGTCCCCTTTCAATTAGGGCTCATTAATCTCTGTATGTAAACGTGAGAATGTGTGTGTAAGTGAAAACAGCTGTACTCGAGACTTGTGATACTCATCCTTTATTCATGCCTTGTTCATGCTTTATTCAGACGCTGTTCAAGCATTTGCTGAATGGATGAATATTGGATTAAAAGCAGCTCTATGTTATTCATGAGCTGAGATATTTTGGACTGTACGAAGGCCTCTGGAATCTCATGCACACACAGGCGCACACACCAACAAAACAACAACAAACAATCCTCTTAATGCGGCCTGCATTTGTCTCCTCGTGTATCTCTCCTTTGCTGATGAATTAATGTTGACTTGTTTGTGCCTCACCCACAGGCCCTGCACTGCCCTGCTATGGAAAAGATGAAGAGGATTAAGAAGCGTCTGTCGTTAACGCTCCGCTCCAGTCAGACCATCGACGAGTCCTTGTCCGAGCTGGCTGAGCAGATGACCATGGAGGATGGCGGCACCAAGGACAACGGTAAAAAAAAACAACAAATTTAAGCAATCTCTTCAGATTATATAACAACAGCATTGACTCATCAATTCGGATGAAAATCAACTTTCAGAAACTATGTAACTAGTACTAGTACTGGCAGGATTTTTGCGCTCAGACCTTTAGTGTCCACTAAGGCTGTTTTTGGTGATGGCAGCGCCTATTTTCTATACAAAACCAATGCAGTTTAACGTTCTCAGCTATCAGCGTCCGAAGTGCAAGAACGCACTCAGCATCAGCTGGTCCCCCCCCCCCTTTCCTCACTGCGCTCTCGGTTGAAAACAGTTTTGACTTTTGGATCCTGCTGCCCTCGCCAATGTCACGTCTCCTTAACCGACCAATCAAAATCAAGAAAGGGCAGGAATTTTTACATCATATTTGTCAGCAACTTGTCTTTTTGAAGGTACAATTTCCAGATTTATAGCTACTGCTTGTACCAGCACAAGATACTTTTATGTTGTTTTAATCTTCTTTTGGTGAAAGTTCCCTGAATAAAAGCAAATAAATAGCATACAAAGCTATTTGAAAAGACCTTACAGTCACTACTGAGGGAAGCAGAAGGGCCAACTCTCTTAACCTAGTGACTGCGAGCGTACTCTGAAATGAAGTTGTCAGCGCCACCAGCGGGGAAAAAAAAGTGTTAATGGACACGGGCCCCCTATTCAGCCGTGTTCCGTATAAAATATGGAGGGTTGGGGTTGTTAATATTGCTGTGCCATGTTTAAGCAGGCAGATGAGTGAACAGCTGATGAGCAGAATTCAAATGTGTACAAAGAGGGTAATTAGCAACAGTTAGCAGCTACCTGAAAGAAGTTAGCGGCTAAAAAACAGTAGTCTGCAAAATAGAAACACATTTGTTTTGCAAAACAGATCCTGGAGGTCTTTATAGAAAACACTGTGACTAAAGGTGAAATTCAAGCTTTAAAAAATCACTGAAATGGTTGCGAAGAATCAGTGCCACAGCCCTTAACCCATTTAGACCTGAGGATGCCTAAAAAATCGCCCTCTAAAACCTAAGTAACATTTGAAATCAACCTCCCAGAACCTGAGGGTTTTCAGAAAACCTGCACAGAATTTCAAAGTTTACTAAAATCTTTGTCTCTGTATCAGATAGAGACCTTAAAAATAAAACATTTGAAAGCTTAAACCTATTGGCTTTAACTGTAAATTGAAATTTCCTTTGCACTCATGTTCATGGCTTATATGCCGTAGACGTCTCATCAGGTCTTAAAGGTAGAAGCACGTCTGCGTCTCATCAGGTCTTAATGGGTTTAAGGGGAAGGAAATTCCAAGGGTCCGATTTTTACGATTTTTCCTGTTCATATCTATCAGCAGGCGCTTAAACACACACACAGCTTTCAGTCTCTTGGTGGCTGTCAGGGGTTTATAAATTATGAAACACTGTAGTTGATGAAGAGAGAGGGCAGCCTGTGTCAGTAAGAGCTGTAATGGACTTACAGTGCGCAGCTCTCTATCAACTTATGTAACAGGAGAAAAAGCATGGGAGCTACTTGAACACACACACACACATGCACACAAACACACTCAAATAGCAGCTTAGCAAGCGAGCAGGTAATATATCAGGAACAAGCATTCACAGGCGGGCAAACACACTTTTCTTGATATCTCTTTGTTACGTAACGTTCTGCCTGTGTTGGCGTCAATAAGCTCTCGGTGTGAGAGCACATGAAGAAGACAGGCTGCCATTTGTAATTGAGAGCTGCCAGAACAAATGGACAAACATATCAATCTCTTTCAGAAATCTGATTGTAAATAAACATTCGGGACTATTAGATAACTTTGTAAAAACAGCTTTTTTAGTATTTTTATACCATTTCTCAGGACTGTGTGGGCGTGGCAGCTTATATTTTGATATACATGTGTCAATCAAAACTTGCCCACATTCATTATTTACTGCGACTGATTCCCATTTTTTGTGGATATTTTTCTGGGCAATTTTTCCTGTATTAGACAGGTGAAGAGAGACAGGAAACATGAGTAGAGAGTGAGGGATGACATGCAGCAAAGGGCCGAGGTAGGATTCGAACCCATGGCCACTGCAACGAGGACTATAGCCTCTGTACATGGGGCACGGGACATATAACTATAAAGGAGTCGGTAAAAGTGTAGATCTTTTCAATGATCCAATAACACTGAAACTGCGATATGAGAAACATTGACTGTATAGCTTTCCTGTCAGTCGCTGAGAAAGTTTCTATACGCTGCTCGTGAAAATCTCAGCATGTCCTGACAACTTCACCTCCTTATTAATATCATTCATGCTCAACTTGTATTTCATATATGTCTGACAAGCACCCGAAGGCAGCATGGTGTTAATTTTGGAGGTAGACATGTGGAAACACAGCACAGTCTCCCAGCGATAGGGTTTAAGAGGTTGGATGAACTAAAGAAAGCTGGCAGGAGCAGAACGATAAACCCACAGAATGAATGTGACAGACTTCTGGTCTGTCTGATGCACATCGGAGTGGAGCTTTATGACCTTTTTGTTCGGGTTCAGCTGAACTCTGGCTGTCGCTCTGCCCACAGGGAGAGCACAGGGCTGTCATATTTGCTTACTGGGTTTCCTTGCCAACTAGAATGGAAATTTGAGTTCTCATAGAGGCTTGTGAGACTCATGTGTAGTGTATTGATTAACATCATTTCCCTTTGGCTATACATTTTCCAGCAATATAACTGTTTACTTTTCCCTTCTCCAGCTGTTTGCCCTGACCTCTGGGTTCTTCATTCTGACTGCTGGTTTTGCCTGGTTTAGCCTTGCTATGCTAAAGCTACTTGTGAGAAGAAATGTACTCATGGTATCCCAGAATGCATTGGGAAAAGTAGGATGCTACCAATGGTCACCAACCAAGCAAGACGAGAGGAACGCAACAAGCATGTGACAGCAATGACGTCGTTATCTGCTTGCATGCTTGTTGTCGGACAGTGGATTCTTGTTGTGCTGATATGTTCACTGTACAGTTCTTTACAGAAAATTCCTAGGTAGGAAGAACAGCCTGTAAGCCACGAAAAGGCTAGCAGATTTGCCTAGCAGTTAGGTCGCGTCCCATGGCTGTAGTCCTCCACGCTGGCGACCCGGGTTCAAGTCTGACCGGCTCTTTTCCCGCATGTCATTTCCCACTCTCACAAGAGTAGTAGTGCCTGCTGTGGGTTTTAAGAGCCTCTGTTGATATGCAGAACATGTGAAATTATGACAGCTGCTGTTATTTTTTGTGTTTCAGAGCCCTTCATGAGGAACGGCCGACCCCCCACCTCCCACAGCATGCACTCCTTCCTGCACCAGTACACTGGCTCCTTCAAGAAGCCGCCCCTCCGACGACCACACAGCGTCATCGGTGGTACCCTTGGGTCCTTCATGGCAATGCCACGCAACGGCAGTCGCCTGGGTGAGACATACACACATGTTCACACATTTAAACACACACACACACAAGGAAGGAAGTAAGTAGTGGGAGAGCAGATGGCATTCACGAAACAAACAGGAAACGTGTCACGGTCTTGATATTTCCATTCTGCTCCTTACATTCACAAACACTTACAGTATGACCAGAGGCACCGGGTATCTTGGCTGTGAGGCAGCTTCTAACCTCGCCCTCAGCTGAGCTGTTTTCACATAGCGACAGCTGGATGGGGGATTCAGTGAAACATGACGCAGTATCTTGTGTGAACTAATTCATCATACTCCCCCCCCCCCCCCCCCTACTCCCCCCCCCCCCCCCCCAGGGTTTGAATGAAAGTTGATGCTGGGATGATTCAAAGCTGCAGCAGATTTGACGCTGGGGGGTCGGGACAGTCCAGAGATGATTCAGGGGACAATATGAGACACAGGAACAGAGTGCTGTGGTTATGAACATGCACTAGCCTGAAGGCTTTCTGAGCATGTAGCCAAGCAAGTTTTCAGGATGTGACAGGATGAGGACACAGTTACATTTACAGTTAATGAAATGTGAAAGTGCAGCAACTTACTTATCAAAAAGAAGCAAGTCTTTCTTTTCTTACTTCAAGGAAGACATGCCTTACATTGACATTTAAAGGCAGGGTTGGTCATTTTCTCCAGATAATCTTTTTAAAGATTTTGGTTTAAATTGCCTTTAGGTGGCGTGATAATAACTTTCATGAAGATACCGTGTTTTAGAAAAAAAAATATCTGATGTACGTTTTGATTTTATAGTTTGAGACATGTCCCGTCTGTTATCATTGAGGAGGCGGGGTTTTTGACCTATACTGCAGCCGGTCAGCAGGGGGAGCGCTAAATATAATGGCTTCACTCCTAGGCGGCTGCTGCTCTGTTCATTCTTCATATACAGTCTATGGTTCAACGTGAAACAGAACACATCCAGTAATCACAATCAAAACAGAAACAAATATCTAACTGTAACGTTGACTTACTTCTTTTGTTGACGTGCTCAATTGTAAAAATGCATTTGTTTATGTAATCTTTTTTTAATAGTTCAAATTTACAAAAGTCTTTAGTGAATGCTCTCTCGGTACACACTTTATTCACCTTTCTGTGTTATGTGACTTTATAAGTGATACTGTTTTAGTTTGTCAGACATCACTGTCATCTTCTTCTAAACGGATTGATAAAAAAAGTGTAGTTCATACAGTTATGACCTTCATGATCCCTGACCTTTCCAGTGGAGGCACCAGGAGATTAACATTTGTGTTTGGATTGAAAGGTTTCGGAAGCTAGCTCATGGATTGCCATGAATTTAAACCAAACATTCATGCCCTCTTGACTCATCAGGTCAAAATTGTAATTTTGTCTAGTGCTTTGGTTTATGACCGTATACCAGGAAAACCAAGGATATTCCCATCAGTTTCATTATATGCTTTAGTGCTGGTTGAGAAATGTTAGCATGCTTTCAAGCTACTAAGACGAGTTCTCTTACATTATGGCTAAAGACTCGTACTCTCGTTATCATTCTCAAATTGTAGCACTTTCTGAGTGTTTGGTAAATGTTTTCTAACAGAGATTCATTCCTTTTATTTCACAGCCTCTATGAGCACTTACATTGCCTTGCACTAGACAAACACTGCATGAATGAATTTGTCCCCTCATTGCCAAGCAGGAATCAGACGCATCTGTAAAAACAGACTGTAGCAATATCTAGATCATTTCAGGAGTACTGCTCCTAAAGTTCTCACATATGCACCTCACAGCAGGAGACTGTCCCTGTAAGACGGGAGGGGGGATGGGGGGTTTACTGACACAGTACATGATATAAAAAACGACGCAGAAGTGGCCGACGAAGTAAGATTCCACTATAAGAGGCTGTAATGGAAATACCTGCCTCTATATCAATACTATGCGTAATCTGTATAATTACAATGTCAACAACAGAGAGGAGAAGAACATACTTCTGATCAGAAAACATAATGCAGCAGTTTTATCACATGCACATGAGATCGTAGTGGTCGGGTGCATACCGTCTATGCAACGTGCACCGGTGTCAGTATGTAAATGTCACCAATGGCTCGAGGTGAATTCTCCGGATAATATCCTGCTGCGTTCTCACAGCAGCTCACGCCGACTTTATGCAGAAAAAATAATAGGGGGCTGACAGGAGAAACTCCAGATAAGGTCCAAGTGAAAATGTGGCCGTTTGCGCTCCCACATGCAGCTCCTCAGGTCAATTTTCTGCAAGTGCAATAACCCTGCGTTTAACTTAGGGTTCTAAGTTTTCCAATTAAGAATATCTCTTTGGAATGAATTGATGTTTCTCATTTCAATGTAGCATCAAGATTGCTGCTCCTCTAAGTTCCCTTTTATAGGCGCCTTACTGATATGATAACCTTTAGAACAATATCGATATCAAAGAAGATTACCAATATGGTGTCCGGAGCAATGAGTTGCCATTAAAATTGGCATTTTCTATTGAGTTGCTGCAATATGCAACAATATGATGATGAAAATTAAAGGAACAGTATGTAGAATTGCATGCTAATGTTTACATTAAAATATCTAACTTAAATTAAAAATGGACTAAACCCATGTTATATATATTTTTTAGTTGAGTTCTTACATCACCTCAAATATTTCCAAAAGTTATCAAAGCCAAAGAAATCCGTAATTTTATAGTTGTAACGGGACGTGTCTTGTAGGCGGCCGCCATGATGAGCCACCATGACAGACACGAAATGTTGATCGTTGTCAAGGAAACACCGGATGTTACGTCAGAGACCGCTGCATAAGCTAGCGCTAGCTGCTACTGAAAGCTGCCGTTCTGTCGGTTTCGCCCGTTCGTATTGATTCAACACAGAGTTCCTTTAGTTTTCACTCCCATGATACACCGCAAGCCTCGACGTCATCTTTTGTTATTGTTTTGATTGAGAGCCCCCTAGCGGCGGATTTTACATACTGCACGTTTAACACATGGGGCTGATTTTTAAGCAACCCACTCAATGTGTATAATACGCTGTAAAAAGGTTCCTAATCGACGCTTGTCAAATACGATATATGCCGATAAAGATATATCATGATCAAACAATATCAGCCATTTAGACACTGATGTCAGAGGTTTCTATGTAAAGTGACCTTCAAAAGTAACTAATCCTATTCTTACACATTCATACGCATCGGACATGTGGCTGCAGGAGCTGGGGATTGAACCCCTGGCCTTCCGCTTAAGGGATGGCCGACTCTACCAACTAAGCCACAGCTCACTTAGATGGATGTACCACCAGAGTAACTATTGAGCCTCACTTGGACCCTGGCCTAGATAGAGGGACTTGGATCTAAAAACAGGACATTTAAGTAGGACATTGATGTGCCACATACTGCTGCTACTCTTACGTGTGCTTATTAGCAAAGACAGTACAGAGACGGATAAATAGGAAGAGAGAAAGATCAAAAACACATGAGGGGGAAAAGTGTTTGGACACTAGAAAGATGCAAAAGAAAGGGTTGAGAATAAAATATATCAAGGTTTTTTAGAAAGTGGAAGAAGAGAGTCAAAAAATGAAGATAAATGTAAAGCAAAAACCGTGTGGGAAGTTTACAAAAAACCCTTAAGGGTGTTTTGAAGAGAAGAAATAAAGTTAGCTGAGGTAGTGGAAGTGAAAATACTGTTGTGTGAGAAAAACATTTGGGAGTTTTTGAAGAGTGTGGGGAAAGATATGAAATATCAGGAGATAATAGAGAGGTATGTGAAAGTAAAAGGAGGTTGAATGGGGAGAAAGTGGGACAGATGAGATCATTTGGAGGCTTCGGAGAGGAGGCACACGAGTTAGAAAAATGCAGGTAGTGAAGGAATGTGTTGAAGCAACAGAGGGAGTGTGCCTATGAAAACCTCGCAAGAAGAGAAAAACAAGATAGAAGCAAAGAAGGAACATGAAGAGTGAAAATGGGAGTCAGAGGAACTGACGAGAGGCTTTTTGAAGTTGGGCAAGAAACATGTAAATGAGCGAGAAGTGACGGGGAAAGGGAACAGAGATCATTCAGAAGTCTTCAAAGAGGAAAGTTGAAGGGAGAAAAGTGGGGGAAAGAGTGAAGTGTTTGCAGGATGTTTATGAATAATGTGTAAGTAGGTTAGGAGGAGATAAGGGGTTTCAGTTCTAGGGAAGACAGATAGGAAGAGGAAGAACTTTCTAAACTGTGTCAAAGTCGGGATTTAATCTCATTGTTTGTCAAAGCATTCGCAGAAACAGTCGAACACATTTGCAGTGCAGCTCCCTGTGCACATTATTTTCATTCATCAAACATGCTCCCTCACATCTTTATGCACTAAAACATAATTAATCCTTTATGTTCTACATCTGACTGCTAGTGTGTAAATATGGGCTTTTTCACATGCAGAAACACCCCCCAGATGGCATGTAGTGTCAACATTTAAATGGAAGGCTAAGCAGCTTTAAAGGTCACATATTGGGCAAAATACACTTCACCATGTTTTTCTAACCCTAACATGTGTCTCTAGTCCGTCTACACACACCCCTTATTTGTGAGAAAAGTCCATCCTCTCCGTCTTTTGCCTGCTCCACTTTTCAGAAAATGTGTGCTCAAACAGGCCGTTTGGAGATTTTCCCTTTTATGACATCACAAAGGGCAGTAACCCCTAATCAAGCCCTAAATAGTTAGTCAACTGAATGGAGCAATAGAAAACGTGAGCTTTGCCTCAGCGGTAACATGATATAGCTCTGACACAGCAGCAGGACACAGAACAATAAACAGTGAGGCTGATGTCGATGACATCATATTAAAAAATAGTAATGATGGATCACACATGCAGGATATCCCACATGTGGAGACCTTGAACCTTACTTACTGTTGGGAAACTGCTCTTCTAACAAAGAAGCTATATAGAGTGGGAAAAACAGAACGTAAACATGATCAAACAAACCGTTTTTGGTATCAAAGAACATCTCTAAGATTATGCCTTAAAGGTCCAATCTGTAAGATTTTTACTGAATTAAATCATAAAGTGACCTTACTATATGATCAGACATTAAGGAAACATGCTATGTTGAAGTGCTGGCTTCTCTGACAACAATGCAGCAGCCAGTATGTCCTCCTAAGTTTAGATTCTGGTCCTGAATGGTTTGTTTTTGTTTAGTCCAGAGCTTTTAAGCCCCTCCCCCCACCAAGCTTTTCGCACCTCGCCCCTCAGTTTTCCAGGCAAATGGTAAACCAACAGGTGTTGCAGTGATGGAAACGTGCATGCGAACTGGTTCGGATAGAAGTGATTCTACCCGACCTAAAGAGCCTCTGCATTTTTCTAATATCCAAGAGCAGAAAAGTGGTCAAGCTAGGATAAATAATGGAGATGCTTTTGAAAAATGGAGAGAGGTTAGAACGCAGAAAGGTTTCTTCACCGATGCAGCGCTAGTTAAAGTGAAGCTTCAGTGTCTGTGACATGGCAACCTGCATCACATTGACTCTAGGGAGGAGGGGGCGGGGGGAGACAGCTCTCTCCAATGAGTTGAATTTGGAACTGCAGTACCCATTTTAACCACAGGGGGTGGCAGAGTTACATAGTGCTCGTTTTAATGGTAAAAAAAAAAATCTACTTGAAAGGAAAAATGTCCTTCTGTTTTCGTAGTAAATGCAGCGAATTTCACTTTCTGTCAGTCACAGTGTTGCCAGATGTACGATAACTATCGTATTTGTAACATAATGTTGCCCTCTGTACGATGTTCGATCAATAATTGCAGGAAAGGCGAAATGTACAATACTTTTGCATTTTCAATGTCTCCTCTCCAAACAATGTTTGTGATTTGAGATAACCAATCGCATCAGCACCATTCAGTGCCCGACCAGCATGCCCGTCGCTCTGCTGCCAGGCTCTACCTGCTAATCAAATCATCACCTGATGCCCTGCTCACACCTGTGGTTCCTTATGCCAGACAGACTGTTGGAAGACGCACATCACAACAAATTAAGATGCTACTAGCTCAGCGACAAAGCGGCTGGAGACGGAGCAGTTTGCAAACAACTTACAGTTTTATAGTTTGTTTATTTACATTAATGTGGTGTGCAGGGCGTAGTTTTGCCAATCAGTGTGATATTTAGGACCCTTCTCGTTGTTTTTTTACATGTACGATAGCTTTAAGTAAAATATGATAATTTTAAAGCTGCAGTACGAAATTTGCAGTATTTCCATCTGGCAACACAGATCAGTCATTTTGTCGGTTTACATGGTAAGAGGTGGTCCTGAATGTGACTTAACCCTCTTTACTCCCTCTTTTATTTTTGGTAATTCTTAGTACATCCCTCATCTTTTCTTTGCTTGATCTTTTCAAATTACGTCTTTTTGACTCCTACTATATGTTGAATTTCAGCCTATAACTTCAAGTGTTATCTCTTCTGTTGAACTCACAAAGCTGCTGTACATGTCATGTGTAGTTTACTGTTTCCAAAACCAAAGTTTAAAGATGCAGCAGGAAAAACCTAGCTTCAGCCGCCCTGTGAGAATAAAGAGTGACATACGGAGTGGAATACAAAGTGTCAACCCCAAAGGAAACATTTTACATCAAGGTGGATTAGCATTTCTTTTCATCTTGGGAGACTTCAGGCTTTTAACCCGAGGAGCACAGACACGTTCACTTTTAAAGGTTTTCCTCTGGGTTATTGCCCCACCACAGAGTATTGGGATGTCTAATTGAAGGTGCATGAAAAGAGTCAAATGGTGCACAACTACGTTCATTATCTCCTCTAATCTAGACTTTATAATTATAACCATCTTTGTTGTATTTAGCAGAGAAATATTCCCGGTTATCATGTTTATAATCATTGTTCATCTCCATCAACAGAGACCTTACAGAGATTTCTCTCTTCTTCGTTTCTCCGCTCTGTGCTTTCACATTTGATGACAGACTGCGTGGTTAGAGACGCTTACATGCTGATCACAGAGAGCCCTCAACCGTGGCTACTCATTAACTGTGTGAGTGTGAGTGAGGAGTGAGGGGGCTGCATGTGGTTTGTACATCAGTGTGTTTGCTCCTGCTGTGTTATGGTAGTTGTGGTAGTTTTTACTGCCCTGGAGGAAGTGGTGGCAGGTTGGAGTGTTTAATTTTTGGCCTCCGAGGTTTCAAGGGTGTGAGAGGAGATGAGAGACGGCGGGAGAAATGAGAAAGAGACAAATTGAAAAATTGTGCGAAGAAACTATTTTGGTTTTGTTTGGGATTAGCAGCAGGACATCACAAACTTTTGTTCTCCTAAAATACTGGGAGGCGGAACCAGCTTTGCTAGAAAGTATTCACTTTGAGGAAAGTGTTTTTTGGTAGCAGATTCAGATAATACCCGAGGCATTTTCAACAACTACACGGAGCCTGTGATTGGCTTTGTCTCTTTCTCCCCGATGGATACGTCTTCCTGTGTACTCCGGTCTGTGGGGGCCGTCCCCACTTTGTGTGTTCTGACACACCAACTTGTCGGAGTTAAATTTAAATCTGTTTCACTCAGAAATACATCAACAACAACACTGACACTAGATAGTCTGGAGCTGCTGCTTTCATCCTGACTTTGTTGTTCACACAGTAAGAAGAGGATGTTTCTGTATAACCTTGTAAAGGGAACAAAAACAGTTTTTTAAATACTTGATATGAACACTGTACCAGCTGTGATTTACATCAGCCTCTTTGTGACCCATCTGATGTGATTTTGTACCAACAAGATGCAATTCAGCACATTTATGCGTCTTCCATTGTGCTTTATTATTTTCATTTTCTCAGATATTGTGCACGAGAATCTGAAGATGGGCTCAGATGGGGAGAGCGACCAGGCATCGGGGACGTCTTCAGACGAGGTGCAATCTCCGACGGGCGTCTGTCTTAGAAACCGCATCCACCGGCGGATCTCTATGGAGGTGAGACACACTTACAAGCACACTCTACACACAATATCAGCAAAAATGGCTTACGCAGCAAGTCTATCCCCTATCATCAATACTCCGCTCTTCATCTCCTCCGCTCCCTCTTGGCCTCATGAGATCTGATTCAGGAGGGGGGGTTTGTAGGGGGGGATTGTTCGTCTTCTAACGGGCTCTCTTTATCTGGGTGTCGTGATTCTAGCAGCAGCAGCCCTGCTCCCTGAGGAGCACCGATGGGGCTGGTGAGGAGAAGCAGAGTGATAATCTGTGCTGTAACCACCGTGGATCTCAACATGTCAGCGGTCTCAAGAGCATGCTGGGATAGAGTTCTGCTTTGTTGCTCATGCTAGGATGAAAACAATGAAGTTAAAATGAGCACTACTATTATACTGGCAGTCAAATACCTGCTGGAGATCAGAACCGAGTCCCGCTTTCATGACATTATAAATTTCACTAGAACTTCCTTTTTCATTTTCCACGGCATTTTCTGCCCTTTAAAAGAAATAACACATTTGCATACATTCTCATCAAAATGTAATATTTAATGCACAACTGGAAACAGGGCACAGAAGGCTCCAGCAGACACTCATTTCTGCAGAAACCTTTTTCTTCTAACCAAAAGCTGTTCAGTTTTTATCTTCGAGAACAAGCTTTTTAATATAGTCACTGGATCAAAGATGTGAAATTGGCTTTGGTGGTGGCCCACAGGCTCACTAGACACAAACACGAGCTCAGCACATAAAATTCAAGAAGGCTAAATGGAAGAAGTCCTCATGATTATCAGGGGGCTTCTTTGCCTGCTAGTGTCAAAGTGTTTTTAAACGAATTTGCGGAGACAGATTTGCTGCAAGCCACCGTTAATTTCTCATACTCATACAGGGGGCAGCAGTAGCTCAGTCTGCAGGGAGCTGGGTAGGGAACCGGAGGGTTGCCGGCTCAAGTCCTAGTGTGGACCAAGTATGGAAATTGGTCTGGTAGCTAGAGATGCCGAACCACCCCCCCCAGCTAAGGAGCGCTCGCTGTGGGCAGCCCCCTCACTCTGACATCTCTCCATTAGTGTCAATAGGATCCTGTTTGTGCATGTGTGTGTATTTGAACATATGTGTGTGAAGCATGTCTTAATAACAGAGTGTCAAATTGAATTCCCCCGCGCGGGATCAATACAGTATATCGTCTTCTTCACTTCTGTTTTTCCACACAAGCCGTTATATAAGCTGAGAAAGGTGCTAAACCAGCTGTTCTCCAAATAAACAATGCTAATGTTGGCTTTTGTGTGGGTTTGCCGTAAATAATATGCAGACGTTCACATTAAATCATCTTCTTCTTTTAACATATTTAACCCTGGGGGAAGTTCTCTTCTCAAAAGGATGAGTGTCTCAGGCTGGAGGCCTTCTGCCCCCTGCTGGCAGGAGAGCATATGTCACAAACCCCCCACCTTGACTGCATCCTTGATGTTTCGTCTCAGTCGCTCCCTCACGCACGCTGACCTATTTTCCGATGGTTTTAAGTGGTTATCTTATTTTGCAATGCATGAAAGAAGCTCAAGGATGCGGTGATAACCAATTGACATTGAGCGTGCACACGTAAGCTGTTACGTGAGCTTCAGTGTGCTGCTCTGGTTGTGTTTCTTTTGATACAACTGGAGGTTTTCATTAGATAGATAGATAGATAGATAGATAGATACTTTATTGATCCCGAGGGAAATTCAAGGCATCCAGTAGCAGTATACAAACATGTAAGACACATAGCAATTGTTACCATAAACACCCGCTGTCCCCCCTCCCATACATATATTAACCCGACAACAAAGATTTAAGGAGCCCCTATAAAATTAAACCTGTGCAATTAAAAATAGACCTATACAACTTATATAATGAAATGTACAAACCTGTGCAGGAATAGAAATATATGTGCAATTTAAAAGAAACCTATAAACAGTTAAAGAGCATCTGTAGTTAGACCTGTACATAAGAGATGGAGAGTGTTGACCTTCTGAGGGTATGTGTTACAGTAGTGTTTAAGATGGGGGTTGTGCAAGGAGTGTGAAAAACAGTCAGTGCAGACATTTAAGGTGCAAAAAAAAATAAATAAATAAAGTGATGGTCAAATGTGAAAAGCAAAAATATGTGAAAGCAGACATTAAACAGTTATTAAACAGTTAGTGCAAACATTAAAGTGATTGTCAGATGAGCATTAAAGTGTCCAACTAGAGGCTGACTCTTAGGACAGCAGTACAGATGAAAAAATGTGTCCATGAGTCACTGAGTGCTTTATCCTTGCCGTGACAGTGAGATGTTGTACAGTCTTATGGCCAGGGGGACAAAAGAGTTCTTAAGTCTGTCCGTGGAGCACGCTTGTGACAGCAGTCTGCCACTGAACATGCTCCTCTGCCTGGTGAAGGTGCTGTGCAGAGGGTGGTGGGTGTTGTCCATGATGGAGAGCATTTTGTCCAAAGACCTTCTCTCTGCCACCGTCACCAGAGAGTCCAGCTCTGTGCCCACCACAGAGCCAGCCTTCCTCACCAGTCTGTCCAGCCGTGCTGCATCTCTCTTCTTGCTGCTTCCTCCCCAGCACACCACAGCGTAGAAGAGGACACTGGCCACCACAGACTGGTAAAACATCTGCAGCAGCTTTTTGCAGATGTTGAAGGACCCCAGCCTTCTCAGGAAGTACAGACGGCTCTGTCCCTTCCTGCAGGTAGTGTCCATGTTTGGTGACCAGTCCAGTTTGTCATCCAACTGCAGCCCCAGATATCTGTAGGTCCTGACCACCTCCACGTCGACCCCCCCGATGGAAACAGGTTGCAGATGTGGCTTGTTCCTTCTGAAGTCCACCACCATCTCCTTGGTCTTGGAGGTGTTCAGCTGCAGATGGTTCGAACTGCACCACGTCACAAAGTCCTCAATCAGGCTCCTGTACTCCTCCTCCTGTCCATCCCTGACACAACCAACTATCGCAGTGTCATCTGAGTATTTCTGCATGTGGCAGAGCTCGGAGTTATACTGGAAGTCAGAGGTCTACAGGGTGAACAAGACAGGAGAGAGCACAGTCCCCTGTGGTGCTCCGGTGCTGCTGACCACAGTGTCAGATGTGCAGTTCTTCAGTCTGACGTACTGTGGTCTCTCTGTGAGGTAGTCAGTGATCCATCTCACCAGGTACGAGTCCACCCTCATCTCAGTCAGCTTGTCTCTCAGTAGGAGGGGGTGGATGGTGTCAAAGGCGCTTGAGAAATCAAAGAACATGATTCTCATCGCGCTGCTCCCCTTGTCCAGATGAGAGTACGCCCTGTGTAGCAGATAGAGGATGGCATCGTCCACGCCCACCTTCGCCTGGTACGCAAACTGCAGTGGATCCTGCGCGTGGTCGACCTGGGGTCTGAGGTGATGGAGCAGCAGCCGTTCAAAGGTCTTCATGACGTGGGATGTCAGTGCAATTGGCCTGAAGTCGCCTGGTTCACTGGGGTTTTTCTTCTTAGGGACCGGGGTGAGGCACGAGGTCTTCCAGAGCACAGGGACCTTCCCAAGCCGCAGGCTCAAGTTGAAGACATGCTGAAGCGGCTCCCCCAACTCAGCAGCACAGGCCTTAAGCATCCTAGGACACACCCTGTCCGGGCCCGCTGCCTTCCTGGGACGGAGTCTTCTCAGCTCTATGCTCACCTGATCCCTGGTGATGGTGGAGGGGAGGGGGGTTGAATTGTCTGTGGAGATGGAGGGGGGTGGTGTTGTATTTGTCCTGGTGGCAGTGGGGGTGTTGTTGTTGTTGTTGGGGGGGATGAAGGTCAGGGTGGGGGTGTGAGGAGAGGTGCTGAGTGGGCAGTTACTGTTGTTGTTGTTGTTGGGGGGGATGTAGGTCAGGGTGGGGGTGTGAAGAGAGGTGCTGAGTGGGCAGTTACCGTTGTTGTTGTTGTTGGGGGGGAATGTAGGTCAGGGTGGGGGTGTGAGGAGGGGTGCTGAGTGGGCAGTTACCGTTGTTGTTGTTATTGGGGGGGATGAAGGTCAGGGTGGGGGAGTGAGGAGGGGTGCTGAGTGGGCAGTTACCTGCTGCAACGGCTGGGCAGTCAAACCTGTTAAAAAACAGGTTGAGCTGGTTGGCTCTCACAGTGTCCCCATCTTCTGTGTTGTTGTTTTTCTTCTTGCAGCCTGTGATGGTTTTCATGCCTTCCCAGACCTCCCTCATGTTGTTGTTCTGCAGCTTCTGCTCCACCTTCCTTCTGTACTCCTCCTTTGCCTCTCTGAGTCGGACCTTGAGTTCCCCCTGCACGCGCTTCAGCTCTGCCTGGTCTCCCTCCTTGAATGCCCTCTTCTTCCTGTTGAGGATGTCCTTGACTTCACTGGTAATCCAGGGCTTGTTGTTCGGGAAGCAGCGTACAGTTTTTGTGGGGACCACAACATCCATACAGAAGTTCATGTAGTCAGTAGTGCAGTGTGTGACCCCCTCAATATCCTCACCGTGTGGCTCCTGCAAGGCACTCCAGTCAGTGGTCTCAAAGCAGTCTCTGAGTGCCTCTTCTGCCTCAGGAGACCACTTCCTGAAGGTGCGTGTGGTTACTGGTTGCCTTTGAATCTGTGGCTTGTACTGTGGTTTCAGAAGGACCAGGTTGTGGTCAGACTTCCCCAGAGGTGGTAGGGGGGTGGCAGTGTAAGCGTCCTTCACATTTACATACAGGAGGTCTATTGTCCTGTTCTTCCTGGTAGGACAGCTTACAAACTGGTGAAAGTCCGGTAGTGTTGAGTCCAATGTAACATGATTAAAGTCCCCAGAGATGGCTATGAATGCTTCAGGGTGCTGTGTTTGTAGTCTTGCGATCGTGGAGTGGATGACGTCACACGCGGTGTCAGCGTGCGCCCGCGGAGGGACGTAGCAACAAACAACAATGGCGTGGGAGAATTCTCTGGGCATGTAGTATGGTCGGAGACCTACCGCTAGCAGCTCGATGTCCCTGCTGCACGTTGCCTCCTTCACAGTAACATGTCCCTGGTGGCACCATCTGGTGTTAATAAACAGCGCAAGCCCCCCTCCTTTCCGTTTGCCACTGCGTTTGGTGTCTCGGTCCGCTCTCACTGTTGTGAAGCCCGGTAGATCCACGTTAGCGTCCGGGGTGTTTTTGGTCAGCCAGGTTTCTGTGAAGCACATTAAACTGCACTCTCTAAATGTCCGGTCATTCCTCACAAGGGCAGCCAGCTCATCTGTCTTGTTGGTTAAACAGTTCACGTTCCCCATAACTATCGCCGGAACAGAGGGCTTGTATTTCCAGCGCTTAGCCGCTAGCCTAGCCTTCACCTTGGCTCCGGCTCTGCAGCCTCTGTACCTCCGCCTCAGCTCCTCCGGTATGGGGTGAACGATGCCGGCTTGTCCCGTTGTTCGGAGTGAGAGCAGCTTCTCCCTTGAATAAACAAGTTTTCCACTGCTATATTCCCGAAAAGGAGAAAACGTATCCATAGGATATACAAAGTTCTACACCGTAAAGTGTACTACAAAGTTAAAGTCGGCATAAAACAACCAATAAAATACTAAAAAAACTAAAAACAAATACGACAGGGACGGAGCTACTGGATATGCGGCCACTCGCGTCGGCGCAGAAGTGAGTTATCCCACTTTGTATCAGAAAGGAGGTTAAGGGCACAGTGTGTGCTCGCTTTATGACTCCCCTCAGTCTCTTAGGTGCCTTATCACACACTTTACTACACCAGCATCACATCTACAATATGGACTTTTGCTGTATGGTATGGTTTGGTCTATTTCCCCTTCTTATGCCACTTTAAAAAGATGCGTTTTGAGATGAGATTTAATAATAAAGAAAGAGAGAGTCAATATTACACATGTCTGGTGGGAGGGAGTTCCAGAGGCGGCCGAGGGAGGCAGAGCGGCTGAAGGCTCTGGACCCCATGGTGGACAGGCGGGGCGGGCGGTGCAGTGAGTTGAATGGAAGAAGAAGACCTAAGAGTGCGGGTGGGTGTGTTGATGTGCAGGAGTTCAGAGAGGTACAGAGGAGCGAGGTTATGGATGGCCTTAAAGGTGAGGAGCAGAATTTTGAAGTCGATGCGATATTTAACCAGGAGCCGATGAAGCTGCTGAAGGATAGGAGTGATGCGATTAATGGAGGGGGTTCTGGAGATGATGCGAGCAGCAGAGTTCTGGACCAGTTGAAGTTTGTGGACTTTCTCAGACTTGAGATGCATATATATTCATTTATGACAGAGTGCCTCACAAACAATGGGGACAACATGAGTCTAAAAGAAACGTGATAGAGATACACGAGACAGGACGGACAAAAATCCGTTTTAGACTGTCATTACGTTATATTTTCTTACGCAGCACTGAGTTACATTACATAATACCTCTCTTTTTCAAGACACCGATTTACCTTACATAATCACAGCTTTCATATCAAGTCTTTGTTGTCATAACTCTGGCATCATCTCCGAGCAGCATTGTCATAGAGGGCAGTAATGAAATGAGAGAGGATGAGAACAAAACACATGTGATGTCTGTTCTCGGTGTATTAATACTCCGCTCAGCCTCGTCTCTCCACATCAGACGGCAGCATTATGTCACATCAGCACTATCAGATGGGCTCTTATTTGATCCTAGAATAGATTCGATCAGTCTTCAGCATCAATGAGACACGATGAGCTGAGTAATATTAACAATGACAGGCCTGTGGCGTGAATACAGACTGAGAATAGGAGCTGAAACGTTAATAAACAGACACAATATTCTCGCCTGGTTTTCTTGCTGTTTTGTTCTTTGCTGTTAGGACACGATCTGATTTGTGCTCATAAAGGTGTTGCTCTCCAGCCGCAGCCGCGCTACGACACGCCGCCTCATTTTTACCCTCCAGAAGATGGGGATCGACCTGATCTCTGTCTCCTCTCTCTGGGAGCAGGAGGAGATGAGAGCGAGTTTTTTTAGACTGTGCTCCAATGTGTGCTTGCTTAGTGCATGCATGCGTGGGTTGGGTGTGTGTGTGTGTGTGTGTGTGTGTGTGTGTGTGTGGGTGTGGGGGCGTACTCAGTATCCTACATTGTCTTATGCTGCTTGCTTAACAAACATGCCCCACGCCTCATGTAACACATATAGCAGTTACATTTCCTCCCAGCGTGCAGACAGAAAAGCAAAATGTAGCTTATCCACACACTCATGCAGTAAACAAAGAGTGTGTGCTAAAGTTTAATAAGTATGATTTAGTCTTCCAATGGAGGATTTTGGCTTTTAATTCTGAGGTGAAACTTGGAGCTCCATCACAAACTTAGGCTTTCACAATAAATTGCTTTTTAATCGAAACCAACATCACAAATGTCTGAATTTATTGCAACAATGAGAAAATATATTTTATGCGATCATCACTGCTTTTTCATTCCGCATAATTATGTGCATTTATTTAACCTATTGATGGAAACCTAGTTATAATGGTCGTGCTTTCACACCATAAATATGCAGCTATATGAAGCTCAAGCTTGCTATCAGGTGCCAGTCTGGAGGGGAAAAAACAACTTTTTTTAGATTGATTAATTCAAGAGAAACAAGCTGCAAACACACACGTTGTGAAAAACATGAAAAACAGCAGATGGACTTAAAAACTGTGAGTCATGGCTTATATACAGTAAAAAAAAAAGACTACCCCCTAACCCTTTATATATCTACTGTAGTTTTGATATATTGTATATTTTTCTCATATTGTGCCGGCCTTTGTGCACTACAGGTATTTCAAAAAGTCAGTTCAGGGGCGCAGCTAGCCTATGGTTAGAGAGTGCACCCCATGAACAGAGGCTCAAGTCCTCCAAGTGGACTGCCTGGTTTTTCGAATCCGACCTGTGGCTCCTTTCCTGCATGTCATTCCCCACGCTCTCTCTCTCTTTCTCCTGATTTCTGACTCTTATCAACTGTCCAAATAAAATGTAAAAAAAGTCAGTTCAACTTCTTGATTATTCGTGAATTTGTGTGTGTTTTAGGACCTCAACAAGCGCTTGTCTCTGCCTGCTGACATCCGAATTCCCGACGGTTACTTGGAGAAGCTGCAGCTCAGCAGCCCGCCCTTCGACCAGCCGCTCAGCCGACGCTCTCGCCGAGCCTCGCTGGTAAAGTGTCTGTGTTCCCGTTCTGTGTGTGTGTGTGTGTGAGTGTGTGTGTGTGTGTGTTGTGTCTGCAGTTTCTACATTTTTATTGCTGTTTCTACATTTATGGTGCTGTTAACGAAGTCTCCCTCTGTGCAAGTTACCATGGCAACTGGCCCTGTGTGAGATTGGGATTGATTAATCTGGAGCCACAAGCGTTTACCTCCTGCCTATAGTCCCATCAAATGAGATCATAACACTCAGCTGTGAGGTTTGTTGCAAACTGCGACAAAGAGGCTTGTGTACAGTAGAAGCTGACCAACAGTGACACCAATGAAAGGTGTCGGTTGGTGCAAAGTGAACATTTGGTTTTATCTCTTTCTTTAAGACCAAGTGAATACAAATCTTGCCTTTGTCCATGCACATCATCATGATACCACATCAGCTTAAAACAATCCAGCAGCTACAATGAATACAACCAGTAAAAATGCTGCAATGCTCCAAAGGAGGAAAGTCCAAATATTAAGGCAACTGCATTCTGTTCAAAAGCACTATTTAGATTATGCAGACTGAGCTGTCAGCAGATCCTGGTAGCAGTACAGACAGACAACGATAACTGGGTCAATTTTACACTTTACTACATTTGAAGAAAACTAGTTCTTGAGACAAAAGATTCATATATGTTTTCTATAGCGTCATATCGTGTTTAATGGATGTGGATTCATACAGACATCATTTCCTTATAAAGTCATACTGAACCTCAGAAACAAATTTTGCAGTGTCTGTGTTTTTGTATTTGAGTCAAGATTCTGAAAAGGAGTATCACTTTTTTTAATCCCAAATAGCAGGAGTGCTTCTACCTTTAAGACGCGATGCAATGTCTGCATTTCCTTTGATGATTTTTTTTAAAGGCAATGACCTAAAGTGCAAAGGCAATTTCAATTTAGAGTTAAAGCCAAGAGTGATACAGAGGCTGAGACATGCAGATTTTATTAAACGTTGAAATCCTCAAGTTTTGGCAGGTTGATTTCAAACGTTACTTAGGTTTTAGAGGGTGTTTTTTCAGGCGGCCTTAGCTCTAAATGGGTTAAACACTCATGCAGTATAAAGGTGTATACTAATTAGATCCCGACCGATAATATCGTCCGATATTAGCTTATCCAGTGACTATCGGTATCGGCTGATTTTATCGCAGATATGTGCCGATATTACTAGATTTATTTACCAGTAAAATAGCATTACATTTGAGTTTCATTGTATAAAACTAGCAGCTCTCTGTCACCAGCAGAGTGTGTTTGATGACTGAATTTGAGGGATCAACGCCATAGATGATCTATATCCATATCTATCTCTACAGATCGAACACGGATCTAAGAAAGACATCGGCCGATATATTGGTATCGGATTTTTTTTCCGCTCCCCAATATCGATATCAGCCCCAGAAATCTCATCTTATTCAGGCTCTAATACTAATTCATTATAGATGGCACTAAGACTGACTTACAGTAACAGAATATTAAGAAGTATTCTGCGATCCCGCACGCGTTTTTAGTTTATACGAAGAAAATCCAATGTCCTACACGACAGTCTCTAAAATGAGCTCTGTCCTGGTGTAGTGGGGAGAGGAAAAACACAAATTGAGCAGATTCAATTCAAAACAGGACAAAAACGATGTTTTATTGGGGCGTCGATGGCCTAGTGGTTAGTTCGTGCCCCATGTACGGAGGCTATAGTCCTCCAAGTGGGCAGCCCAGCTTCAAGTCTGACAAGCGGCTCCTTTCCCGCATGTCAATCCCTACTCTCTTTCCCGATTTCCTTCTCTATCCACTGTCCTTTCAAAATAAAGGAAAAACATCTTTAAAAACTGATGACTACTGATGACTTAATAATCCTTTATGAGTCTGTCCTTCAGTCTAACTGTTTTTCCTCTGTGTTGTCTCCCCAGTCGGAGATTGGGTTCGGGAAGTTAGAGACGTACATAAAGCTGGACAAACTGGGAGAGGTGAGAACGTTTTTGATAAAGGAAAAATCTCTCAGAACTTTAACGTAAATTCAGTGGTGTTGAACCAGAGTTTTGTGTTGGGTTCAGGGAACTTACGCCACAGTATTTAAAGGACGAAGTAAGCTGACAGACAACCTGGTGGCACTGAAGGAAATCAGGCTGGAGCACGAGGAGGGAGCACCGTGCACCGCCATCAGAGAAGGTGAGCTGCGTTTGTCTGATGAATTTGATATTTGTAACATTTGTATTACATGTTATTCTCTTTGTGTGATCATCGCTCTGCCTTTGTCCCTGTAGTGTCGTTACTGAAGGACCTCAAACACGCCAACATCGTGACACTTCACGACATCGTCCACACTGACAAGAGCCTCACGCTCGTCTTCGAGTATCTGGTAAAACTCATTGCTTCGCCATGTTCACAATGAGTGAGAGTGGTTTTGAGAGCTTTACGGACAATTTGCTTCTCTCGTTGCTTATCATTGAAAAATGAATTAGCATTTAGATGGAGTCTTTAATGATAGTATCTTACAGTGGATGTAAAAATCTCATGTTTTACTAAATGTTATGTCTGTATGTGGGGAGCAATATCAGATTTAGAGGAAACTGATGGCAGCACTGGGGGATGCTTCCACAGTGTCATTGTCTCTACTTTCTGTCTGATGCTGTCCTCTCTTCCTGCAGGATAAGGACCTGAAGCAGTACATGGATGACTGTGGAAACATAATGAGCATGCAGAACGTGAAGGTGACTCTGACTTTTAAGGATTATACAACAGTTAGCTCCGACCACGCAATCTGATTGGACAAGGGGCATTTCTTGAGTGATGACACAGGAGAACAACGTCACTGTGACTTTTCACAATATGTATCCCTCCTCCTAAGCCAGAAATTCTGAATACTTTTAATTAACATTTACAGCTGACATTGTTTTTCTTTATTTATCGATCTCAGAATCACACGACAGACTCTATTTTCACCGGCTTCATGATCAAATTCATTTCTTTTAACATTCAAGTAAAGGTTCACACTACAGAGTAGCTGCTCTGTGGTAACCATGAACACCAACAGAGTAGCAAGAGTGCAGGAGAATAGAAGGTTTGGGTTGCTTAGCAACAGGCTAGTTTCAGTCAAACTGTGGAGCTAGTTGAGTTAGGCACCGTGTCCACCTCGTGTTTTTTTCTGAGCGTCAGCGTCTTTTTTCAATTGTTTTCGCTGAGAAGAGAGCTTTGCCCGCCCCGGAGAAAAGGCACAGCGCCCAGCGTCTTTTTTCTGAGTGCTCCGCCTTTTTTTATGCAGCTGCTCCGAGTGCTTCAACTTGAAAATCTTTAAAGTTTTCATAAAGGCGCTGTTGGCGTCCATGCCACTCTTTTCAAAATATAGATATTCCCATTATATTTGTCTCATACCGATCGTGTCTTGTACCCAAATCCTCTTTACTCCGTGTTTGCTGGGGTACAAACGATCGAATACAAAACATACAGTAAAAAGCAACAGAGCAGTGTTGGTCATACAGCGGCTGTTGTCAACAGACTGTCGTCATAGAGTCAGGCAGACGTGCAGTGCTTTTCTTCTCAGCGCACAAACGCTTCATGCAGGCGCTACCGAGCGCACAGCCAGCGCTTTTGTGCCCCAAAAAAAACACTAGGTGTTGAATAAAAGTCACTATCACTCTCAGGGTCAGGTTGTTGTTCTGGATATCAGCCCTCTGGCCTCATGCATACGACACAGCAGTGCTGATATTCAGTACGACGTCACTCCCTCTCCTCTGTTATTGCTTAATTATCTCTTTATTCTGCTCTCTTTGCTTTTTATTATGGCATTTTCCCTTCTTACAGAAACAAAATACATTATATCTTCTAGAACCTTGAGCTTTTATTTCTTCTTTCTGTGTCAATTCAAAAGTTATGATGACTGCACAGTTGTCAGTAACAAATTGTCAATACCATGTTGCATCAGTTAATGGCTCTTTGACCAAATTGTTCCATGAAATAACCCAGAGACTAAAAGCCTCCTTTGTGTTTGCATTAACATCTAAAGACCTGAAAATAAAACAAATTAGACAAATGTGTTAACTGTATCGGGCACATTTTTTTGCATATGATCATTAATACAATCTGTTTTCATACCTTTCCCCAGATCTTCCTATTCCAGATTTTGCGAGGGTTGTCGTATTGTCACAAGAGGAAAGTTCTCCACAGGGACCTGAAGCCCCAGAATCTTCTCATCAACGAGAGAGGGGAACTCAAACTGGCTGACTTTGGTCAGTGAAACGACAGCAGCGTCTGTAAATACTTTTGATTATTTCCAGATTTAATACTTCTGTCCTTTCAGGTCTGGCAAGGGCAAAGTCTGTCCCGACTAAAACCTACTCCAATGAGGTGGTGACTCTCTGGTATCGGCCTCCAGACGTTCTCCTGGGATCATCTGAGTATTCAACTCAGATTGACATGTGGTACGAGACTCATAACTATCCTGTTACTTACACTACCAACGCTAAGTTAAGACATTATTAGTCCATGAATCAATGTGCTGATGATAAAGCAAAATAACAGCTTCTTTTTCTATGGAAGTAATCATGAGATGCAGGGTCTAATCTTGAAGCAGAGTCGAATCTCGGGTCCCCTAGGTCAAAGACAAGTCCTCCTTACCCCAGTCTGAGTCAAGTCCTCACTATCTGAGTCGGACATATTTGTGACAGTAACGTAGCTGTACATTAAACTTTGGTTGAATTAGCGTCACACATCATCCAAGCATTAATATATTATTCTGAAACTTATTTAACAGGATAATATGTGACTTTCAGAGTAGATGTCAAACTTTAGCACCATTTTCTCAAACCTAAACAAAGCCTTCCCCTTAGCCCTCAGCTCCCCCTCCTCCCCCACGCCTCCCCCCAGTGTTCTACAACTGATCATCATTCGGATATGCAGCCCAAAGTTGATTCGGTTTTAATTTCTTTTACTTATTTTATTTCAAAAAAAGTCTTGTTTTCAGTTTGGAAAGTCTGTTGACTCTCCTTGATTTGTACTCTCGCGACAAAACTCCGCCATTATAGCTCTACTTACAGCATCCCTGAGTGGTCGAGGTGGTCTCTCTTTCCCCACATGGTGGCGGGCTCACAAGGGGTTCATGAGAATGTAACATGCAGAGCCTCTAAGCGATACATAAACAGGCTGAAGGAAGCGCGGTCTATATGAAGACACAGCTGAGAACAACAAACCCAGCATGAGTTTGACTTCACTCTTTTTTATAAAGGCATTACTCACCAATGTACTTAGTATGGATATTTTTGATATCAGCTATTAATATTTAAATGTTGAATAAAATACCTGAAAACCCCCCACAACCAAACCGAATGTCTTGGACCCAGTGGTTGAGTCAATTTAGAGCAACGGTAAGCTAGCAGCTAGCTAACAGAAACACTATCAACAGTCGCTGTCTTCTCCGGATGGCTCTCTTACAAATTGAACATGTGCATTGCTCTTGATTACTTTTGATATGAAATCTTTTGGACCCAAGTACTAGTACACTGTTTGCATCTCCTGAATGAAACAACTCTTCTGTTGTTGTTTGTGTGTGCGTCTGCAGGGGTGTCGGCTGTATATTCTATGAGATGGCTGCAGGTCGGCCGCTGTTCCCCGGCTCCACTGTGGAGGACGAGCTCCACCTCATTTTCAGGTTACTGGGTGAGTTGTTCTTTTCCAGGCCAGATCACAGCAACAACTCAAATGTCTTCACCAGTTTAATGGAACATGCTAAATCCTGTGTCTGTGATTGGATGTGATTCTGTGACTTCAGGCACACCCACAGAGGAGAACTGGCCGGGAATCTCCTCCATTGAAGAGTTTAAATCCTACAACTTCCCCAAATACAAACCACAGCCCCTAATCAACCACGCTCCCAGGTACTGTGATCTGTGTAGTCTGCATGTTTGTGTGTATGCATTTGTGTTTTTGTTTTTTTTTACACCCATGGCTTTCCTTTTTTTTCTACTCCATTGCATTTTTACAGTGACGGTGTGTGTTCACGTGCATGTGTGTTTTTTTCAACGGGCAGGAAATCCTGTGGAACATTTCACAGGCGGCCTACCACTTCCTTCCTCACACAAGACCCCACATACCCATCAGCCCTCGCTGCAACTAGACAGTAAACTGTTGCTCTTCCTTTTGTCTCCAACAGGCTGGATGGTGAAGGCATCGAGCTGCTGCTGACTTTTCTCAAAGTGAGTCTTTTCTTCGCTACAGAACACAGAAATGATTATGCATTCCCCCCCCATGATCTTAGGGAAAGATACTGCCCAAGGCCCAGTGGTCTACATAGACACTCCCTAAAGCCTAACACCTGTATCTCCTATTTTTCATCCTGCAAATGGTACAGGTGTCCTCTCATGACCTGATTTGGGACTATTGGTGTTATCCTGCTGAGGCTGAGTTTAAAAAAATTGAAGCAGTACCACTTTTAGACAGTAGGAGGCATAGCACTATCAGTATGTCCACTCAGTATTTTCAGTGGTCATGCACTCCGGTTCCTGTTTCCACTCTGTTTCTGTTTGTCACATTGAATCACCGATTACAGTCACAGCATCATCTGCTCAATCACAGGGTGGCTCATACTTCCTGTTTCTGTCTCCACAGTACGAATCCAAGAAGAGGATTTCAGCAGAAGAGGCGATGAAACATTCCTACTTCAGGCAGCTCGGGATGAAAGTTCACACACTGTCTGAAGGTGAGCACACACACACACACACACACACACACACACACACACACACACACACACACATACACACACACACACACACACACACACACACACACACACACACACACACACACATACACACACAACTCAATTAACCTGCGATGTGTCTTATTGGTCTTACTATTCCTTTTTTTTATGTAAAAAGATGTCTCAATAGACTCCTTCACACAGGCAGAGTCCAAAGGAAGTAGTGGAGCACACAGATCACTTGATGCAAATTATTAAGGTGCAAAGAACTAATGTTCCACTGCATCTTTGTCAGAGTCAAACATTACAGGGACTGATTTGAAAAAGCTAAATATCCTTCTACTCACAGAGAGTCATCTCTCATTGGTTGATAAGTGGGAGGTAAGTAGACAGTGAACCAATTATGTGACAACACTCAGTTTTTAAATGCCCCAAAACCAGAGAGAGATGCAGCAGGACCATGGTTTGCTTGTACGTAGTGTCTTGCACGTGCCTGCGTGTGTGCGTGCGTGCGTGTGTGCGTGCGTGCGTGCGTGCGTGTGTGTGTTTTTTGTCCAGGTGTGGCCACTGCACTCACTGCTCCAACGAATTGAGATTCGTGTGCTCCAGTACTTTCTTTTCACTCTGCCTGTGTGATCCATCGAAACACCTTTTTAATACTATTGTCCTTCTCTGAGAGCACTGATCTCCATTTGTTGAGGGGCTGAAGTGCAAGAGTTTCCTTCTGCCGTGGACTGAATCTCACCTCTGTTTTGTAGGTGTATCGATATTCACAATAAAAGAAGTGCAGCTGCAGAGGGACCCTGGCTACAGGAACTCCTCGTACCCAGAGTCAGGTTAGTGGGGAACACAGCAGACCCTCCAGCATTCTACCTTTTTACATCACTAAAACCTTTGTTAGTTGATATTTGACGAGGTGGCAAAGACAGAGGATAAAGGATGACAGGCTTCTTACAATCATATCATTTGATTAAGCTTGGTAAAGATACAATACGACACAACACAAGACGACAGGATACGAGGCGAGATGATACATATGATACGATATGCCCTTTTTTCCCCTTTAGGGAAATTTGTCTTGGACTCCAGATCTGCACACATTAGAAAAACAAATCAACAATTCACATGTAAACAGAGAAGCCCATAACAAGAAGAGAGCCTGACTTTAAGTTCTTGGTAAGGGTCAAGCTTTGAGCTTTGTCAGAGGCGCAGGGGGCCTGGTGGTTGGAGGCTTAAGTCCTTTAAGAGCGGGCAACCTGGGTTCGAATCCAGCCTTTGGCTCCTGTCCCACATGTCATTTCTTGCTATCTCTCTGTCCCTGATATCTGGCTCTGTCCACTGTCCTATCTCTAAGTCTAAAAACTTTGAGCTTTGTAGGTCTGAAGCCAAAACCAGATGACCCTGATGATATCATCACAGATTAGTTATTAAGGGTCATACCATTAAACACGTGTGTTTATTAAAAATGTCAACATAACTCCTGCAGGATTACAACAAATAAACAATCAGACACCTCTATAGAGTGTGATAACCCCTCACTAAGATGTTTCTCCCGACTCGTCAGGTGGTTGTGGCTTAAAATAAGTGTAATGAGATCATTTTGAAGAAAAATCTAACAAATACGCCTGATTAGAATTTAGTTTTTTGGATAACAAATCAGAACTGTTCAATAACTTCTGTGCAGTCTAATGACTTCAGCACTTTATATCTATCTCAGACTGTTATCTATTAGCACTACAGCACTTTACCTTGATTTTTATTATATTGTATGCGATGTGGTTATTTTTGTTTGTTTTTTACATTGATATATTCTTCATGTGTTGTTTGCTTTGTCTGTGCAGTTTAAAAAAAAAGTGTATACAAGATTGCCTTTTTCATTTTTAAGCATCAACCAGGATCAGGACTCTTAGGGTGGTTTCACATCAGGGACCCGGGCCAAGATCCGAGTTAGCTTGACCCCAAAGTCCAGTTCATTTGATCAGTGTGAACATGTACCATACTCGGGAACCGTGCCTCAGTCCGCTTGAAGAAATGGTCTCAGGCATGATTCATGTGTACTGGAGCGTAGTGCACGGGAGATGTGAACCCAACCGTGCGGCTCCTGTCGCTTCAAAACCGTCTTTTCAGCGCAGCATGGGCCAATTTCATCCTCTGAGTAGCACAGTAGATGTGGAAGGAGGAAGAGGGTCATTGTTGGATTCTCAGAAATAACAAAAACATCCACTGTTAGCAGGATAGACTCAGCCTGCGAGTGTTTGCCATGGTTGCTTCTTCTTCTTCTTCTTCTTCTACATCTTTTCTCCTTCTTCCTATGTACGGCAAAAGCATTATGGGTATTGTATTTTTGAGTCTTTCCTTTTTTCTTCCAGGTAACGGCAAGATCAACAGGAGGCAGAGCATGCTCTTCTAATGTCTGATGAAGAGGATGGCCGACTGTCCAACTTTATCATTTCCTAACAACCTCTCGCATGAGCCCACCTCCCCTCAGACTGAGCCCACCCCCCCTTACCTGCACACACACACACACACACACACACACACACACACACACACACACACACACCAACACGCACACACACCCCTCTGAGCGAGTGACTCTGGGTTGATTCTTTAAGGAGACGGTGTTTATTTATTGGGGGTTGGGGTGAGGTTGAATTTTTTGCTGCTAAACTACTACTGTCTGTATTTAACACACAGTGTGTGTGCGTGTGCATGTATGTCTGTGTGCGTGTGTACAAGATGTGAACTCGAGACGCCATGCACAGTTGAGCAGTCAGTAAGGTTACGTTTGTTTTTCTGCTGACGATTCTCCGGCTTCATTTGAGTTTAGAATTCCACTGATGTTGATGTCGACGCTGTGATCCAAGTTGTTGTTCTTGTCTTGGTGCTTGGAGACCGAACTTCAGTTTCTTCAAGTTTTTTTTCCTTTTATAATTATGTATATCTATATATATTTGAAGTTTATGTTTTGTTTTTTCTTCGAGCTTCCGTGACTGAACTCTCCAACATTTCCAGGTTTAAAAAGACTGGGATGATTACATGGTCTCTTTTGAGGGCAAAATGGTTCCTCTGGATTCCTCTTTGACATTTTTTTCCTGAAACATTTCCGTCAGACTCTTCTTCCTGACACCCTGCTGCCCTCAGGGGGTTTCAAATGATGGTCAAAAAGCAGGAGTGTGAGTGGATTGTGTTAGCAGCTTTGAGCTGTGAGTCCAAACAAAAACGAAGAAGAATGAAAACGAACTTTCAGGTCTTTTGTCCTCGATCAGCAACGGGACCATAGCAAGGAGCAGAGGGGAGGAGAACAGTCGGGATGACGAGTAAAAGCACGAATGAAAGAGGAGGAAAACTGGAGCTGAACAGGAAATCAGGAGACGCCCCACAGGAAGCCAGCAGGCCTTTCCTAAACCTCTCACCAACTGCCAGGACTTCAGTGCTTTTTGTAATAAATAATGCAAGCTACACTTTCCCGCTCTGTGTGTATTCAAAGATCTCACTGCAGTAACTCTTTTTATTAACTTGCACTTCAGTGTGTTTTTTTGGAATCAGGGACCCGGGCCTCAACACGGCCGAGTTTACCCATCAGTATTGAGATGTGTTCTGTGTCTGTGACCTTTAACCTCTCCTTGTGAAATAACAGTGTCATTGTGGCATGTTTTTTCGGAAACGGGGGGAGATGGGATCGGGGTGTGATATTCAAAAGCAAAAATGGTTGTTTTCCACTTAGTGTCGGACCACTGCTCCAGCATTTGTACACAGGAAGAAAAAAAAAAAAGGTTTCAAATTGAAATATTAGTCCTAACCGCCCGCTGTGTTGTTTGCAACTGACAGTGATGCTACAGATGAAGCCGGTTGAGAAGTCTCACTTCTGTAAACCGCATGTTCACTGCGGCAAATGGAAGATCTCTCAAGTTTAATTGACAGACTTTTAAAACGTCTGCCGGTGTGCTTTGGATTCCTGATTTTATCAAGTAGCAGAACGTGTTTGTCTTATTCCTGTGGACTAACAGAGGTGAACTCACTTCTTCTCCAGATATTTCTGGCAGCAAGTTTTTTTCTGGTAGCAAAAGATATTTTAAATGATTTAAAGGAATATTTTTGACATTTTAGAAAACAGTCTTATTTTCCTTCTTGTAAAAACTGGATTAGAAGATTGATACTACTCTTACTGTATTCCTGTGCAGTAAATAAGCTATATCCCGGGGCCTGATAGCTTAGCTTAGCACAGCTATGCCTGAAAGATATCAAATCTGCCATAACCACCTCTGAAACTAACAATAAAGCACATTTTATCACGTATGTTTATTTTTACAGAATTCTTAATGCAAAAGTGACACTTTAGGGTTTCTAAGAGGGGCACATCCTGGACTATGACTTGGCTGGGCACAGTAACTTCTTCAAGTCTCTAAGACACAATTGTATTATGGCAGCTAAGAAAAAGTCCTGAACTGAACCCCTGAGTTGATTAGTAAGTTGGTTTTGAGGTGCTTGGCAGGCAGATTTTTTAACTTTTGGATAAAACCAGGCTAGCTGCCACCTTGGTCTAGTTTTCATCTCTCATCAAGTCCTCCTGTATTTTATGCACAGAGTTATTGAATTTCTCATCCAGATTTTGTCAAGTAAGGGAATGAGTTTGATTGTTTAGTGTCGTACCCTCATGCTTTAAAGTGCATGGAAGAGAAATACATCATGATGGAAAAGGCAGAGAGCAATTTCTACACTCAGTAGCAAAAAAGAAAAGTGAGTGCAGTGCGTAAGCTTCTGCACTTAATAACATCAGGAATGCATTGAACAACACGAGTTGAACATGTAAGAATGTGAGAAGATTTATATCTTATTTCAGCTCTATTGTTCCACATCTACAGGAGAATTTCATGTGTGTCATCTGATGTTTAAAGGACTTCAGCAACACACAAGTTCTCTGTTAAACTACACTGATCAGGTAGAACACGCTGAGAGCATCGATGTTGTAAACATCGACTTTAACACAGTTTGAAGCTAATAGTGGAATAGTCCTGTTCACATACTGTGTCTCTCATTATTCCACGAGTTGAAAACAATGGCAGAATTTTTTGTAATCCTGGATGTATTGTTTTTAAAAACTCTGAATGTGCCCAAAATTTGGTCAATTGAAGTTAAACACAAACTGTCACCTCAGAAAAAGATCAAATCGCAGGTTCTTACAATGTTGTAGAACCCAAATAACAGGAAAATTATGGTTTTAACGCAAAAAAACCTCCATTATATTAATGGAAAACATCCTGAATTACATTTATAGCCATTTGATTTCTCCCTTGGTAGCTTTAAATGGAGGCGTCCAGTTTCTACCTTTCATTTTGTTTATCACATTAATCTGTATCCTGCAGGTTTGGATGCTTCTCTGAAACTTTGCCACACAACGACAACAAAAGATGACTATTTTCTACACATCAGATATAAAGATGGAGTATTTTTCATTGTTAACTTCAAACTGTGTTTCTGCGAGAAGCAGTTTTTTGACATGCACAGCAGTGACATGCGCGAAAGGAGATTTCTGCAACGGCTTAATATTTATCATTGTAAAACTGTAAAACTTTTCCAGATGTATGAATGACCTGAATTTATGTGAACATGTCTGAGTGCGTGTATGTGTGTGTGCCTGTTGCATGGAAGGCCTGCTGTGTTGTGAATTCGACCTCTCTGAAACACTGAGCTGCCAGTCAACAGTTGGTGTGTGACTCTTTTTACTGGAACTATTTATTTCTCATAATCATGGAAAGTAAATTTAATCTGTTTCATAAACTGTGTGTGCAGCAGTCATTCCTTGGTGGTGAAAGAGTGTGTGCTTTCAACAGAACACAGTCACTCTGAAAAGTAATTCATTTTATTCCTAAAACAGTAACAGTTCTCTCGACTTACCGTTAAAAAGCAAGAAAAGTCACTGAGAATATACTTCCGTTAATTTCAGTATAAAAATAACACGAGCTATTTTACAAAAAGAAAAACGCTGTTGTGCAATCTTGATCTGTAAAACATGTTTTAAAGCTCAACACATTTAAAAAATCTTACACTATCAAAGGCACTGCTGGTACTATACAAGCCTTAAAAGTACAGTGCATTTAAAAATAAAAAGGATGAAACTATACAGAGATTTAAAAAAACAAAAACAAAGTTCACAGCGTTGAGTCAAAGCATTGTAGCAAAATGAGCACAGCCTTTTGGCGCACTAGCTAGCACGTGCTTTGCTAGGAGTCAATAAAACAGTAATGGGGTATATACAAAACTTATGGCAAGGGTTCAAAACTGATAAATGAGAAACAACCATTGGTTAAATGTTGAGGGGACGCCTAAAACTTTTCACATGTTGATAATTTTGTCTTGCTAGCAGAAGAGCTAGCTAGCACAGGAAACGTATATTCAACTTGTGATCTATCACAGACCTGCATTGCTTAAAACCTTTTTGATACATAGATATGGTCTCATTATGTCATACAAATTTAATGGGAATTACTGATATTTTAGGGAATATTTTTAGATAGACAAGAGAATTGTTACCACACTCAGTCAGTCAGTCAGTTGAATACATAGCTGTTTACAGTCTCTTTGCTAAGCTAACAGACTGATGGCTCTAGCTTAAAGAGCTAGTTAATTAAGTCCTCTTACACGAATATAAAGCTGTTTCCTAAGTAACACATCATCTTTTGTGTTTGCTGTGTCTGTACTAAATGTGTTAAAATGACAAAGGCTTCACAGTGGTGCCATATTATATCGTGGCCAAGAATATTAACTTTCTGGATTTTTGTTGTCATGGGGAATAGACAACTTTTTCTTCCTCATTAAACTACATTTTATGTTTTTAGATTTTTATGGAAGCCCTAAGAAAACATACATCCATACATTTTATTTTACTCATTTTTCCCGAGTTTACGAGTAGGCCTACATTTCATTTGTTTTTTCAAGGTTGCAGCTTATTTATCTTATCTCAGGATAACAACGCTGGTTTTCCAGTGATAATGAATTTCCTGAGAAAACAGCTGTATTTAACTCGTTATGACAGGAAAACAAATTTACATGTATTGATGCATGTCTGCCAACGGCTTCTATACATGTTTGCTCTCTTGCACATCATCTTTAAAAATAAGCATTAAGAAGGAAGAAGTTAGAATTTGTAACATGGGATAGAGCAATGCAACCTGTTTTTGTATTCCAGGCTTAATGCTGAAATAAACTAACAGTCATCTGGCTGTATAAGGAACAAAAGCATACTTGTAAAAAAAAGTAAGTGTATTTTCTTATATTTTACAATAGTACACACTAAAAGAAGCCTATTTGAATGCAGTAGGCACATTGTTTATCAACTTAGTTGTATCATAATTCCTGACATGGTTTTTTTTTGGCAGGGAAGAAAAGATGGAAATTACATTCATGAAACTGCAAACAAGTCTGTATGGGGGATGAGATGAGGTCTTTCCATGACAAGTAATTCACAGGCTTCATAACATCCTGAAAAGAGGAAAGCACTAAACATAAAGAACACGAGTAGTTGAACTGTAGTAAACACTCAACGAATGTTCCTCTCAGAGAGCAAATCTTCAGATAGAAGCTCCTGTTTCTTCATTTAAATGCAAAGGAACAGGTTCAGGAGTGTTGTTGGACTGAGAGGACGTCAGACTCCTGTGTGGTTCATCATCTCTGAGATTAAGGCTTATTTGGTTTGGTCCTTTTCTATGGTGCTGTAGCGCAGCGCTCTCTCTCTATCTCTCTCTTGGAGCTTCAGCTGGCATCAGGACTTATGGGAGCTGGAGGAGAGCAGCAGGTGAGAGGAAGCGTCCAAGCTTGGAAATGGCACAGGGATGGGTCCATTCAGCAGTGTGGGGAACTGTAGAAGGATAGCAAAACAAAAAATATTTCATTTATATGGATGGAATGTGGCTCATTGTGGCTCATTGGCTAATACTCCAGACGTTCACATTAATAAACACAGGTATTCTGTACACACATATACAAAGCATACACACATTTAACCGACATACAATTCTATAAAAAAACTACATTTTATCTACGTGCATATGTTAACAAATAACACAAGAACTCTACAGTCCTGCTGAAAATACATTAGACTGATCGTTACTTCACCTGCAATTGATTATCCAAAGGTTGTTCTGTTTTTAGTACAATGTGGGGACTGAAGTCTGATTGTGCATCAACACTGCGAGGACCGACAACCATTCACGGATCAAACGCTGGTCATTGCATTTTAACATATTATTTCTGAGATGTAAGTGTTTTTTTTGAGGGAGGGGCAAATGACTAACCAGCCCTCCCCCCAGAACGGAAACATCTGTAGCTTATTTTGAAACCCTTGCATACGGTGAATCACACATGAACCAACACACAAAGAACGCTGTGAAACTTTGAGGTGTATAGGTGAAATCACTGACGTACCTATTGTTATGAGATATACTGTAAATAAAGGGGTCACAGGCATAAAGGTAAGTTTCATCGTTGCCACCTGGGTAACATAGTGTTTACTCTGAAAGGTAAATAAATAATAGTCTGTCCTTTGCCCTTTTACACCGGCCTGTCAGAACTGAAACCATTAGAGCTCGTTCCAAAAACACTTTTAACTTAATTATCCTCAAGAAAATGTTTCCAGCACATAAACAAAGTTTTGTGTGAAAACAACGTTTCCCTGTGTTTTCTGTGTATGCAAAAAAACTTCTGTTCTCTGAGATGTTTTTCCACTCCCATATTTAGAAGAAACAAATAATTAAATAAGGTAATTCAATCAAGCTTGTGAGACTTTTTAGTTCATTCTACTTTCCTTAATGGAACAAGTAAGATTGTAGCTGCAAAAGTTGTAAGTGTATGATTTTAAGCAAGGTGTTTAACTGATTTTAGAAATACCTTTTAACTGGTCATTTTTGTAAGAATGTGTAACAAATTGCCATAAATGCCATAGCCTCACTTTAAATTAGTCTATATGCTAAGTTAGAGTTGTTTCAGGATGATCCTATGTTTTTGGAGAAATATGGAAATAACAAAATTTTGCTACTTTGCAACATTTTGCACCGTCTGGTTGGGTTTTAGGAGAAGAGCAGAATTTTTAACCACCGGCCCAAGTTCTCCTTTTGCATTGTACACAGATCTTCTTCTGCCATTGTTTTTTTAGGCACACAAAAAGGTATAACTGTGAATTCCTTCCAGGTAAAATCATCTAAAGCTGAATCTTTATACAACAATACAAAATGTGTGTGTATGTTTGTGTGTCTTACCTGAAAGAGGGGTGCATGGCTCTGGAGTTGTGCAGGGCTGAGGGGCCCCACTGGACTCAGGCTGGACCAGAAATGGATATTAGAAAGTAGATGACTGGGAGTGAGCACCAGACCAGACGGAGTCTACATCGACAAAACCCAGAATTAAATGTCAGAGGATAAATACACCAGGATGGAAATGATGCTGTTTATTTTGGCTATCAGACCTAAGTGCTGTTCATAGTGTGCGGGGAAGTTGTCAAATCACTCAGTCTCACCAAAGAGCTCATAGCCAAGCCTGCCCTCTAGTGAACTTGCGTCTAGCAGACGGATTGACTTGGCAGGCTGACACAATGCAGGTCAGGAAGCTCCACTCATAGAGAATTCATGAGATGCATTTCCTTCTGTCTCGACTTTCTAATGTCTCTCCACGTTCAACTAAGGTCAGTTTTGTTTTCCCTGGTTCTGTCATGGGCTAGCAAGGAACATCAAAGTACAGGAACAACAGTTGCTTCAGTTTCGTTAAGTACAACCAATGAGTTGTATTCTGTTTTAAAAATCATGTTTAAGTTATACCTCTGTTGCATATCATTCCCAATTTCATTTCCCATCATTCTCTGTAACTCTTGCTGTAACTCTAGCTCTTGATTTTTCTGCCCCTGAAATCTTCCATGAGTTAGTTGGTCAAACATGCAACCTCACTGAGGGAGTCTATCCCTTTCAGACGGGTGTGGGGGTCTCAGAGGCAGGACATGATGTAAAAAGAACGACTCGGAAATGACAGCCAAACAACAGAGTTCTACACTATGATGATATTTTTCGCCTTTATGTCAATGCTACATTCAGTTGACAAATTCACCGTATCAACAAAAGAGCGCAGAAATACAGAACAGAAAACATAACGAGAAACATTTAATGACATGCACGGAGATGGCACTGGTAGTGCGCCGGTAGCAGCTTAAAACCCGTTTTACCCCCTCCCAATCCCACACGGGGAATTTTCCTGAATATTTCCTTCTGCGTTAAAAATTTACTAGAGAGCTGGCAGGAAAAAATTCAGGCAAAGTCCGGCAGTACGCGTTTACACATGCAGCTCACCCCTGAATATTTCCAGGAGTTATACATAAGTGAAAACACTTAATGTTTTGATGGGTATTCCTGATTAATCTCAATGCTTGAGCAAAAGACCAGCTAAGGACACAAAAAAGCAGCAACTACCACCACCTGGACAACAACAACAGCTTCTTTAATGAACAAAAATTGGAACCACATTTGCACTCTGGAAAGTTCTTAAAGTTCCTGAATTCTATAAGGTCCTGGTTACTCTTCCACAACTCAGGTGTTTCTTCAAAAACTCAATCATACAAAAGGTTCAGTGATGAGTTATCGCTTTGGCATGCACTTATATTTTCCGTTAATTCTGTTCTGTAAACTCAGCAGCCCATCATTGCTCATTTTGGATCAAAGCGTCGACTGAATGCCTGAATGTAGGCAGACTGTCCTCGTTTGGTCAGTGTGCTGTTGCCAGTGACTCAGGAGTTTCAGGAACATGTGGCTTCACTTATGAACCTCCTCCCTCCCTCGATCGCCTCCTCCCCTCTTTCCGCTCACCTCTTTCCATCTCCTCTCAGTCTACAAACTTAACTTTCCTCATCCCTGAAACACACTGTCCTTCTCTTTTCTCCCTGTCCACTCTCCTCGCCTAAAAAAACACCAGTATTTACAGGACACTGTGTACTGGTTTAATTACATGTGTTATGTGTCATTATTGTACCTGTGCATTGAGGAAGGCAGGGGTCATGGACCCTGAAGGCAGCGCTGGGCTGTTGAGTGCTATGGAGACCAGGTCATTTCCTGTCAGGAGGAGAGGGGAGGCGTAGATTTCCAAGCCTTTGGGTTTTTTCGATCTCAAAGGTAAGTTATTTGCTAGTCCCCTCCTCTCTGGTGTTGATGTGCTCTGTGATCTTAATCTCTCCCTCTGACCAGATGACAGGTTAAGGGGTTGAGCGCTGTACTCCATCTCATCAGTGTCTGTGCTCTGGCATCGTCCCCTCCACAGTTTGTGGGCGGGGCTTTGTGGTGGTGAGGAGGAGCAGGAGGAAGAGCGGGCCTGGTGAGGCGATGGCCTGGAGGAATGGGACGTCTCAGAGAAGGATGGGGGAGGGGTGGGAGGAAGGGAGGAGTGGCCTCTGTTTGTCATGAATCGGATGACAGAGGAGCTGTCGTCATGCCGATCAGATCTGGGCTCCTCTTTTATCAGGTGGTGCGGTTCTAAGGAATGTTGCAAAGAGCTAACGGTGAAGGAGGAGTATAGGCCTGACTGGAGGTATTGGTTTCTCCCTCCCCCATCCTCATCTTCAGCCTCAGGCTCTGATGTCGCACCTCCACTTTCCTCACTGCTACGTCCCAACTCCACCACTGCAGGGTCCATCTTTAGAATCTCTGGGAATGACACAAACTTGTAGACGAACTTCTGGCCGATCACCTTCTTTATGATGTTCTGCAGAAGAAACAAGACGTGATTTGTTATGTTAAGCCCTTTTCTTATGACTTAAAATATCATCAAACAAATGATAAGTAAGTATTTCAAAACTTTTATCATGTGTAAGTTGCCTACTTTGTCGTAGTAGTAGCGCAGAGCTCTGCTCAGCTTGTCATAGTTCATGTTGGTCTTGTTCTTGCGCAGCCCCCACAGCTTGGCCACTTCCTCTGACTTAAGCAGCTTGAACTCGCCGTCATTGGACGTCCAGCAGATGAGATGTTTGTGGCTTTGGTCGATCAGCAGCTGCAGCAGGAACTGCCAGAGAGTGATTGAACTCTCCATGACAGGATGACACCAGAAATACCAGAGACAGGCAATCTGTAGAGGAGAAGCAGGACTTAAATTATGGCACAGATCAAAAAGAGGACTGTTGTTTGGTAAAAAAAAAAAAGAAGAAAAAAAAAGAAGAGCTGTAGAGTTTCTGGTCAAATCTAATGGTGTATGAAACCAAACATGTATTCCAGTATGTATGCATCTTCAAGAAGTGGATCAAGAGATGGTGGGACTGAAAGGACATATTTCCATCCATCGATTTTCTTTGTTGTATCCCTGCGGGGTCAAGGTCGCAGCAGACTTATGGGGTTTTCATAGATGCACTCCTGAAAGTTTCTCAAAAATTTCAGGACAGCCTCCCCCTGAAATTATCCCCATCACAGCATGAGAGGAAAGAGTATCAGGAGGTAAGACATGCCGTAAAAAGTGCGCTGCAATAAGCTGTCTACAAGATATCCTGAATGGCAGACGAGGCAGAGTCAGACATTATTAACACAGTTTTAATCCTAATATCAATGCAAGGATTTATTGGAGTCAACCACAGTATTAACAAATATGTGAAGAAGAACAAACAGGTGAGAACAAAGGACTATGAAGCTGCTGCTGTACATGCATGAGAATCACACTGGTCACTCTACAATCACGTGATATGAACATCAACCCTGTCACTCTCCCATGATGAATTTTCCTGCTCTCCTGACTTCACTTCTACAGCTCGCCTCGAAAATGTGGGGAATTTTTCTGGATTTTTGTGTTAGTGTGAATACAGCATTAGAAAGTTAGTCTAGCCATCTCTCTCCCCAACAATGTTTTTCAGATCCTCAATGGGAATCCTGAGGAGTTCCCCAGCATAAAGAGATATACAATTATTTAAGCATTTCTTGGCTCCCTACTAGTTCCAGTAAAATCCTCAAAAGGAAGGTTAAGCATCCTTAAAAGGATGCCTGCATTACCTCATCTGGCTCCTGTGGATACAGAGCAGCAATGGTTTACCCCCAGCTCCTTCCAGATGTCTGAGCTTCTCACCAACCCTCATTTTAGTGGCTAAAAATCAAAAGCTTATCCTTCTCTCTAATCTTCTAGTTTGAAGAATTTTGAAGTTGGAAACAGGGGTTACAAGGGGTCGCCCTTTTTCGGGGTCACGTTCGTGGTACAGAGACAAAGGAGACAAGGCTGCGTCGCCTGGTATGCTGCTTGTCTGACCCTTTGGTATTTGTCCGTTTGTATTTAATCTTATTGAAATGAAAATATGTCAACGTTTTGGAAGTGTGTTCATCTGAGAAATGTGAGGATTTTTGAGTTTGGTCATGGTTTAAAGTAATGTGAACTTGAACAGCTAGCTATACGAATCAATACTAACAGCCGCTATCTCGCATTCAAATTTCAACATTAGCCATTTCTTTCATGTGACACATAGTTCCCTGAGAAATACTTTTTGTCTAAAAATCCTTCTGTTAAAGGTTATACATTTTAAATTAAACTATCTTCACCCATTCTTGTTTTGGGAATCAGACACCACCGAGGATGTGAAATAAAGGGGGGGGGGGATATAAGAATGAGATAGGCATAGAGGAGCTGGAATCCCAAACAGTGACCCTTTGATGCAAACTCCAACAAAAACCACAAGAATAACAGTGCTGGCCATGCCCACCTCTTCTTCTCTGACTGGGACTTTCCTGCGCCCCAAAACCCACAACAACACAAACACCTGAACAACACTAAAGAGTCTTTAAGACTTTACAGCACAGTTTTAGTTTTCCCTTTGTTTCTAAACACTAAGGTCCTTGAGTAAAACAAGTCATCCATACCTCACACTTATGAACTCATGCTCATTGACTCACAGACTGTATAGCTGCCTACCAAAGCAGGTTGACTGCAGTATTAAAAGTGTGATCAATCACAGGGCTTGATTATAAGTTACGTTTGTTAACATCTTGTGACATTAAAAACCAAAGCATTAGATAAACATATTTTTCATAATAAAGAAGACTTGGCCCAATGTTTCAAAAGTGAAGCTGATGTGAGTTAAACCTGCATTCTTCCTGATGACCAACAGGGGGGCAACTCCAAGAAGTCTGAGTTTATGTTAGACAACTCTAAAAAAAAGAATGGCTTCTCACCTGGGGGTTTAGGGTCTTTAATAAAGCTTGGTGTTGATACATTTTAGATTAATTTTCCATAGGGTAAAACAAAAAATATTAAAGGAGGGCATGTCAAAGGGTGTGCCTTCACGTGATAAAGCCATCACCATGGCAACCTGTCATCCAGAGTAGAAGTAAAGAAATTCATATTCACCCTCTTCTCCAGATATGCTCACTTCTGGCTCAAAAAAAAGAAGAAAAAAAGATGTGGGCATCAAAAAGGCTGAACTTGAAGTTCCAAAAACAGAAATTCATGTCTTCACAGTAGCTACATCCACTTCCTATATACAGTCAGTGAGTTGAACACATAGACTGTATAAAGAATGGACAGCACAAATATCAATTTTGGTATGAGGGAAACATAATCAGTCTAGACTTTTTATAAGCAGTCATATAACTTGAAAAAGGCCTTTAAGTTCACTTGTTAATGTTATTCCACCGTTATGTTTGCCTCACTTGTGTATGTGACAGAGAGAAGCGGAAGAGAGGACCAGACGTTGGTTGATTCTCTGGGTGTTTCCATGGTGATAAAACAGGATGTGGTCAGTGACCTCCTGCCAAGACAAGCATGGGTCTTACCAACGTGTTTACCTGAAAAACCACTGACTGTCTGTGAGCGTCTGCCGGTCTGTCTGTTTCTGTCTTCATACTCTACCTCACTCATTCAAATCACAAGCAGGAAATACGTTGTGATGAAAGGAAAACAACACATACCTCATTACAACCTGATTTAATTTGCAACCATGACATTATGACAGCAGAGACTTAGCAGCTGCATCAGAAATCCCCATGGAAACCAATTCTGCCTCAATAAAGACAAATTATTTGAGCCAGATACCAAAGGTTATGGTTAATCTGCCTATCTTTTTAATAACAATGCTAGAATAATCTACCACTCCCTAAATTTTAAAATACAGTGTGCTTCGTTTTCTTTGTCTTTCTAAACGGAAACCATCTAGCAGAGACGGGAAAGTGTATGTGGTGCAAACAATGATCCATCACAACGGATACAAAAACAAATGTATATCCTTGCTTCCTTTTTCCTGCACGTGTGTGTATGTGTTAAGCGATGGACACACTGTCTGTTATCTAAATGAGGACTTCCTGTCATTCAGCTTCAGGGGCGTCTTCCTGGAGAAAGGCCTTCCCTCTGTGAGAGGTATGGCTTTCCTGTCACTGGGAACCAACAGAATCACACACATGTGCTCACATACACACACACTTATTTTTGTATTAGGTAAGTTTCTCATTGTTATCACTAAGCGGATGCAAGGGTTGTCTTCTACGAGCAACATCTGTGTCCAAACAGACACACACGCACACACCATGCACACACGCACGCACGCACGCACGCACACACACACACACACACACGCACACACACAACATATGGAGAATGCATCTATGTCCTGATGTCATTCATCTGATCTAAGTTTATGCTGTAATGTTTTACTCTCACAAAATGTGGACTGAAATAAGAAAAAGAAGGACATTTTGATTTATTTAGTTAAGAATAAAGCAGTCTGACCTTCAGTACAACACCTCAAAGAGACAGTCTATGAACTCTCTCTTTCTCTCTCACACATTTTGTAAGTTTAGTTTACAAGAAATACAGTACCCCAGTCTCCCTCTTCCGATTTGAATCAATCAGATATAAACTGCAGTGTAATACAGACACATGTCAAATCCAAGAGAAAAACAAACCAAAATTCAGGTGAGAATGACTGTAGATTCATTTTCTCTGAACTATTTCTGTCTTATTTTTGCAAAATATGAATGTGTATTAAGAGGGTATAGAGGTTCTGCTGGAACTCAAACGAACTCTTTGTTTTGTTCCAGTGACTCATTTTCAAGATGTTGTCTGCTGCCAGCTTCAATCCGGAAGCGCATGGCAATTAGTCTGCGAGGTCCAGACAAACCAGAAAGTCTACTACTGGATATTTAAAGGAGCCGCAAATAAATGTTTCCACTGCAGCTGGTCCACTAACCTCTTTCCAGTATTTCTATTTTTAATTTATCCGAAAAAAACTGGGGAAACTATACACGCAGTGTCTGCACCAATGCCATGAACGCACAAAGCTAGAATACCTTTTACGCACGGGTTTAACACTTTACGCGCTGCTTCAATGTAGTCTTTAAGTTGGTACGGTGCATATTGAACTTGCTCATGATTGAGAAAATACAACAATTGAAAATATGAATACGCTACTGCTTCTCTGTTAAGCACGAATTCCTTTTGAAAGTTGTAAGTTGAAGGTATTGTAAACTTGCACCTACCCAAGTGTGGATGTAGCTGCTCCGATGTCCGTTTGTCCTGCCTGATGTTTCTGTTTGTGCCTTAAAGCGGTGTGTGTGTGTATCTATGGAACCCCATGCTGCTGCTGCTGCTGCTGCTGTTGCTGCTGCTGATGTCTGAAAGCGGATCCGCAGCTTTTCTCTGTCCTGCCTCAGAGCAGGAAGTCGGGACGCTCAGACGGAGAACCGGCGCACTTCCTTTGGTGCTGTATTCCCGTCTGTGTAAACACACACACACACACACACACACACACACACACACACACACACACACACACACACACACACACACACACACACACACACACACACACACACACACACACACACACACACACACACACACAAAATCTCTATTTCCCATAAACACGCTCCCTCTTAAACCGCTCTCGCACACGCACAACGACACTTTTTTCAGTCCCGCACACACACTTGTAATTACACTAGGGCTGTCTCTCTCTCTCACACACACACACGCGCGCGCGCACACACACGCGCGCGCACGCGCACGCACACACACACACACACACACACACACACACACCAATATTGCAATTCCGACAACACTCAGCAGTGAGCCAACTGACAACTGACGTCATTCTGTTCCTGCTCACCGGGAGGGTTCCTGTTCCTGTACAACACACACACACGCACACACACACGCGCGCGCGCACACAAATAGGTCAAGTTCGGGCCTTTCATTGCACTGCTCTGACAGCTAAAGAACACCAAAACTTCAATATATAAATTTAAAAATTAATTGAACGTATTTGTTTGCCAAATGCTCCCCCCCCCCCCCCCCCCCCCCCCCCCCCCAATGTCTCCTCTGTGCCTTTGCTGCCTACTGTAACTGCAGGATCAGGCAATACTTTTTTTTTTTTTTTTTTTTTTTTAAGTAAAGACATTTAATTGGCTTCAAAATAAAGAACACACAGATGATTGAAAATTCTGGTTTATTTTGTTCTGTAGAGTGAGCATCAGTAAGCCTACAGCAATAAGTTTTGTAGTGAAGGCACTTCCAAAGATTGTCTATATTCAAGACGATGAACGGTAAAAATGTGTCAACCATCTCTATCTCCAAAACCTTTTGCAAGAGTAAAATCTGCTGACCAATGAGGCACATGTACAGGGTTTTTTACGTATCCAAAGATTGATTTTTAGAAACGTTTATCCCAATGTGACAGACATAGCAAAATAATAATTACATTTTAACAGTTATTAGGTTTACACCATGGTGTTGAGTACTTTGAGTTTTGTAGCAGAGACGGCAGTAAATGATGCAACACAGATCGGTGTCTTTACTGATTGATATGGACTGTGTTGTTGACACAAGCCAGTGTTTCATCCAACTCTGTACCATGGACCATCCTGATAATTTGTGCATGTAAATGTGGGCTCAAAGGCCATGTCAGCATGTGATGTTTTCTTGATATCTAAGTTGAAGGAAAACATTGCATCTTTTAAGTCATACTCAGCAATTTGGTCTTGCACTCCCAAAAGGGTCATTCAAAGCAAGAGGCATATTAAAATGAAACAGTCGAAGTGTATGCAGCATGAACATACCTACATGTGTGACAATGTGCACTTTGTCACACAGGCTTTTTCTAAATGTGTAACATCAAAAGAGCTTACCTCAGAGCCATGGAAGATACAATACAACTCCATACTACTGCTTCTTTAATAGGAACTTGGTGTGTAAAATCAGTTGAAGACACAGTTTCCGCTGCCTGTTTTAAATATTGTCTAATGAATTACCGAAAAAAACGAGTACACAAAAATAGTGCTCTCCCTCTCTTTTCAAATGTATCATTAAGGGCCACACGTGTCATGGAAGAACAAGAATATTAAAGGAGCTAATTAATAACTACTTAAAATAAAAATACATTAAATGTTTTGATTGAAAATCAGTTTATTGCTATATAAATATATACAATATAAGAAGCAATTTAAGATTTGATAGTTGATACTTCACTGACGTTCAGCCAAGTCTTCATACCCGATAAACGAGGCGGAGTGAGTCCTCTTTCTTCTTGTCAATCTTTGGACAGATTTCCTGATACATTCTTCGCCCCGCCCCCTCGTTTAAAACGTCAACAGCGCCAAACTTGGGGTTCCCAAACGGGAAGATGAGCAGTGAAACCGAGGGGCCACAATGGAGGAAAATACATTCCGTTGCAGGAGTGATACCTCGGTCCAGACACGGACACCGAGCAGCGGCAATACGGGAGCTGATTGTTGTCTTCGGTGGAGGAAACGAAGGGATAGCAGAGCAGCTCCATGTTTACAACACTGGTAAGCTAACGTTAGCTGGACGCTAATTAGCAGGGTAGCGGCTAATGTTTTTAGCATGCCCAGGATTTAGAAAGACAACTCCAACCAACGCATCCTTTACCTTGACTCTTAATATTTTCATTTGAGGGGTTCTTGATTATCTTAGCGTCATTACAGTCGTGATATTATTATTTCTTTTACTTTTAAGTAGCCAATAATTTGAGCTGAATGTCGTAACTACAGCTAGCTAGTGTCGGCTACATTGTTGTACCCAAATTCATTCAGCCGTGAAATAAATTGTTATGTTCACTGGTTGGATAAAGATTAAAAGGACAAGTAGGGAGACTGCCATGCGATATTTATATGGTTGTATGATTGTACAGAAAGTATCGAAGATTGCATGCAGTCATAACATGCTGATTATTATTGACGCTTAAGCAGCTTGACACTGATCTTTAAATTGTTTTTGAGAGCTTCGTACAACACAAGTCAATTATAGCCCAATAGTTATATTCCTATAGAGGTTAAAAATAGAGCTACTGCAACAAAAGTCCCCATTTTGGACATTGTATTCTTAAATTGGGTGTGTATAAAAAAGGAAAGGCAGCTTTCATCTGTTTCTTCTGTCTCATTCAAAGCTCAAATCTGACCATCTTTCCAGTTTCAAAGCAGTGGTTCCTGCCGGCTGTGAGGGGGGACATCCCGCCCGGCTGTGCTGCCCATGGTTTCGTCTGTGAAGGCACCAGAGTACTGGTCTTTGGAGGCATGGTTGAGTTTGGGAAATACACAAACAGCCTTTATGAGCTTCAGGTAACACCTGCTGTCACATTTCTTAAATAGTGATTCCAGTCATGGTGGTGTCATAAATACAATTGTCTAATGTTGACTTTGGTCCTGTGTGGCTCAGGCTAGTCGCTGGCTATGGAAGAAACTGAAGCCCAGAGCGCCAAAGAATGGCTCGCTTCCTTGTCCACGGATTGGACACAGTTTCACTCTTCTGGGAAACAAATGCTACCTATTTGGGGGGCTGGTTAATGATAGTGAAGACCCCAACGGCAATGTACCAAGGTAATGTGCAAAAACAGACAAGAATATGACATATCGATAAGTGAAGGATTATCAAAGACGCATGGAAGCAGGAAAAGTGGCTGTATTTTTTTAAATCATATAGTTAAAAAGGAAAACCCACATCAACCTAGAGGGTGCTGGTGATTTTTCACATTGATCTTAGTGAAAATCCACAATTATTAATGAAACTTATCTGCTAATCAGCATGGAGCTTGTGGGTATCTTGTGGGCTCTGTCAAAGAGATGGATTCATGAATGTATTTTACTCCCCCTCAGACACATGGATGACTTCTATGAGCTGGAGTTGCAGTCTGTTTCAGGGGCACGAGGATGGAGCATCCCAGAGACCAAGGGGGGTGGTCCCTCAGCTCGGGAATCTCACACCTCGGTTGCCTACACTGGACCCGGCTCCTCAAAGTTGTACATCTTCGGAGGGATGCAAGGATCCCGGTTGGATGATCTCTGGCAGCTCGACATCGGTAGGGTGCCTTTTTATATTCACAGATTAACTGTCTGCAGGTGTCATAAAGGAAACTGAAACATTTTAAATCCTTCAGTTGCTATTTCACCTTGAATTACAAATACAAAACCATAGTATGCTTGTATTTTCATCTTAAAGAAAACAGAAAATCCGCTCTTTAAACTGTATAACATTATTTGTTATCCTTTCCTCAGACACCATGGTTTGGTCCATGCCTGAAACAAGGGGTGCCATGCCACTCCCCAGAAGCCTTCACTCCGCAAATGTCATCGGAAACAAGTAGAGGATCCTTCTTTTGTAGTGTCATAATGAAATATTATTTAACCCTGCAGATGTCAGGTTTGTGTTTGAAGTTGACTCTATCCTGTTATGAACTTCTGAGTGTCCCTCTGTCTGTAGGATGTATGTGTTTGGTGGCTGGATCCCTGTCCCAGAGTCAGAAAAACACAATGCTCCAGGAATAGAATGGATCTGCACTAATTCCTTAAGTGTGCTCAACCTAGGTCAGTATTGTTCTTTTAACTTCTAACTATTATCCCATATTCTTATCAGCATTACCACAAGAGCTCTAGTCTTGTTTTACAGAGCAGGTTTTTTTTTCTGTTAAGTTGTGGGAAAATGTGTTGTCAAAGGTTTTCAGTCATCTTTAAACCTGAGCTCCAACTCTCTTAAAAACAGGATCCATGTTTAACAAATACCCCTTAGAATTAGGGTTGTCATTACCAAAACTGTTTTTGAGAAACAGTTAAATGTGTGATGCATGTTTTGTGTTTTCTGCATCATCAGTACATTCACTTCTACCTTCTTTTTCCTGTCTCAGAGACGATGAGTTGGCAGAACCTGGGACCAGAGCAGCAGGACGATATTGAGTCCCAGCTGCAGAGCCAGGGACCTCAGAGTGATGATCCGTATGCCTGTAGACCTGGAGCTAGAGCTGGCCACTGTGCTGCCACTGTCGGGTCCAGGCTTTACATTTGGAGTGGCCGCGACGGATACCGTAAGAGCTGGAACTACCAGGTCTGCTGCAAAGACCTCTGGTACCTGGAGACAGGTGAGAGCTGATTTTGTGCTTGACTGAAGTCTTCTTTTTGTTTAACTCCTAGACTTTTGTATCATTGCAATGCGAGAAATAGCCCAACTCGCTAATAAGGCTCCGTTATCTGCACTCAGCTAAACCAGCAACTCCAGAGGCAGTGCTGCTCATCAAATCTACCGTCAGCATGCTTCACGTAGCATGGCGACCCCTTGCAGCAGCAGACTGCTACATCCTTCAAATCCAGCCCGTGTGTCCTCCCAGCACTGCAGCCAGTGACCCGCCAGCCACACCAGTAGATCCCACTGCAGCAGACAGAGGGGAGGGGAAGGGGAAGGAAAAAGACTCTGAAGGTAAGAAGAGTGCACACATCCTGTTATCTGTATCCTGATTATCAGGGTTGATAATGTCGATGTTTTTCTTTTTGTGTGATAATCTGCTTTATTCTTCTTCCTCAGGTGTCCAATCCGTTCAACCTCAAACTGAAAGAAACTCTAATAAAGAAGCAAAAACATCTGCTCAGGTAGTGACATGCTTTACACACTGACCTTTGTAAATACATCTTATTATATGGAATAAAAAAGCCAGTTTAGCAACATATAAATCAGGGTTAGAAATTCACTTTTTCAGGTACCTGCCACTGTGACTATTTAAATTTACATTTACTATGGCAATTTACCAGTCACTCTTTTTTTTTTTTTTTGCCACTTTATTTTAACCTGCAGCATAATGTAATGACTTCAAATATCAAATCAAGGCTTACAGTATTCAACCAATAGTCTATTTTAGGGAAATGTTTCAACTATTCAAGAAAAAACTTACATGCCCTTTGTCTTGCTTATTAACACAATTTCGAGGCTAAGGCAGAGCTCTGTGGGCCTCATGTTGACTGTCTGACTCTGCTCATAAAGTCGGAGCAGAACAAGCAGGAGACCGGGATTCAATTAATATTGTTTGTTTGCACAAATGACTCTGTTATGTTTCTTTTTTTTCCCGCCACTGTGACCGGCAAATTCACCCTTCACTGCAAAAAAAACACCCGTGTTTGTGGGGTGATTTCCAACCCTCATATATAAACCGGACAGAGCAGCAGACCAACCACAGAGGTGTCAGCAGTATGATTTTTAACTGGACTGAAATACTTTGTGTCATTAGATACCGCGGCATCCTTTTTTTTCAGTAGTAGTTTCTTTTTTTATATACTGTATATAAGAAAGATTACATTAAATACAAACACAGATCCCTGAAAACACCAGTTTCTGTTCAGAGCTGGTTTCAGCTTCAAAGAGTTGAGGCACAAAAAATGACTGACTTATTCGTATCCAGAACATCTCCAGAATAAATACAGCTACACTACAAAAAAAATGTTACCTCGCATATTGAGCAGAGTTAATGTGTTCATACATGTTTGGTTTTAATTGTCCTTCTGGATTTCAGGTCAGTTCATCACAGCCGGAAACTACAGAAAAATCCCCCGGTGGCACGACAAAGAGCAGAGCAGAGGGAGAGATGAGTCCTGGGACTGAGGAGGACAGTAAGTCTTGTTTCAGAGTATTTCAAAAGTGCAGTAATCAGTTTGCCTTTTGTGTTTCAGCTAATGTCATTGTTTATGATTTACTCCTCCACTGTCGTTATTGTTCAATCCTAATTACTTTTACTCTCTGTTGTTGAGACATGCTACACACATAAGGCTGAAATATACACACATGCACAAACAGGATCCTGTAGACATGCTAACTGAGGGAGCGATGTCAGAGTGAGGGGGCTGCACATGACAGAGCGTCTGAGCAGTTTGGGGTTCGGTGCCTATCTCAAGGGCCCCTCAACAGTGCTCAGGAAGTGAACTGCCACCTCTCTAGCTACCAGACCCGTTTTTTAGACTTGGTCTGCACCGGGACCCTTAAACTGACGACCCTCCGGTTCCCATCCCATGGCCCTATGGAATGAGTTACTGCCACTATCCATTGTAATTGGAAAGCTTGATAAAAAAAGGGACAGTGCTAAGACCCAAAGTTTAACATTTACTAAATCATGTTAATGAGAAAACACCAAACAGCGTGGAATAGATGCTCAGCATCTCATAACTCCTCCTCTGGCGTCTTTAAAAGTGGCATAAATAACAAGCGCTGCCATTGCATAGAATTTAAAAAATAATCCTGCCTCACAACAAAAATGTTTCAACGGGGACAAGACCTGAGTGTCACTGCAGTTTCTTCAGCTCTGATCAACTGAATCTCTGTGTTTTGTTTAAAGGTCGACAGGCGACATCGACAGCAGAGGTCAGGAGCTCAGCTCAACAGCAGCCAGGTAACGACGACGCTAAAGCTCCGATGTTGTGATAAAACAGACTGCAGCAGGCTGAGGGATTTAAAAAGTGTGGCTCACTGTAGATGCCCCTTTGCTTTTACAGAGAAACTTCCTGATTCTGCTGACAAGACTTCAGACTTGTACACCCAAACTGATAAGGTCAGAGACACTTCTGAACAGCAGTTATCAGCCTTCTTATCTGCTCTGGTGTAATGTAAGACTTTAAACTGTCATTTCTGATAACAGAAGAATCCGGAGGAATCTGTTTGGTTTGATGCCGGTGTCTTCAAAACACTCTTCTCAGAGGTCCACCATTACTTTCTACCTGCTGATAGTGAGCAGGCGAATGCTGCTCTCAGCAGCCGAACCCCAAATACTAAAGAGGTAAAAGAGAAACTGTAACTGTTGTGTTTATGGAAGCCTGATCTCACTGACATTTGATATATATCTGCTTCAGCAGCTCTACTGTATGTTACATGTCATCAACACTCTCTCCTCCCTGTTTTTTCTGTCTCCAGCTGAAGAAGTTGCCGGGGCCTCAGGACTACCAGAGCAGAGAGAAGCGAGAGCTGACTCCAGGTCAGACCTACAGGTTCAGAGTTGCAGGCATCAACTGTTTCGGACAGGGAGACTTCAGCCCAGTCAGCGAGTTTAAAACCTGCCAGCCTGGTTTCCCAGGAGCGCCCTCTGCAGTCAAAATCACCAAGGTAAGACATCAAGAAATTTCAAAGTCCAGAGGAAAGATGATATTAATGAACGTGAAAATTAGCTAGAGTAGATCATTTTCAGGCTGAAAAACGTTCCATGTATGAAGAGAGAGCTGCTCTGTTCCTCACATTCAGGCCAGCGATTCGGTCCACATCACGTGGGAGGCTCCCTCCTCTCCATCGGGTCGGATTCTGGAGTATTCCATGTACATGGCTGTGAAGAAGAGCCGCTCCAGCAGCTCTGAGCGTCCCGGTCAGATGGCTTTCATCAGGATCTACCGGGGCACCAAGATGTCCTGCTCAGTCAGCTCCACCCACCTGGACAACGCTCACATTGACTGCTCCGCCTCCAACCGTCCGGCCGTCGTTTTTCGAATAGCTGCCAAGAACGAGCAGGGCTACGGGCCAGCAACGCAGATCCGCTGGATTCAAGGTGGAGGAGCCTTACTTTTTTCTCATCCTCCTTTTTTTTTTTTTTTTGCATCAATTTAGTTTTCTTGCAACTTGATCTAACTGTGTCTGTTTTTCAGATCCCACTAAATTGCGAGCGTCTACATCAAAAACAGACAATGATGAGGCTAACCAGGATGCTGCTGATAGGTCAGTTCATCATCTCTCATGATTTCTGCTCATTTTCCACTTCCTTTATCACTTTCTTAAAAATTGTTTTCTCTATTTCTACTCTTTTTTTTTTTTTTTTTTTGCAGTTCCAGCTGAGAGATGATCAGACAAGTGACAACACGTTTGGAGAAGAATATGTGCACTCAAAGGATGGGCATTAAATCCCGCTCGGATGTTGTATATTTCTAGATAGTTTTGTTAATTTATTTTTTTACGTATTTAATTATTCCCTTGTAAATAGATAATCTTCACAGGAAATTTCGACCACTTTGCTTTTTTAGTCGAGCTAATTTTTTAAGTCATTTTATGATGCAGACCAAAACTACAGATGTGGTGTAAAACTTGTCAAAGGTGTGAAGTGCCTTAGAATTCTTCATAAGCTTTGGATGCTTCATCGAGATTGTCGTGCTTTTGAATGAAACAAATGTGTCACTAAACATCACAAGGGACGTATAACCTTTTTTTATAGCATAGACCAACGTGTACGACCATCAGTGAGGTCATGTAATACAACCTATTATACCTATTTCAAGATCTTTTTGTTTATAGTTGTATGGCTCTAAAATCATTGTCAGTATTATAACATTAACAACAGTGGTTCTCAACTGGTCCAGACTCAGGACCCCCCGCCAACTCCATCGGGAAAAATTGCAACCCAAACTTCAGGTAATATTCAACCTATCAGATTAATTTAATGAAAAATTGTGCCATTTGGACCTCGGACGCTACAAACACCTGGCAGAGCAAAGAAATTGAACGAAACAAACATGTTTAAAAATGGCTTCATAGACTTGTTTTTTTTTCTCCAAGGCACACGATAGCGACCCACTGAACACAGCTCAGCGACCCACTTTTGGGTCCCGACCCACCAGTTGAGAACCACTGATTTACATCATATTTGTCTGTGTTGTACTTCCTTTTTTGTCATTGTTTTCTCAAGATTGTCTACTTTCTTAACATGTAACACATTTCAGTAAAACATTCACATGTCATCCAAAAATTGTATGCACAACTCATTCTCCAGATATGAATTAAAGGAATCAAAAGTGCCACGGATATCACAAGGACACATTAACATGTCAAGTTTGATACTGATTCTGGTTTAACCATTCAGTGGGAATGACGTTTTTTATTTCCTTCCTTGTTATATCTGACTCAGACTCAGGCAATTGAAGGCCCTTTAAAACCTGAGTGATGAAAAAATGATAGGAGGGATTACTACCAGACATGATGTCACTATGCTGCTGCATTATTGTCCTGTTGTGTTTTCAATCAATCATCCAGCTGGAGCCGATACCAGCTGTCATCGGGCGAGAAGCGGGGTACACCCATAGACTGTTGGCCAGTCAATCACAGGGCTGACATATAGAGACAGACAGCCAGTCACATTCACACCTACGGGCAATTTAGAGTCACCCATAAATCTAACGTGCATGTCTTTGGACTGTTGGGGAAAGCCCGAGAACTCAGGGACATACAACTGCACACAGAAAGGCCCCTGTCCGACAGGGATTCGAACCAGGAACCCTTCTCACTTACTGGCAACAGCACAAACCACAGCACCACCATGCAACCCCTTTAAACAATCAATATTTATTTGTATTGTGCCAATTCATAAAAATGTGTTATCTGAAGACAAAAGGTAAAATACCTTACCCATTGTTATATTATCCTTTTTTAACTTACTGTAAGATGAGGGTTTGATCGTTGTGTGTAAAGCTTTTAGATTGGCAAGAGCAGAATAAATATTGACAATTATTGTATAGCAAGTGTTGGTAAGCATGAGTATTTTCCAATACATCTGTCAAAAAAAAAAGATGAACTTGCTTTCCTATTTAATAAATGAAACCATTGGCCCCACATTTACTATCAATACAAAAGTTATTTGTAGATAAGGGCTAACAAATTAATTTACAAATCAACCACAGAGGAAAGTTCAGAGTGTGGTAGATTTAACAGGCAACAGATGCAGGTAAAAAATATGTATTAGACAGAAATGCACTCTGGGAATTTTTTCCCATGATCCCACAGTTTGTAGTTTACGGATTAGCAGGCTAGCAATGGCTAGCAACACAAATAGAAAGGAAAGAAAGGAGTCCCAATTCAACAAGATGTAAGTGACTGCAAAGTTCTGTAAACAGGTTGATAATTAAAATTAAACAACATTTTATTGGGTGCATTACGTCACTTAACACACAAACATGCGAGTGGTTGTACGTAACCGATTCAAGCTAAACGCAGTTGTGCTAACAAACATTAGTAAATGGTAAAGCTCGTTGTGTGAAGCCGCTTAATTATTCGTTTTATAAAGTGACAACTTATTTGAGTTTACGTAGACCACATATCCGAATTATTGTGATGGCAGCGTTTTATTAGTCTACTTGTACTACTTTCTAAGTAAAACAGTGAGTGTCCGATAATGGACGCATCAAAGAGGCTAGCCATTAGTTAGCTTGCTTGTTAGCATAACAATCCGCGGGACACGGAGCGCGACATTTGAAAACATCGCGATGCTTTTGACAAATTGGGGACTGAGAGTTTATTTGAGCTCTGCTATTATGATGAACCCAAAGTCAACAGTGATTTTATGAACGCTTGTACCCTTTGTTGACCGTCAGGCCAGACTTAAGTTAGATTGTCTGCTTTCGTTTTGTGACACTCATCTCACCCTGCTATAACAATGTGTGCGGGGATAATAACATGTACAAATTGAATTATGTGTTTATTACCTCTAACAGAGTGACTGAAGTGAAAATAGCCTCCAGAATAGACAGGATGCTTGTTGTCAAGTGTTTTAGTGTGATAACGAGCTGCAATCACACTATACAGCCAAGCAGAGGAGCTAACTAATCACTTGAGATTGATTCAGATTCTTTCCATGTCAGCTGAGTGGTTGTGATTTGTGATTAGTAGCTGTGGGACTCCTCTTAAAGCCACCATGGTAACTGACTGACAACAAAGCTAGCTCCTCACCCTACTTGGAGAGAGTACATTTGGTGTCTCCCACCTTTTAAAGGCGAGCTGGCACACCTGTTTTTGGACACAGACACATCCGTTTCTTCTTCTCTTTTTTTACTCTGCTTTCTTTATCCTCTCCTGTCTCCAGCTTCTTTCCTGCAGCGGTGAGATGACTTCCTCATTCCTAGGCCAGTCTGCCCCTCTGGTCTCAAACCTGGAGTCTGGGATAGGGAGGTCTGCCGCCATGCTGGGGATGTCTGCTGGGCTGGGGGGAGCAGAGATGGAGCTGCAGAAGTTGCTAATCGATGAGAGGATGAAGTGTGAAAACCACCGGACAAATTACCAGACACTGAAGGCTGAACACTCCAGGTAAAGCTAAATCTGCTTAGATGAAAACTTCCTATTTTTTATTTTTTATTTTATTTTTGTGTATGAATTCTGAGAGAGGACAGTTTATTTACCCCAAAGGGCGCTTCAGTTTTTGCAGTCTATCCACACCATGCATATGACAGACGGCAGACAGAAGTACATCAGAGACGATAAATAAATCAGTGCATTGACAGAGATGCTCACTGGAAAGGCAGTGAATGTGATATAAAAAATCATATATGGTTAAGTTTGTTAGTCTCCTTATGGTTTGGCATATGCTTCAGTTGGTGATACACTGTGCTCAGTTTCACCCACACTTTCTTTTCCTACAGTTTGCAGGAAGAGTTCACCCGGGCCCAGGGGGAACTGAAGCGCCTCCTGAGTGACAAGCAGGCTCAGCAGGAGAAGCTGCAGCTGCTGTTGGCTGAGCTTCGAGGAGAACTACTGGACAAAACCAGAGAGCTGGAGGAGCTTCGAATGCAGGTAAACCGAATGTGTAAGGAGAATTATCTCCTAAAATGAAATGTGTGGGATATCTAACTTATTGTTGTACTAAAAGAAGTTTGTGATCAGATTTACTCGAATAGTTGTTAAGCAAGGAATAGAGTGATTAGAAAAACTAAAGAACTGTAAATTGTGAGTCAGTGCTATAAGTAAATATGCAGGGGTGTGTCCAGAGGGGTGTCCAGGGGTGGCATGGGATCTCCTTTTCCACCCAAGGTGCCAGCCCCAAAACCCCCAAATCCCAAACTATGATTTGCGATATACTTCATCAGAGGAGGGACTAAAGTTAAAATCAATGCTTAGTTCTCTCAGCTGTAAATAAATACTGAGCACATCTATTTGATAAGACAGTTTCTTAGGAAAGGAATGAGTCCATAAAGATTTGTAAGCAAACTCTGGCACACTGTTTAACTTGCAAAGCACTTACTAGCAATGTTTGGGTACTGACACATTGCCAATAAATGTTTTTTTGCAAAGCAGACAGTGTGCAAGAGTTTGCATGCAATTTTCAAAGTACTTTTGTGACTTTTTACATCTCAAAGACTTTAGCTAAAAAGATGTAGATGTTGCAGAATTGTGTTACTTACAAGTACAGATGTACATTATGAAATTAATTTGTGTGTGTGCACAAACTGCATAAGTCAGTACCCCAGGTGGGCCACCCCAGTTTAATAAAAAAAGTCTGGACATGCCCGTGTCCAGACTTTTTTTTTTCCTATAATAAAGAATTACTTTTACAAATCATACTTATTAAAAGGACATATCTGCCATGGTTAACATAGTTTTTAAGAGCTTCTAAAGACTTGAAGAAATGACCTTTAATTAATCAAATGCAGATTTCATTTCCTGCTCTGAAGTGATTCTTTAAAGGGAGTAACATTGTGTAATTCTTTAGATATCTTTTTAGGTGAATCCTGGTCATAAGGCTTTAAGTTGACATTAACATTTAAAAAAACATGATGTGTATTTAGGTACTTTATTGCTGTAGCAGCACAGTGTGTTGGTAATCTTTAAAACAAAATCTTTTTGTATGCCTTGGACTTTTTTTCTCTTATGCAGTTTTTAGTTTTAGGGTTAGGGTGTATGTTTTTTTTTTATATACTAGAACTGTATTGAAGTTTAATATGTTATACTGATGACTGCAGTTCCTGGTGAGGCTGAGATTTAAAATGTGAGGTTTTGTGTGTGTGTGTGTGTGTGTTTGTCAACCAGGTGATGACCCCTCAGCGGCTGGAGCTGCTCAGAGCTCAGGTGCAGCAGGAGATGGAGGCTCCAGTCAGAGAGAGGTTTAATAAACTGGAGGAGGTCAGTCACTTTTCTGTATCACTGTAATACGTTGTTTCTGACGTTTGTCTAGTAGTTTTCTTTGTTGTAAAAACAGTTGACTGCAGTTGAAATAACAAAGGTGTCATTGATGGTAACTACCTAATTACCTAACTTTGATTCAAGTTAAATATTTTAACAACTATTTTACATTTTTTGCAACTGTATTGAATTTCTCATTCTTAAGCGAAATGAATAAACTTCCATTGGTAATTCAACGTGTCATAGAAAATGTTTTATCCTTAAATGTCCTGCTCTTAAACCGGCATTAGCAACTCTGACTTTGAGTCCTTAGCAACAGTCAAGAGATTAGCGTTGATTGCCTCTTGACAACCATTTCAATGTCTCTGCTTTCAAGGGGGTTTTATTTTATTTCCCTGGTGCCTGCTTGATTGTCCCCCCTCTTTTTGTCTGTACTTGTGCTTCTTTGTAGGAGGCAGAGAAGTATAGGTCTGACTACAACAAGCTGCGGTATGAGTTCACCTTTCTGAAGTCGCAGTTTGAGCACCAGAGAGAAGAACACGCACGTGTGCTGGACGAGAGGAAGATGCGCTACGAAGCAGAGGTTTGTTGTTAACTTGGTCACTGTTGGGATTGATAATGCCTCTCAGTGGACTTCTAATACAGTTTTATTTAAAGAAAAGGTAGCTAATAATCCAAACGACCTCTCTCCTGTTGTCAGATCTCCCGTCTGGAGAAGGACCGGGAGGACATGGTGGCTCAGTATCAGAGTTCAGACCCGATGCGTGATGGGAAACGAGTGGAGGCTCTGCTGAGGGAGAAGGCTCAGCTACATCTGCGGCTAAAGAGCCTGGAGGCAGAGGTGGCCGAGCTCCACGCCCAGAAAGAAAACTCAGGCCAGCAAGCAGAGAGTGTCCAACGCATCCAGATCAGACAGCTGAAGGAGACGCAGGCGGAGGTGAAGTCTCTGGAGGTGAGACAGCAGCAGGCCTGTGGGGTTAATGCACTTTGGTTTAAATATGGTACCTTTCTTATCTGCCTTTATTTGTTGTTACAAGAATTACTTAATGTATACAAGTTGTGAATGTTTAAGGAAAATACTTTATTTGTTATCATCTGATCTGATTGGTTGTTACTGTGTCAGGCAGAGCGCCAGTCATTGCGTCTGCAGCTGGAGCGGATGGAGAGTGAGTACAATCTTACCAACGAGCAGAACAGCAAGCTTACAAGCCGCCTGCACAAAGCGGAGCGAGAGGTCAACTCCCTCAACTGTCAGGTACGCCGCTCTCCGAGCTGTTAATCAGCGACATATCATGTTAGATATTACTGGACAGTTTTATTCCCCTCCATGTTTTTTTAACTGTTTTGCCCATGACATAAATCTAAGTGTTTTTCAGTTACAAATAAGTCTCACCGTGATAAAATCAAAAAAATTAAATACCTAATGAGTCTCGCTTCTACAACATACTTGTAGTGTTTCATTTGGAATTAATAGAAAAAGTGTCTTATTTTTGTTTTCCTTGTTCTCAGGTTGAAAGTCTGAAGCATTCACATAAACTGGAGGCGGCCAACATCAAACTGGAGTGCACCCGCTCCAAAGGGGAGTTGGAGAGAGAGAGAGACTCACTGCAGGGACATGTTGATGGTATGAAACACACAAACTCATGCGCACTCTCTGCTGACCTCCATTGCCACAACATTTAATCCTCCGATGGATGCTCTGTCTTCTTTGTTTCCCGGGCTTTGAATAGTCCGTGTATTTAATTTAAGGAATCCAGACTTTCACATCTGGAAGCACACATTAGCTGTTTAATTTTCCAGAAAAAAAAGAATACACATTACATATTTATTAACCAAGTTTTCCTCTCGTTTGTCTCAGGTCTACAAATGGACGTGGAAGTGTTGAATTCTGCGGTGGAGCGACACAAGGAAGCTCTGGTGGAGAAAGAGAGGGAGATCGTCCGAAAGGTGCAGGCCGCCCGCGAGGAAGAGTTCAGCAGAATTGCAACCTTACACGAGGAAAAGTGAGAATCACATAGGCTTTTCTTTCAGCGGCTGATATCAGTCAGCTGGTGTCAGTCTTACATTTTAAGAAGAATTTGTATCAACATTAGAATTAAAATGTTCTTCTTAATTCCTCTACATTTTCACTGTCTGATCTATTTTCTTAATGTAAGTGTTATTTTAGAGGAACTACTTTTGTCTGCATTTTCTAGGTTGGAGTTGGAGAATCGTCTTGCTACTCTAGACCAGCAGAGGGCGCTGCAGGATGCTACAGGCAATTCCCAGAAAGAAGAATGGGAGGAGCGCCTTCGCAAAACCCAACAAGGAGAGGAGCTGGCTCGCAGGGAACTGCAAAACCTCCGGTCAGATTGGCACTGAATGTTTAATGTGTGTGTGTGTGTGTGTGTGTGTGTGTGTGTGTGTGTGTGTCCTGATGTAATTTCATCTTTAATGTTCTTAAGGATACCCTTTGCTTTCACTAATGAAATCTCTTGTGTCTCACAGAACCAAACTACAGCAGCAAAGCTCACAGCTTGAGGAGCTGGACAGACAGAAAGCACACGTTTCTGACCTAGAGCATGTAAGTCAATTTCAAATACTTCTGCCTGTCATTGATTCTGCAGGCAGCAGCCCTTTAACAAACCAGAGGAGTTTGTATTCTTAGAATAAATGTGAGTTTTCTTTGTGGCCCAACAGCAGAACCAGGAACTGGGTGTCCAGCTGGGGACTCTGTCGCACTCTGAAAGTGACCTAAAAGAGACAAACCAGAGACTAAAAGAAACCCTGGACAGAGTGAGGGAGGAGCTGAGGTCGACCCGAGGACAGGCCGAGAGGAGCCAACACGAGGCAGAGAGGTAAGAGCTGCAGAGAAATCAGCTCAACAATCAACGCATTGAATATTTAAACAACGTTTCCCTTTTTCTTGTGTCCTCTCTCTCTGTTCGGTTCCTCCTCCTCAGGATGGTGGACGACCGTCGGGTGGAGTGGTTGGAGGAGAAACACAAGCTGCAGGAGCGAGAGGCCGAGCTGCAGCAGAAATACTCTCAGGCCAAAGAGAAGATGCAGAGGGCGGCAGTGGCCCAGAAGAAGGTCTGCTGCTCATTACTGTCTTTAATTTCAGCACTTATGCAGACTTACATCAGACTTTGCAGCGGTGCTGAACTGGAAAGAAAGGAACAAATAGTCAAATGATCATATTGGGAAAGACAAATCTGATTTGATTGTGTGTGCGTGTGTGTTTGTTTGTTTTACAGAGGAAAGAGCTGACGGAGAACAAAGAGAAGAGACTAAAGGATAAGATCCAGCTGCTGGAGGCCAAGATAGAAGAGCTGGAACTAGAATCTGCTGCAGCAAAGAAGTGAGATCCAAAGGTTTCCTTTTAGACAAGAAAAGATCATTTTTTGTCCCCAAAGACTGTCCTGCAGTTACTGGAGAATAAAAATATACAAAACACAACATTTGATGTAACAATTCCACATATACATAAAAACACCTCCTTGCGGCCCCTCAGCACAGCACATCCTACATTACCTGTAGTAATCACAGGCCTGCCCCCCCCCCCCCTCTCTCTCTCCCTCTCCAGACGTTCTTCTTTCTCAGAGGAGCAAGCTCAACTCAGCAGGCGGTTAAAGGAGATGCAGAGACGACACAACGAGTTTCGACGCCTCCTATTAGGCGGCCAGGGTCCCTGCAATGTAGGCCCCGCCTTCCTGACCTCCTCACCTGCTCCCTTCCTCCTCTTTGGGTCTGAGGGGCCGCTGTCAAACATACCAGTAAGCAGAATTAGCAGTGGAAAGAACTTCCCTGCATTAGCTTGTACTGAGCTAGGTGATTGGTTTTATAAATAAAAGCATAACGCTATTTTGGCAAAGGTTGTGTTTATAGGATGTAAAGTCTTCAACTCTCCTTTCACTCTGTAGAGTCTAAAATGCAATGAGGTCTCACCTCTTCTCTGTGGGCTGTTGAATGGTTAGTCCTAAACGTCAAAATGATCAGATATCTTGAACCCACATGATAGAGGTTGACTGGTGGTTACACATTCCCACCACACACACACGCTGTTTGTTTAATTACAACTTGAACACTAGAGAAGCAGAGCCTCTTAACCACAATGTGACCAACAACAAAGAACTAGAGGAAGCAGGATGGATGTGTAAAATTGTCAAAGACAGACCCGTACTCTAGGGTCCCCACAATTCAGGATCAATACAATTTAGGGTAAAGAGTCGCTTTAAAGATACAGGAGAAATAGTTATGTATTTTGTGGTGTCAGTTAATATTCATTGGCATGGATGGGTTTGCCAGAGCTGAAGGAGGAGAACGGAGCGATAAAGTAAAAGACGCATCTGAGAAAACGTTTTGATGCTGCAGAAAAGAAGAAAAAAAAAAGGATGACTGTTAGTGTCGCTTTTTTTGTTGAAGAGTCCTTAAAGATCCCATATTATGCCCTTTTTGGGGTTCATATATCTAATTTATGTGCCTACTAAAGTACGTTCACAATCGCTAATGTTCGAAAAAAGTGTCTGTTTTCATGTACTGACGATCGATGCAGCCCGTCTCATCTGCCTGTGTTTGCAACGCTCTGAATCCCCCCCCCCCGAGCTGGGTCCCCACGTGTGCCAAGTCTGACCTGATTGGTTGGCCGATCTGCTCTGTTGTAATTGGTCAGTCGTTCGGACAATTCTCGGAAATGTTACGCCCTTTTTACCATATTGGGAATGCACAGCATGAGTTTGTGCTTGCCACAACGAGCCAATGGGCTTGGATCAGTGACATCATCGCAGTGTGATATCACACTGCCAATTTTCAACGAGGGGGGCTAGAACCGAGCGTTACATGCAGCTACTGCTAACAGGAGGAGGTAGGAGAAGCCGCGTTTCCGCAGACTTTGAATTTTTGCACATAGATGTGCCTAAACATGCACAAGACACCTGGAAAACACACTAAAGAGCATATAAAACCAGAAAAAGCAAAATATGGGACCTTTAAACATTAAGACTACAAAACGCCATCTGCATGAATCAGTAGCGTTTCTGTAAATCGTCACTGTCAGAAAGGGGAGACCAAGTTCATTTCTGATTTAAGGTCGGGGCTATTCTACAAAAAATCATTTGAAGTCAGTGTACTTACTATAATAATGATGTAATGACTGCAGGGGAGGAAAGCTTTAATGCTTTAGTGTAAAGCTGTGAAACTTCGGTCACTCTGAAACTGTCAACATCACATTTTTAAACTAAATCCCTGTTTTGTTGTTTTGTTGTTGTTTTTTGTTTTTTTGTTGTTGTTCTTTGATAGTTTGATAGTAAGTATCATGGCTTTGGTAAAAACTTCAAATCTTTGCTCATAATTTTGATCCTAAGTATGCTGTGAGCTAAAGAGTGTGCAGCAGTTTGCCTGCATTTTTTGGTAATACAGAAAATGACCCAGTATTTGGTGCCCATGAGTTGTATTTTTCTTGTATTTTTGTTGCTGTGGTATTGCAACAGATATCAGTATTGTTTGTTTTTTCACTAGAATCACATCAGAGTTTAAAAGTCTTGTAACGTGGCTGCCCTAATGTAATTAATAAAGTTGTAATAGCAGTTCCTTGTTGTTAACGTTCCCTCCGCTCTGCAGGAGGAGCAGCATCAGAAGGAGCTGTCCCTGCTCCGTCGGAGGCTGGAGGACTTGGAGAGCGCTCAGCAGCAGCAACTGGAGGAGCTGGGATCTTTGGTGCAAAGGGACCGGGAGGCCACACCGCAGCCTGACCTCTGACCTCTGCTATACTACCATAACAAAGAATAAACAATTCAGAGCAAGCTAGGGCCCGTTTCAGAAAGATTGATGATTCAAACCCGAGAAAGAGGGGTAACTCGAGTCCGTTCCAGAGAGGGAGGTCACTTTAGCTCTGAGTCTACGAACCTAACCTGGTCGGGAGGTTTTTCTTCAACAAACCCCGAGTGTCTCTGTCTCCTCTCTCTTTCAGAGTCAGAAAGCAAGTTTAATTTCCTCATTCTTTCATTCAGTCCGTATCAGCGCACGTGTGGATATTCACTGTTTTTCTGAATAAAAATACTGGTTATTTTAACATTAGCCTTTGTGTTACGTAGGTGTGTTACGTTTGCGCTGCAGCAGTGTTACTTTTTCTTCCTTCTAAAAACTTGTTCATATACGCCGTATGTCCGCATGAAGATGTTGCTATAATTCGAGATGGTTAAAGTACGAGGATCTCTTTTTTTTTTTGGCACCTGTTGCCATGGTGAATCGTAGTATCGGGGCTCCGTTAATGTTGGCTTTTTATCCTCATGGTGCACGCGCTGAACACAGAGTGAACCTACTCAGAGTTGATTTAACGAATTAAAATCTGCTGATCTGGAACCATAAACTGAGAGTTTCCCACCTGAGGGTAAATCAACTCAGAGCTCAGAGTTAGACAGTTTGTTCAACCTTCTTTCTGAAACGGGCCCCTGGTGTCCTGTTTGACACATCAAAGCCACTACAAGTGCAACAGTGCTTAAATAATGGAAGCATTCATTTTTATTGATTTTTACAAAAATGGAAGATGAACTTTGATTTTGTCAGCTAATTTCTAATGTTGACACAATGTGCTAATATGAAATGCAGCAGCACCTTTTAACGCTTGACCTTTGACTTCCTCAGGTTTCGATTTTGTACGGAGATGTTTGTTGTTTACACTTTTGCTCTGCAAACACTCTTGGCATAAAAGTTTTATTATACAGTTGAGTTTTTACAAATTGCACAATGTTGATACAGACTTTTGTTGTACTTCATTTTTAAAATATGTACAGATTAAACATTTTTGACAGTGAAGTTGTTGCACAGAACCCGACGTCAGTCCTTCCAGTTAAAGTGTCCTCGTATAAAAACCACTGACAGGTAGTTTGTGTCCAGGGCGGTATCTTCAGATTTGGATATTTTAATGCCAACGTTCAGAACTTCCAACAGACTTTTGTCTCCTCAGTGCAGAAAACTCAGAGATCATAAGACACAAAACTCCCCACTGGATCATAAGTTACCAACATGGCTGGTACCTCCTTTAAGCTCATCTTCAGTTCTTCATGTCCACTATAGCAGGAGATGTTACAAGTTGTACAAGAGTCTCCTCGGTCGTCTCCTGACAGCCTCATAAGAGCTTTACACTCACCACCTTCATAGTTCGTTCATTTGAGTAAAAGGAGGCAGCTCAATTCCAGGAGCAGCTTTTTAGTCCATCGAACAAGTGTTTCACTTCATGCAGCTGCTCAATAAGTTCAGCAGGAGCTCCATTTTGGTCGAGCTTCTCTTTGATCTGCAGAAAAAATGAGATTACACTGATGAACTACTTGATATTTAACAGGCATGATGATATCCTGCATGGTAGTTTTTCTCTGTATAGTCTGGTGGCTGTAAAGAATATAATGTAGAGGTTTCTGGTTAGAAAAAAGCAGCACAGTCGTTCACAAAAAGGTCTATTTCTGTAGGGAATTCACATTTTGGAATTATCCTGTCAGCAAAAAACAACAAGCACATTTAGAGCATCCATTATAGCAGCCACATTTGCACTCAAGGATTTCTTGAAGTCATTGTAACTGATTTCACGCCTGTGGCTGAAGAAATCAAATGGAGCATTTCCAATGTGTACCAATGTTTTGTCACTTCGACCTAAAGATATGCAAAAAAAAAAAAAATGGCAGCAAGATTGGGAAATATTGACCAAAGGTTGGGAGCTATCGAATCAAAATTTCACCCAATCAATCAACCAATCTTTATTTGTTTAGCGCCAATTCATAACAAGTGTTATCTCAAGACGGTTTACAAAAGAGCAGGTAAAAAGATCATACTCAGTGATCATAAGACACAAAACTCCCCGCTGGATCACAAGTTAATTTCACTTTATTGATCATTAAAGGCTTTTGCAGTGTTGAGTTTTGAAAAGGTGTCACTGCACACGAGGACAGAAAGCCACAGAGAAGGAGAAATCAGAAGGCCTACAATCTCACATGACCACTGTGAAGTCAATGTCTGCTGTTGATGTCCATATCTCAGACATACGTTACTGCAGGGAGAAGCAACTGAAGGGTGTGGAAGCTTGGACTAGTATTATAGGCATGATGCAGAAATCACACTTTAAATATACTGCATCCAAAAATATATCTGATACATTTGGTTATTAAATGTGGTTCTTAACCTCTAGATGTGTGTGTGTGTGTGTGTGTGTGTGTGTGTGTGTGTGTGTGTGTGTGTGTGTGTTAAGCTCAAGCTAAAGCCTTCCTGGTTTATAATGACGACCTTTATTTGCACAGTACTTTTAAAGATTCATGTTACAAATTGTTTCCCAAAGGAAGCAAAAAAAAAAAGAAAAGAAGACAGGTCATGAAATCCACCAAAAGCAATGACCTGGAATTTTTTTTTTTTAAAAGGACACAAAATTAATTTAAAGGTACTCAAAAAAAGACACAAGGCTCGCAGGTAAAAGTATGATTAACATGTTTTAAGAAGGGATTCAAAAGAGATCACTGACCACTGACCTGATCTCCTCCTGCACTAAATGTGTTGTCCCCTACACATGAAACAGGTCTTGTCCACAACTTAGAAAATAAAAAGCTCTATTTTTTCCATATTTATTTGCATTTTTTGCCTTTAATGGATAGAACAGCTGAAGAGAGAGGAAATCTTGGGAGGAGAGAGTGGGAGATGACGTGCAGAGGTCGCTTCAAACCTACTACCGCTGCGACGAGGACTATAGCCTCTATACATGGGACGCGCGGCATAACCACTACGCTACCGGCGCCCCAGACAGTTTGCATTTTCCATTAAAAATCTAAAACTGTAATAAAACAGCAGAGCACCGTGATGTGTGTGTGAGCTTGTTCGAAGTTTTAAAGAACTGACCTCTGTGAAGTATCGCTGGATGAATTTGTAGAGCTCCCTGAGGGCTGCAGTTTCGTTGAACTCGTTTTCATGTTTCTGAAATGAAAAACAAACAAACATCCATTTACGACTTGTCCTCTTTGTAACTTTTTTACATTTTTTTTTAAGAATCTTTGATTAAATGAACATAACCTTTGACTCCTCCAGCAGAAAGTCCTTGAATTCTGAGGCAGTGATTAGTGGCTGGTCCCTTATCTGCTTGTAGTAAACCTTTACTTCCTGTTTGTACTTGGGGATGTCTTTGGCGTAGAGGAGCTTGTTGGTCGGAGCATACTGGAACACATCAATATCCAGCGTATGGTGTTGTTACTCAAACTTGTTTAAGTGTCATTCAACTTATGACCAACTGTAATCAAACATTTTGAGACACTTGTTTGTACTGTACCTTCCCCAGTTGTGTCTCGCTCAGAGAAAAAGAGTCCATGAATGCCTGAGCGATGACTGACAGGCAGCAGTTCAAATTCGGCGTCGTCTCCATGTCGAAAACAAACTGTGGATTTTTCAGGATGTTGATCCAGAAGCGCAGAGGCAAACTGTGACGGACAAACAGTACCCAAAAAAGGTCACTCCACCACAACCCTTCATGAATTATATGTGTTCTGTTTGCTTATTTCTATTTGTGCTCCTGTCTATAGAAGGGGGTTTTAGTTGACAAGTACCTGTTTGTCTTCCAGATGTGCAGGACATCTGGGTCAGTGATCTTCATGTTGTCTGCCTGAGTGTCCAGAAAGTCAAAGAAAAATTTGACAGCATGTGGGGCTCTGCAGTGCGGCATCCCCCAGATCGATCTGAACAGGTTCTCCACAAACGAATGCACCGCCACCTTCAAGAGAAAGAACAAGTTGGTGATGTCATTTTGGATTTTTTTAGTGATCAATTTGACTTTCTCCTAACTGTTTGAAAACAGCAGGGCCTGAGAAGTGTTAAATCTAAGTATTATCTTTAAAAAGTCCTGATATTGTGACTTAGTGATTATTTGAAAAAGAAGAAGACATACTTTATTAATCCTGATCCTGTTTTTTGAACATGCTACACACACAAACAGGAACCTATATGGACCTGTACTTATGGAGGGATGTGAAAGTAAGGGGGCTGTGCATGAATGAGAGCCCCAAGTGTGTGGGGGTTCAGAGCCTTGATCAAGAACACCTTGGCAGCGCCCAGGAAGTGAACTGACCAATTTCCATACTCTGGTCCGTACTGGGGTCTTAAACCATCAACCCTCCCAATCCTAACCCAAGTCCCCAAAGACTGAGCTACTGGGTTAGTTTTTCAGTGCCTCTCTTGTAGGTTCCTCGAGATCATTGGTGGGGACGGCCTGCTGCCATGGACCCCGACCCCCAAATGTGCATGGAAAGTCAAAAACAAAATTCCTATTACAACTTAATAAACAAGTTTCAGGCATAAACTTTAACAACGTTTTTCCCCAGGTCCACTTTGGTTTCAGGAGCAGCTGTAGAAGACACATTGATTATTGTAATGTGTTTTGGCTACCACTAGATGGTGCACAAACATTTCCATAAAAAGGAAGCAGCTTCTAAGTTTATATGAGGAAGAGAGCAGCAAAAGTTTTATTTCTAGTTTCAAATTGAGATTTCTCTACAATCAGTACTTAGCATGAACACACGTTAACGTTGTAAGCACTGATGCAAGCAGTATACATAACCATGTAAGAGTGAGATGATGGTATCAGTTCTGCTTGTGTGAGTGACATGAGGCTTTGTGACAGGTTCCTCTTGCCTTGGTCGAGAGCAGCTTGGTGAGGTGCACTTCCTTCAGTTTTAACTTCTTCCTCTCTGGGCTCTTCCTCTGGTCCTCAACGACATCCGGATCAATCTAACAAAACAAAAAAAAAACATTTAATGAGTCCGCCTCAGGTCAGTCATACTCAGTGTAGTGATGAATAGTGACGAGTTGGGTCTGTCTCAATTGGATATTAACCTCTGCAAATTAAAAATTCCCTCTTACCAAATGGAAATATTTCCCAGAGAAGTTCTCGTCATCTAAAGGAAAAAAAAGATCAGACATTGATGGTTATTTGCAGAAATAATAAGCTTCCCCTTTAGCCGGACGACATTTTGGTTAGTGGGGATTTCTTAACACAATGAAATGCAACTCTTTTTTTAAAATACAGTGCAGATTTGTGTGTTTTTGTTGCTGTTTTTAACTGTATGAAGTGGCTGAAAGCTCAGAAAAAGCTAATAAGAGGAACTTGAGGTAGGATCACTTCACCAGACGCACTGATACCAACAACAAGAATAAACTTCGACCCATTTACAGTTCCTCATCTTAAGATACCCTTATCGTTCAGTGTGCTTGTAGTTGTGCTTGTTTCTAAAATTCGGAGTGCTTTCTCTCTGCTTCCAGTCTTTATGTTAAGCTAAGCTCATCCCCTACTTGCTCCATTTATGAGGCGACGCCTGCGAGCTAGTTCAGTCAGTCAACTCGAGCTGCACTGATTTCACACTTGGCATGTCTCATTCTCAACAATCACATGACAACACCTTCCAATGATTTGTGTATTTAAGCTGATTTCTGGCCTCTCCATCTGCTCCTTCATTCCCAGCTCTGACCTGAACCAGTACTGCACTCTTGCTTCAGCCCCACCACCAACCCAGTATCCACCTGTAGGCTCTGACTGGGGGGGTTTAAGATATCGTCCCATCACTCCTCAAATTACTGCATGTAAATCAAAACTGTGAGGAGTGATGAGATCGGAGCCTAGACACCAAACACAAACTATGTTCTGCTGCAATAAATTTAAACGATACAAACGTGAGTTGTCTGACTGAAATACCATTGATGGACTAACGTGACTGGTGTTGATCTTCTTATTTAAGTCCTGTTCGAAAAGATACTAGCTTCTTGGCTCTTACCCTTCAGACTCCCCTGTGGGCTCAGAGGAGGATGAGTTTTTTTAGAAAGCACTTTGATTGTTGCTCCATCAGGTACCTACAAAAGGAAATAAAAACCACAAACATGGTGAGAAAACAGTCATTTAATAAGACATAACTACCTTTGTCTGAATTCACATGCCCTATTTGGTGATGTAGCTCCTAAACAGCGTGCAGTGATGGCAAACAAATGAACTAGGCCTGAACATTTCAGACTGTTTTGTGAGGAGCAGCTACAGAACGACTTTTCTTTCACATTGATAAGTGTGTTAAGTTTCGGCTGCCACTAGATGGCGCAAAGGAAAAAGGGTCTAAGTACTGAATGAAGTATGAGGTTAAGCAAAATGAAAATAGTATGTTCTTATGAGATCACTAGCATGTTGGAATATCAGAATCAGAATCAGAATCAGAATCAGAAATACTTTATTAATCCCCGGGGGGAAATTCGGGTGCCAGCGTAGCTCTTCAATACACAGTAGGAAATAGAGATAATAATAGCAATAAAATAAGCAAGAAGTAAGTACTCAGTAAACACTATAATAACATATGTACAAGGTAGAGATAAACAGTATTTACATGATGAATGTACAGGTGTTGAACAGGTAGTGCACGGTGTATGTATTAGTGTGTAGATAATTGCACGTATAGACAATTGCTTGTATATACAATTATAAATATATTGCACAGTTGACCGGTTAAAAGACAGATTGCACATTAAATAAATAAGTAAATAAGTCCAGTGTACAAGTATACAATGTCCGCCTCTTAGAGAGATGCGTTGTATATCGTCAAGCTGCTGAAGGTGAAGGCTCTTTTCATTGCTCTTGTATATGTGTACAGTATCTAAAGAGAAACCACAGTCAGCCACAGAAACCTGCAGACATTGTGGCGTGTGCTTATTGAGTTGCTGTGCACAGGTATGAAACATGAAATATCCACTTTTCAAGAAGTTCAGCGCCCCAACCTTTCCTCAGAATAGATTCTTCTAATGACCCCAATGAAATATCAAGCATGTATTATATATCTGTCTTTCTTCACATAAACATTTTCTCTTCTTTACATCCTCAATCACACATCAAATCTGACAGGAACTTCACATCCTCTCTTACTAAATGTAATGCTGTTGTTACCAACAGGAAATGGTGAGTCTAAATCTAACAAGTGCATTTCTACGTTTTTTTTGTGTGTGTCCCTGATTGTCAAAGGAAGTATTTGCAGTTTTTATTTGCATTTAAATGTAGTTGCTGCCATCCGCAGAGATAATGTTATATGACAGCTTCTGAAGGAAAATAGCTGCCTACTATTTGTTTGTCTGCTGACGGCAATAATGCAGGTTCAACGTCTTGGCATGGGCTGTTGTTGGTCAGAGATGAAGTGCTATGATAGACGACGTGTTTCTTACACCTCAGCTGTATCGTAGAGAGGCAGTCAGCCCACACAACTCCAACAGAAACAATGAGTTTCTGCATTGACAGTATGTCACTGTAACGTTTAAAGCCCTTTAACACAGACACTGCTATCTTTATTAACTGTTTTCCTGGTTTTCTGCAGGTTTAGCTCAGCTGGTAGGGCAGTCGGCTGATGAACAAAGTCCTTATCTCACTGGTCTCAGATTCAACTTCTGATCTTGATGTTATTTGGTGCATGCCCCCGACTTTCCCTCCCCACATTTTCGACCTATATTCAGCTGTTGTGTCCAAATGAAGGCAAAAGACAATAATAACTTTGTTTTTCCTCACCTTGTAGTGCTTCAGTGTGTTGAGCATCGTCACCTCCCCGATCACCTCTGAGGTCGCGTCCACTTCTTCAAGAGGAACAAATGATCCATCCTTCTCAAACTCTGGTGGTGACATGGTGACACAAAACTTTTAAAAGACGTAAATACAGCGGCACTGGGAGCAAAACACACTCTAGGAATGACACACACCACACTATGAATGAATCCCTAAAAAGATTTTGCAAGATGTGGGATCCTTTTCCTAAATATGTACAAGAGCTGGACCTCCGAGAAACCCCTATTGTAATCTCATGATTTAAATACACAACAAACACAGGCTGGTGTGATTCTCACCGACACAAACTCCCCTCAGGGGGGTGATGTAGGGGAAACCAAACTTGGCCTTGAAGGTGGACAGGATTTTTTCTTTGACTTGTTCTACTGAGTCACAGCTGAGCGCGTTCACCTCCAGAGGCTCGCTGACCTCTCCATCACTGCCCACAGCAAACAGCACCTTCAGCTTCTGCAGACAACATACAGAAACATGTCAACATGTCATATTATCACCTAACAACAGCAAGATAAGATTACACACCCATTGCTGGTTTCATGTCCTAGATTTCAGATATTCTGAATGACACTCTTTCACTGTTGTATGGGTAAATATATCTTCAGCATCTGTCTTATTTTCTTTCTGCAGTTTTGTGCACACCATCTAATGGATGGACTCAGCAGTTACGTGAGATATTGGTTTGTAAGATTAGATAAAAGTCAGGCTTCTGTGGCTTTGGTCAGGGTTTCATCAGAGAAACGGAAATGTCAGATATGAGGGAACACAGAGTGCTGAAGATGTAGCAAAGTGTTACAACACCAGAGGAGTGTACTGCCAATCATACAACATATTCATCCATGTTGCAACTCTCTACACACTGGCAGTTTTCGTGCAGGGTGTTAAATACTACAAATGCACTTTAAAAGTACTGTAAAAATACAGTATTTGCAGGTATCACATGAACATAACTTATTTTTGCTATGTGCATTAGTAGCTGTTTTAAGTCTATACAAACACATGTTGCTAGCTTAATGTCAAATATTGGAAACTTTGAAAGAAACACTTCAGTAGGATCACTGCTGCAATAAGCATGATTTCTTAGATCATAAAGTGGACTAATGTCTTTCAAATATGAAACATTTCTCTACAACTGAAAATAGTTGAGATTGAATAAATCCAAATTAGAGTCCAAACATTTGTTTAAAAGCATTGTAAGGCCCTGAAGCAAAAGTAAACAACTCCTTAACTAAACATCAAATAATCAAAGATTGCAATTGGTGTACTGTAAGCATTGCTTAAATACTCATAGGTGCATAGCATTATGAAATGGTAGATATAGACACATCATAGGCGCAGGGAAATAAATGGTTTTTAGTCTTTTGACTACTCAAAGCGCTTTTACAATGCAGGTCACACCTACCCATTCACACACTGATGTCAGAGGCTGATATGTAAAGTGACCATCAGAAGTAACTCATCCCATTCATACACACTCATACGCTGCAGAGGGAGAAACTTGGGGTTAAGTGTCTTGCTCAAAGACACATCGGACATGTGGCTGCTGGAGCTGGGGATCAAACCCCCGACCTTCCAGCATCCACAGCCGCCCCCAAAGCAGCAGAGAAAAGAAGATATGTCTGCACACTTGCTTGAATGCCACAACATTTTGACCAGAGGTCTTCCTCGTGTGATAATTATCGACAGTAGTATGTGGTGTGTTTACCCTCGTATTTTTTTCCGATGTCATATTTGAAAGATGATTGTTATATATGTGTGTTCATCTTAGGACATTTTGAACGTTTGACCACACCTGCCATCAAAGTGACAATCAGCCTTTTAGTGTAAAAATCTGTGTACGGTTGTGACCCCTATTTTTCAAAAATGTTCACGAGGAAAACCTCTGATCAAAACATTGTGATTAGATCAAACTTTCTGAGGCATTCGAGCCAGTGTGTGGGCGTATCTTCTTCCTTTCTCTGCTGTTTTTGTATTTCCCTGCACCTACGGGATGTGCGTATAACCAGCTGTTTGCATAGCATTCTGAGACATCACATGTTTTCTGTTTCTCCCGACATTAAAAACAGAAACACAACAACTAACAACCATCTGCCACCAGCACTCCTCAACACTCCTCCTAAGACATCCATTCAGAGAATACTTTAGAGGCCTTTGGGATTTTTTACTCAACATAAACTGTACTTCACCTCCCAAATTGTGAAACAGTGAAACAATTCAACTGAATGCTCCTTGAACCCACATCTGAGTTCATACAGTAAGTACTGAAATGAAACTGTGACATCAGTCTCATATGACACACATCAGCAACTTTAGTCCTGAAGCTTCACTGTCACCCACAGGCTACAAAGAATCTGATTCTCAAGTTTAAAATAAAGTTCCTCTTAATGCAACATCATGATTTTCCACTTGCTTGTATTTCAATAACATTTGAATTTCTTATAATGAGAATGAGATTACTTGTCAGTCCTTTATAGAGATGCGTATTGGCCTAAGTTGGGCCGTGTGTGAGCTGAACTATGTGCTAGTCGATGAGGTCTTAAAGGGACCCCCGTATATTAAGACTTGTTGACCATACTAGATTAACACGGGTACCTTTTATATGTATTTTGTACAAAGAAAGCACACTAGATTTCTCAAATTTGAGAAACTTAGTAGGCAGCCATTGTTGTATACACTGCAATTCACTATCCCATACTCTTTCCCTCTGTAAGTGTCATCTGTTATATCTTTTTTTAATATGAACCTGATTGCAGTGTTAGCAAAGGAGATCAAAGTGAAGACAATGAAAGAGGCAAGGAGGCGACAATGGAGCTAATACGATGGTGTCCGTACGAAAACTGATCGTCAATGAGACTGACAAAAAGAGAGAGGAAGAGACAAAGAGACAGAGGGAGAGAGAAAGAGACAGAGAGACAAAGAGACAGAGGGAGAGAGAGAGACAGAGAGAGAGAGAGAGAGACAGAGAGACATAGGGAGAGAGAGAGAGAGAAAGGTTGAATGTCTGGTATATGAGCAATGTGTCCTGGCAGAGTCTTAACACAGAGCGGTTGTCAGCTGGTCAGATCACTGCATCTCCAAATGTCTCGAGTGATCGCCTGGGAACACACTTTGCTTCTTCTCATGCTCATATTTAAATAACCACAGAGCGGGTTTCATTTTATAAAAAAATCCCTCTCATCAACCATACATCCAAATATACGCTGCGTACTTTTTTGTCTGCACACAACTAAAACCACAATGCAGCGGTTGTTAGATGTTATCGCTTATCTTTGTGTGAATTACTTCTTACCTCTACAGTAGGGCTTCTTGATTATGGCAGAAATCATAATCACAATTATTTGATGGGTATGTTGAGATCGTGATTGTTAAACCAGTGACTCATTCATTTTTCAACATCTGTATAACAAGCATTTATCGAACTTAAACACTCAACAATTTAACATTCAGAATAACTGAATTCAAAATAAGCAATAACTAAACAAACAAGAGAAACATAAAGAATATGAACTGTGTTTATGAAGTAGTGGTGAAGTACTCTTGGGGCCAAAATATCAAAACAAACAAATTGAAACATTTACCACACATGACAAAACCTTTGGGCAAAACGAGCACACGTTTCATCTCGATTATCTTGTTTTCAGGATCGTGGGAAGCCAATATTGACACTTGATTAATTGCCCAGCCCTACTCTAAAGGCGTCTAAATTAAACCAAAGATTTAATGTGACTTGGTGGTTGAAAACCCGTTGACATCTTTAAACACAGGGGCACAAAAAAAGACATCGCTTCTTTTAAAGGAGTCATATATATGACATTTTCGCATTCATGAGACTTTTACAACTCTAATTTTCCATTCCTGCTTATATTGCCTCAAAGAAAGGAAAGAGGCGTGTTTGCATAAAGTGTCATGAAGATCTCTATCCGAGCAGCAGGGCGTGTTCAAAGAAAGCTTGTTCCTACAGTCTGTGGCTTTCTTTAATGTGTTTTATCTGAGAAATGTTGAAATGTTCTAATTCCTCGAATCAGAGGCTTTTTGAAAGAGCCTGACTGTGTGTAACTGGTTCCTCAAACAGGCCGTGTTGCATCTTAAAACTCAGATTATTTGATTGTTTCTCCACATCAGAATTAGCACATTGATGTAATAGAGTGCATGCAAAGTCTTTTTTTCCAGCTGTTCCACTTGTGAAATACACCAACAACCAAGGGACATGTTATTTTTTATTTCATGTAAAAGCTCTCCTCTCCTCTCAGGGCCAGGGTTGAGGTTGAGCAAAATATTCAGTAAAAAGAAATCAATCACAACGTGGGCGTCTTCACGAACCAATATTCCGTTATGGACCAACCCAAGCCTTTCTCAATATTATTGTTATACAACTGAACCCATCCCTCATTGCCACAACAGAGAATCTCTCACTCTCATTCTCAGTCTAAATGTTTCACATCAACATATTTCCTGCCAACAGGACGAGACAATTCTCAGTTTCACTTGTGTTGCCAAGCTCCCTGCATGTATCGATAAACAGCAGCTATAAAGAGGTTTGCTTGATGAAGATAAACACATTGAATGTACCTCAACAAAATATCTGATGTAGATTTTTATCAGAGTGGTTCGGAAACTTTAAGAGCTTCTCTCTGCTCAGCAACGCTCAGGAAATCAGTTTGGCTCCTTTAGATAAATAAAGCCCTGTCAGACTTGTTAAAGCTGATCCGTTTGAATTTACAATGAGGTTTTAAAATACATGAAACAGGAAGTGGTTTGGTTCCAACTGCTGTTACTTGACAAGCTGCCTCTGTACTCTCTGTGGCTACAAACCAAACAACACACAATGAGGAAGTTGTCTTATCGAGTTAAAGCCAGATTCAACTGTTCACACACGCACAAGATCTGTTTGACAAATTGAACAGTTAATATCTAAGTATGATTTTGACAATAAAGAGTGTGCATAATGAATAGTAGGTCCTCTGTATACTGTACATGCAGTAAGTTCACTTTTGTACTTACGAAAACAGAAGTAGGAATTGGGAAGTTTTAATGATTGCATGATGACTGAAGCACAACTGGTCAAACTGGTGATCTAATGACACAGTGCCCCACTTAAAGGTCACATATGATCCTCCTTTTCAACAACAATAAGTCTCAGAGCTCCCCAAAACATGTCTATGAAGTTTCTTATTAAAAATCCACTCTGATCCTGTATTTGATCATGCCTGTAAACCCCTCTATTTCAGCCCTGCTCAGAACAGGCTGTTTCTGTGTCTGTAGCTATAAATGCAAATGAGCTGTGTCTGACCACTCTCTGGATTTGCCTTGGGGTTTCTCGCCCTGTTGTTTACGATGAGAAGGCAGACTTGGAGGGCAAAACAAACACCTATCTGTGGGAGTGTCACCCACCTGGGGGAGGGGTTACTGCCCTTTGTGATGTCATAAAGGGAACATCTCCAAACGGCCTGTTTGAGCACACATTTTCTGAAAAGTGGAGCAGGCAAAAGACGGAGAGGATGGACTTTTCTCATAATTGGGGGTTTGTAGACAGGTTAGAAACACATTTAAGTGTTAGAAAAAAAGGTAAAGTGTATTATGCATAACAGAGGCGTGTCCAGACATGACACACATGGGGCACTGACTGGGGGGCATGAAGTTTATGCACACACACAAATTAATTACATATATTTATCCTTTCTGTCCCCATTAATAATCTGTTCTTGTAAGTAACACAATTTTGCAACATCTACATCTTCTTAGCTTCACTCTTTGAGGATTGTCCTTTGCAAAAAAACATTTATCTGCAATGTGTCAGTACCCAAACATTGCTAGTAAGTGCTTTGCAATTTAGACAGTGTGCCAGAGTTTGCTTGCAAATCTTTATGGACTAATTACTTTCCTAAGAAACTGTCTTATCAAATAGATGTGCTCAGTATTTATTTACAGCTGAGAGAACGAAGCAGCCTGTTACTTCAAAGCCAGAAAAGTTGATTTTAACTTAAGTCCTGCCTCTGATAAGATACATAGCCAATCATAGTTTGTGATTTTAGGGTGGCACCTGGGGTGGCCAATCAGATTTCAAGGGGTGCCCATGCCACCTCTGGACATGCCCCTGATGCATAATATGTGACCTTAAGCCATAATAACACATGCACAAAACGACTAAAAATATCCTGAAATTTTTAGGGTGAGCTTCATGTGTGAACACAATCAGCCACATTTTTTTATCCAGAATACTCCAGAAGTTCTTTTTAGATTTCGCATTTATTTAGGGAGCACAGTGGATAGAGGAGCAAATTGGGGGAGAGAGTGGAGAATGACATGCAGGTAAGGAGACAGAGGTCAGACAAGAACCCTGGCCGCCCGCTTGGAGGACTAAAGCTTCTAAACATGGGGCACAACCTAACCCCTAGGCCATCTGTGCCCCTCTCAGCAGGAAATTCATTGCGAGTGAGCAGGCAGGGTTGATGATGTTTATATCCTGCAGCTGGCGTTCCACCTGTGTGTTAATGCACATTGTGAAGCTGCTTCACTATGTCTTCTGATCGCTATTATGTTCTTGTCCGCTCTTTAATTAATAATGTGAATAAATCCAATCTCACATAGCACTGGTATAAAGGAAAAAACTCTTATCATAGCATCAAACTCAGTTGCTTGTCCGCCATCTTTGCATGTCCTTTTAATATCATGGTTTGCCTCTTAAGATCCCCTCCCTCCCTGCTGAACAGGCCAAACATCCCCCTCTGAGGGATATTAGTGAACTTGTAAACTGAAGATTTCAGGAGCATGCTTTATGAAATGTTCAGTTGTGCATGTGTGAAAACAGCTTAAATTATTCATGAAGATTCTGATATTTATTAACATGAGTGTGAAATAAATAAAGCACTCAACACATAATTTCCTTTTGTTTGGATTCCAGTCTTGTGTGGACAAGTAATCCTCTTTAGTGTGCAACGGGCCTGAGATGTAAAGAGTGTGTTTGTGTGTATGTACCAGGGAGGTGAAGTCTTGAGCCTGCCACAGCAGCCAGTCTTCGCTGAGTGTGTACAGAGCCTTCTCTGTCACACAGTCCACGGGTCCCTTAGCAGTCTGCTGCGTCAGAGCGCTCACCATCAGGAACAGGTGCTGACCAACCGTTTCCTGCACAAGATCACAAACAGGAACTCATAAAAAGACAGAAGCTGTTATCACTACGAGTTAAGCTTCAGGTCACAGGTCTTTTTTTTGTCTTTATGTTTTATGAAGACGTTTTTCACCTTGTGGTGTTTTGAATGTCTGACCACACTTGCTATCACAGACTCAGCTGAAGAAAACCTCTGGCCGAAACGTTGACATTTGATCAACTTTTTTTGTGGCATTGAGTAGCGTGTGGGCATATAGCTCTTTTTCTGGCTGCTATTTTTGAATTGCCCTTCACCTACATGATGTGTGTTTCACCAGACTTCTTTAACACATCGCAGGGAGCAGTAGTGTAGTGGAACAAAGGAATAGTACTTGTTACAGTACTTAAGTATTTTCTAGTAGTGTTTAAATTGTTAGTCTTCTCCCACCTTTACTCCACTAAATATCCTAAACAAAATGTTTATTTTTACAGACATATTTCCCCTTATAATCTTTGTTTTTCAAAATAAAATTCATTAAATTCTGTGGTCTAAAGGTTTTTGAGGGTAGCAGTAATGCAGGATTGTGGATACCAATTGGAGCAACAAGGGCTTCATAAGCAGAAGTTGTGCTTTTAATTTAAGTCCTGGCCATAGGCTGTCAATTTTAATGGACGACAACAATTGCCTGAGTGAGGTCATCCATCTGTTACTGCAGGGGGCTCCGGAGGCTCATCGGCAGCAGCCTCCATGCTGGAAATGCTGTCTCACCCTAACCGTCAGTTAAACTAATGACAGAGCTGGAGCTGAGGCGGGTTTTAAGCCTCCTGACAAACCGTTACATCGCACCCACCTGTCAATCATGTCAGCTATGCACCTAACTACGGATAACATGCATCGTTCATAAAATCAAAATCTATGCGTTATTAAAAAATTAACCTCTTGTAGAGTGTGTGCCCATGATGACAATAACTAATCACCAACCTTTTGTTTTTTTGTACCAGGCTGTAAACATGTTTATTAATGCTGTAGAAACAGGCTCTTTTTGGCTGTGGTGTGTATGCGACTTCTGGGGCTCTTGGAGCCAGCCTCAAGCAGACCCTAGACGAACTGCTGGGTTTTGCACTTCAGCATTGGCTTCATTTTTCAACACCGGAGGTTGCGGCTTGGTCCTGGCATGTCAGATGCAAGCAAGAAGGCGACTCAACTGTGATACTGGATGCATGAGGGAGACAGACTTCAATGGAGTCTCCACCAGCTGCTCCAGTGAAAGATGACGTGGTGGGTGGTGGAATATATATACACTAGTGTTTTGACTTATATCGTATTAAAAACCGCACATTGACTTTGATTTGTGTTGTGAAGACCTCATTTTTCTTCAAGTTAGGATTTAGGATGGTTTGACAAAATTAATGTCTATAATTCTCAATATACCAACACATTTCTTTTGTATTAACACAATTTACTTTTACTTTAATTTGCAATACTTCAGTTCAATTAGTATCAGAGCAAATACTTTTCAAATGCAGTAAATAATGTTACGAATAGATGACTTTTACTTCTACCAAAGTCATTTCATGGTGACAGGTGAGTGTGACAGTTCGTGTAAACCAAATAAGTTTTAAACCCAAACAGAATTTGGTAAATATACAAACATCTATGAAAAGGTACTGAACTCATATGATACATCGTGTGGCTGTACAAAGTGTGTTACCATGGTAATGTTTCCTTTGGAGGGGGTGGATGTGGTTTTTTCAAATGGCTAAAGTAGCAACAGGACTAACACTCTGTCTAAAATCGTGTCCTTCTACATATAAACCTGCTGATTTTGAGGTCAGTCGTGGGTTCTCACTGACAGTTATGTTTCATCTAAACTGTGAAGAGTTTTTCACTGGTTACCAAACAGACTGAAATCAACACTGTTGCCTATATGACCTAAAAAAGCAAAACAGACGATCAGGAAGAAGATTGTCTATTTCTTAATATTATTTCATAATGACGGCCATTGCTGCCAAAGGGGTTGGGGTTTCTGAGGAAATGATTGACTAAAGGCTGCCGTAAGAGCCTTTGGTTCCATTTTTCTTAGAAAAGCTTCGTAGTGTGAAGAAGTGCATAGAATGTTGGATATTAAAAACAAGGTCGGTGTGATTTTATGGCAAGGAATTCAGGCACTAAAACAGAGGCCCTTAGAGTACCTATAAGTAATTACAAGACACCCTATAAGGATTTTTATGGATATCAATCGTTAGTTATTGAGTTAATGAGTTAAGTCTAGGCCAAATTGGGGACCAACCAAGGAGTCATCCATAATCAATACCGCCAGCCGTCATTGGGCCGATCCCAGGTGTCATTGGGTCGATCCCAGCTGTCATTGGGTCGATCCCAGCTGTCATTGGGTCGATCCCAGGTGTCATTGGGTCGATCCCAGGTGTCATTGGGCAAGAGGCAGGGTACATCCTGGACTGAACGCCAGTTAAACGCCGGTCTGACGTATACAGACAGACAAGCAGCCACACTCAAATAATTTGAGTTATTTCAGTCTAGGCCAAATTGGGCATTATCTATATCGCTTTTCCTGTTGGGGGTCACGGGAAGCTGGAGGTGATCCCAGCTGTCATTGGGAGAGAGACAGGGTACACCCTGGACTGAACGCCAGTCAATCAATGGGCTGACATACAGAGACAGACAAACAGCCACACTCATATTCACATCTACAGGCAATGTAGAGTCACCAATTATTATTATTATATATTTAGCACGTTTTGCTAGTATAGCTACCAAAAAGTACAAGAGACATAAAAGCATCTGACCCTGAGGAAGCCGTACAGGCAGATGGACATCCAGTTGGTCAGCAGTTTCTCCACAGTGGACTCGGTTCGTCGAAGAAGCAGTTTGGGCTGAGTGTTACTGTTCTGATGCATCAGAGCCTTCAGCAGAGCCTCCATCACATCCGTCAGGTACGACAAGTTGTTGTGGAGTGCAACAGTCAGTAGTGATGCCAACACACACCTACAAGTGAGCAAATAGAGTTAAGGAGACAAGAGCAGGCTGGGACGTGATTACAGGCTGAGAGTTTATTCATATGAAACACACGTCAGCAGAACATATAGGGATAGGTATCCCGAACTGATGAACATGCAAAACACTTTAAGAACTGACTTGTCTTTAATGGTGAAGCTCTTCTGCTCCTCCAGAGCGTGCACCATGGATGTGAGGAAGAGCTGGTCCTGGATCAGCCTGGATAAACCCTTGCATGACTCATCAAGTTGAACCTTCACCGCGTCCTTATTTTAGGTCAGACACAACAACACATCACTAACAGAGTTACAAAGTGGTAGCGACGTCAACGACAGCTGGAGTTACACCTTACCTGACCAATGTCTTTAATACACAATTTCATCAACGTTTCATTCTGAAAAACAACAACAGAAAGGAAGCTTTGTTTATCTGGCAGCCATTATGTAATATGTCTTCATATCACAATGACTATTTACTTTCTTTAAAGCTCGCCGGTACCTCAGGAAAGAAGATTCTGGAGGCGAAGTGCTTGTAATCCAGGAAAGGAATGGCTCCAACATTTTCCATCAGGTCGGCTCGCTCTGTCTGCAGATCCACAAAACCTGTGGAGGACATTTAAGATAAATTTTATGGATTACAGATCTATTCTGGAGAAAATACTCCTAACACCTTTAAAATGTTTTGCAAGAAAAAAAGTATAAGGGACTAAAAAGATAATATGCATACTGTTTCAGTGTCGGGTAAAACAAAGTCTTTGAAGCAATCATCAATATGCAGGTCACAAAAAAAGAGGATGTGAAAATGGACAACTAAGTGTGTCTAAACGCAACCCCGCAGGCTGAGAGCTGATTAGCAGTAAAGTAAATCACATGCTTCCTTTAAACATAAATATGTGTTAAACAGCTTGACATCAGAAAAAGGAACAAGTTCGGGTTATTTCACACCATTAAAAGGAGATGCATGCATTGATGTGTGTGTGTGTGGGTGTGTGTGTGTGTGTGTGTGTGTGTGTGTGTGTGTGTGTGTGTGTGTGTGTGTGTGTGTGTGTGTGTGTTGAAGCTCCGCTTACTGAGGTTACATTATCAGTATAGGTTAATTTTGTATCAGGCTCAGACCACATTTGGAAATTGCCAGGGTAGCAGCACTGTGATGTTTTGCATAGCCAGAGTGGTTACATGCAACATGCTCATGTTTAGCAGTATGTTCCCATCTTAGCATGCTAACATTTGACAACTAGCAATAACAAACAAATACTGCTGAGTATGCTGGGATTGTTACTCATAGATACCCCTACATAGAAAAATAGTTATCAAATATGGTAAATGGACTTGAGCTTGTATAGCGCTTTTCTAGTCTTCTGACACCACCGCAGGCCACACCTACCCATTCACACCCATTCAAACACTGGCTGCAGGAGCTGACCGACTCTACCAACTGAGCCGCAGCCGCCTGAGCAATTCACACATTGCAAAAGACTGCACAATTACGTTTAAGAAACATTTATTTAATGTAAATGCAACACGCATTCACACCTATCACAGGAACATTTGACCAATCAAATGGAGCCCTGGATACACGACCCATAACTGTATCCCGAGATGAAGGCTAAGCTAGCTCTACTAACAGCCCTGCTTTTCCCTAACTGGCCAGTGTGCAGCCTGACATCTTCAGGCAGGAGCCTTCTCACTGCTCTCACCTCAAACTACATAACCAAAGGAGAACAAAAGTATTTGCTGTTCGGGCTCCTCGGCTGCGGGATGACCTGCTTGAGAATCTTATACTGGTTACATCGGTGTCTTCTTTAAATCACTTTTAAAGACTTTCTTTTATCCCAAGGCCTTCTTGTAAACTTAGTTTTATCCATGATGTTTTATCTGTTTCAATTATTTGTATTTTCTCCTGTCTTCTTGTGTTATTGCTACACTCTTGTTTTTATTTTCCGGATTTTATTACGACTTTATTGTTGGAATCTTTATGTTTTGTAAAGCACTTGTCAAAACCGACGTTACAAAGTGATCTACAATGTGTAAAGCCCTTTAAAAACAAACTTTAATATTGTCTTTATAAGTATTAAGCTAGGTTCAGATACAGTGGTGTCAGTTTGTTTGTGACTGCCATTTCCTGTCACACATCGGCTGATAAAGGAAAGAAAACTCAGGAAATGTGGTTTACGATGTGATGTGTTTTTATTTTTTTATTTTATTTTTAATGTGATGTGGTTTGGGGTGAAAGAAAAAACTGCTTCTGCTTATTATAATTTTTTCCATTTTTAGAGGAGACAATCTAGTTCCTATAAGATACTTTGCATAACAAATTTAAAACAGAAGAGAGAAGGAACTGTTTACTAAAGCTGAGATGCACAATTGAATATTTGTGGATCAATCACATGTCATATAGTCATCCCTGTACCGAACAACGTTTCCTCATATCCTGCTGAATAGTTGTGTTGTTATTTAGATGTTATCTATTCTATGTGACACATTACAACTTTGACCTGTTTACTTTGGTTTATCAAAAGTTACAACTCAATTTAGCAGAGTACTCCTATAACCCGGCGGGGGAAGTGCTCTTGCCTAAACAGTCTTCTGGCCCTGAATCTGCCTTCGCTGATCTCTTTCTCTGCGAAGACTCTCCTTCCTGTTTTACCCTTTTCTCTTTTTCGTGGTTGGGATGGGTGGTTTCTTCACGAAGTGTTTGTCCACATTAAGGAGAAAATAATCTGAGATTTCCAGATTAAAGTCGTAAATTCACAATAATAAAGTCGTAAATGTACAAGAATTAAGTCGTACATTTCCAAGAATAAAGTCCTAAATGTGCCAGAATAAAGTCGTAAATGTACAAGAATAAAGTCGTAAATATACTTGAATAAAGTCGTACATTTACGAGAATAAAGTCCTAAATGTGCCAGAATAAAGTCGTACATGTACGAGAATAAAGTCGTAAATATACGAGAATAAAGTCGTACATTTACGAGAATAAAGTCGTAAATGTAAGAGAATAAAGTCGTAAAAGGACAAAAATAAAGTCAGAAATGTACTAGAATCAAGTCATAAATTAATGAGAATAAAGTTGTAAATTGACTAGAATAAACTTTAGATTTGTTTTCTTTTACGTGGCCCTAATACCCCGTAGCGTATGCCCTTAGTAACTTGTTTTTAAAAGTGATACATAAAAAAAGTTATTATTATTATCGGTATTATTATTATATGAATAATTATACAAGCAGTTAAAACAGAAAAGTTAAAAAAGGTCCACAAAACAAAATCACTTGTACAAATGTGGTGCCTACATTACCCATCATGCAATTGGTGTTCCCACAGTCTGTTTAGAGATTATGGAGATGTGTTTCAGAGAAGTTTTCCAGATATTTGAGAGATTACTTTTTTTTGTTTTTACTGTTTTTATTGCACGAAGCTTTGGCAATATTGTCACAATTTCCAAAGTCGATTTTGTTGTTAGCTGCAGTCTCGTGCAGAGATGTTGAGGATGCTACAATGATCAGTCAATCTTGCTTCTTTATTACGCCGCACCACCAGATATTCTTCATTTTTATGCTACGCCACAGATGCACTGTGGAAACGTGTGACTGACCTTGTCTAATGTCGTTCCTGATGTCGAGCTCCAGGTCTTCCATAACCCTGTTCATCTTTTCAGTGAACTTCTTTTGTTTGCTTCGGTAGATGATCACTACAGCTGGAAGACAAAACCAAACAGTCAGATGCACTTTTTTTTTGAGGAGGAAGATAATCATTGTAAGTTTAGATCTGTTTGTGTTTTCTTAAAGGAGCACTATGTCACTCTGACACCTAGTGGTTAAAATGGGCCCTGCAGATCCAAATTCAAAACATTGGAGAGAGCTGTCTCCTCCCACCCCGTCCTCCCAAGAGGAGATGTGCACGCAGGTTGCTATGTCGCGGTCACAAAAGCTTCAGTGTTTAACCAGCACTGCAACGGTCTCCATTTTCAAAAGCGTCTCCAATATGCATCCTAGTTTGACCACGTTTCTGCTCGTGGTGCTTATTAGAAAAATGCAGAGGCTTTTTAGGTTGGGTAGAATCAGTTATATCTGAACCAGTTCGCTTGCCCGCTTCCATCGCTGCAACACCTGTTGGTTTGCTGTGTACCAAACCAAGGGGCGTCCAAAACAGCTGTGGGACGCCTTAAACCTGCCTACCTTCTCTGGTCCAAACAAAAATGAACAATTCCTGACCCAAATCTAAACTCAGAAGGTAAATGGACTTGGGCTTGTATAATGCTTTTCTAGTCTTCTGACTTCTCAAAGTGCTTTTAAGTGTCTTGCCCAAGGACACATTGGACATGTAGCAGCAGGAGACGGGGATCAAACCCCTGACCTTTTGGTTAAGAGACGACTGACTGTACCAACCGAGCCACAGCCGCCCTGTAGGAGGAGGACATACTGGCTGCTTCAACCCAGCAGCTTTCTTATCTGATGATATAGTAAGGTCATTTTATGATTAAATTCAGTAGACATCTTACATATCGCTTTAAGGCTGGTATTGGACCAAAATAGGTGAAAATACTCAGCCACACTGTGTACTTACCAACAATAATGCAAGGTATCAGCAGGAGGACAAGCAGCATCAGAAGGTACAGATGTAACGTAGATTTAAGATTGATTGTTTTGTCTCCATACTTTATCTGGGATAAAGACATAATCACACTGTATTTGAAAGGCATATACTTCTGCAGACTTTGGTGTTACATTCACATTTTATTTATTGATTGAATTGACCAGCTTGTGTGGTGCGACTTAAAGTTTTACCTCTAACTCCCGAAATGTTGTAATGCGAGTGTTTTGGATCTCACAGGTGAAAAATTTAGTCTCAATCTCATCAATGATGCAGCGGTGCCGTTTTCCTTCATCAATGCCCCACACAGACAACTCTGCCTTGCTCATCTCTAGTTTGTCTGCCTTTTTCTGGAACGAAAACAAAGACATGAGCTTCTTTTTAACTGTTGATTTCTTAGTTTAAAACATTTGTGCTAAAGTTACCTGTATGGTGATGTGGACATCGTCCCCTGTCCTTATAGAAGAGAAGCGCGTAAACTCAGGGTCTGGATAGTAGGTTATTGTTGTGGTACAGGCCAAGGTTTCATTTGCTACTTTCAGAGACAAAGTGCTCAAAAAAGTCCTGTGAATGTTTTCAGCTGCAGGTGAGTTATAGGTGAGATTCTGAAGGGCCTGTCAAAAGATATTCTGTATTACATTTAATATAAACTGTGTTCTGCATGTTATAACTAGAAAAGCTTGTTAACTAAGCAATGTGATGTTTCATCATGATAATGTGTCTAGATTTAAGTGACTACAAGTTTACTCATCTAATGCAAAGTTCATTTATAGAGCACATTCCATTACAGGGAAGCTCAATGTGCTTTACACTGATGATACAGAATGCAAGAAACAAACAGTTACTTCAACAATCATGATACACATACAGAAATCTAAAAGCACACGTTGAATGCACATCAGAGACATCACATAGCAATTAAACTAACTGATCTAATTCTTGGTACGACTAACAGATCTTCACTTGATCACCTGAGGGCTCTGGTAGAGTTGTAGTCTGTGAGCAAGTCAAAAATATACTTAGGAGCTGAACCATTAAGTGCTTTATGGACTAATAATAGGATTTCGAAGGTGATTCTGTAAGGGGAGCCAATGGAGATTGAGGACGGGAGTTAGATGTTCAAATGTTCTTGTGTGTGTCAGGACTCTGGCTGCTGAATTTGGAACAAGTTGGAGTAGTCTCACTGATTGTTTGGATAGCCCGGCATACAAAGCATTGCAGTAGTCTAACCTGGTCGAAATGAATGCAAATGGAAACATTTCTAAATGGTACATGGACTTGAGCTTGTATAGCGCTTTTCTGGTCTTCTTACTACTCAAAGCGCTTTTACACACACCTACACCTACACATTCACACACTGACGGCCGAGGTTGCTATGTAAAGTGACCATCAGAAGTAACTCATCCCATTCATACACATTTATACGCCGCTGACAAAGTAGCTGGAGCAACTTGGGGTTACATCGGACATGTGGCCGCACTGGGGATCGAACCCGAAGGTCGGGTTGAGAGACGACCAACTCTACCAACTGAGCCACAGCTGCTTTCGTTTGGGAGCGGCTGTGGCTCAGTTGAATCAGGCAGCATGATATGATGTGATATGATTAATGTAAATGAATATAGAATGGGACATCGTGTTTGTCCACAGACCTGATAGGTCTTGTAGCTGGGAAGTCGGACTTCCTGCGGGACTTCGCTGTGTTTGATAGCTTCCACAAGCTCCAGGTGAGATCCCATTAATGTGAGATTTCTTTTTCCACTATGAGACAGAGCAGCAAACAAGAAAGATTTTTTTAGTGCACATTGGATACAGGGCAGGTTCTTACCTTGATGGTTTTCAAACAGACATCTGTCGCTTCCATGTATATCTGGGTATGTTATAGACATACCGGTCTAAAGTTATAAATGTTCAGTGGCCACTATGGGGCTATAGCAGATATATGGTTATTTGTGTGTATTTTTTCTGATATGCGCCAGTGTTACTTATCACCTTAAAAAACAACAACAACAACCTGTAATGCATAAAATGCCATTTTTTGGGCGAGTATGTTAAAATGTTGAAATTTCTACTAGAAAGCTGTTTGTTGGAGAACATTGTTTTCTAAGACCTTGGTGTTGTGACATTGATGTAAAAAAGGACTCTCATCATTTCAGGCAAAACAATTCACTCTAGCTGCCATAACATCTTTAATCAGTGAATCTTTCCTCCCAAAATATGTTCGTCAAAAAATAAACAATCAAAACAGCATAAAGAATGTCTGAGGATATAGTAAGGTCATTTTATGATTGAATTCAGTAGACATCTTACATATTGCTCCTTTAAAGTACTGTGGCTAACATATCAACTGATGGGAGGTCCTCAAAACACGAGGGGCATCATCCTCAGGGGATCCAAATATCTACTTCAAACTTCTAATTCTATTGGTTTCCACTATGATTGTTCAAAGTGACTGCTTGGCACCAGTAAGCACTTTGATTATAAATAAAGACATCTCTAAAGAACTTGGATTCATCCTCAGGATCATTAATATAAATTTAATAAAAGTTACGACGACTCACGAGCTGAGATAGTTTATTCTAGGTCAACCTAAATGGCCATTCTTAACCCCTTGCAGGTCTATCAGGATATACAAAAAGACATACTGCTGACTATGCTAGATGGAAATGAGACGACAAAAACTGTAATTGCTAAATGCTAAGGAATAGTTTAGGTTGGCTACAGGTGTAAATGAACAAACACGCTCTAGAGTAATGAAATGGGGATCAGGTTCAGGGTCAAATTAGCATTAATGTATTGCCTGTTACATTATAAAGAAAAGAATGCACATGGCCCTTTTATATAAATTGTCATACACTTGATTTCTATGTCTTTGAACACTTCTGTTTGTTCTAGGGTACAGAGGCAGAAGTGACACTTTCAGTAGCTGACACTATAAAAGGGAAGTTGTCAGTTCTGGGAAGTGGCTCTTTCCCCATATGTTGACCCTCAACCTGTAACTGTCCCTCAGTTACTGACAGTGTTTCCTAGAATAAGTCTCTTCTGAAGTTAGCGACAAAGCCCAGGCACGTAAGTTTCCACTACGCCTTTTTAAGTGTTAACAGAACTGTGGAGAGTATTTGTAGTGTTACAAGAATTAGTTTCAAATGGTTTGAATTGTCTTCCAAAAGTTTTTTGATATATTTAAATTCACCACGTCAACTTTTTGTCCACAAATAAGGCTTGGTAATCAAAGGTTCCCAACCCGGCGTCTGGGCCTAAAAGATCTCTCAGGTTAGGCTTTGTCTGCTTCAAGTCTATCAAAATTAGCTCAGTGAGAGCAAGCATGTGTAGGTCCATACCGTTGAGATGTTAAAATAAAAAATGTTTAGCTTATATATATGTCTCTAGAGAAGAGACATTTATCAATGGGTAAGGTTGACAACAATGCATCACTTTTTTAATATGGGGGGGCTCAGCTCTTATACGATACAAGTCACATGGCTCCAAGGAACTAAGGTTGGGAACCACTGTCTTAAAAAACAGTCATACCTGATCCAAGTGCTGTTTGGTAAAATACCGGTGCAGGATGGTGCCGATCGGTAGGTGATATTGGCGCTGCCATGGCAACTACCATCTGGGAGGAGAAGGCATACTTTGACGACACCTTTTTCTGCACTGGGAATGTGAAAGGTCAGATTTTCACCAGTGTTGTCCCAAACAGGAAACCTGACCAGAGCACATAAAGTAACAGAGAGAGAAACTAGAGTCATTACTCGAACATCAATATTCATTTGTCTGCATGGGAAACTTTTTTTAAACATCTCAAGAACTAAAACCATATTTCACCAAAATCTGCCACATCCGTTTTAACTGAACAAGTTGGTGTCTACATTGGTGGTTGGGGTCTTCCATTGTCTTCCATCCAAATACAAATAGTACTGCTATTAAATAACAAATCTCTCTATTCACTACAGTCTGAAAACGATTCAGTTTTCGAGACATTGCATGAGTGAAAAAGCTATTGAATTGTCATATGACATGATACAGTTTTAGAAATAACTCACTCTTTTGGTGTGCAGTCCATGTCTGCCCGGATTCTCACTCTGGTCACAGAACTGAGGTACAAACCCTTTAACACTGCATTGTTTCTGCCATAGAAGGACACAACACTGGGAGTGATGGAGGAGATCTGTGGTCTCTGAAAGTAAATGTACACTAGATTATTATTACTGTATGTGAAGGAGGTGAAAACCAGTGTTTCAGAGTTACGGTTCACTCACTGAGAAGTTCATCCGTGGATCCATCATCTGGCAAACGCTGTCCTGCATGGAGAAGGTGAGGGAAATAAATGTAGGCAGGTTTCCATGACATGCGTTGTAAAGGGTTTAAGCTAACAAAGTTCAAAAACATCAAAAAGTACAAAAAGGAAGCTTAAGGAATAATACTAATACTAATAATAACTTGGTGCCCTCTTGTGCACATTTTTCGTGTCTGTTTTTTTTTAGTAATAATTTTAGTTTTGCTTTTTAGGTTTGTTTAGTGGTTTAAAATGTGCAGCTTTGTGCAAGATGTGGTTCATTAGCATATATGCTAATGCATATGGAAGTATAAGCCAAATTTCTGCCTTTTGCATGCAACATTTTTTATTCTATTCTATTGTATTTCATCTCTGCTAATCTTAATAAAATAGTTCATAATAAAATTCAAGATTTAAACAGGTAATCTTTGCATAGCTTTTGGAAAAACGTTTTGTTGTCCTTAAAAATGAAAGCCAAACCTTTATGAGTCTTGATAAACACTAGCATAATCAACTAAATGTCAATCAATTTGCCTCTCTTGTCTTGCACATCTTTTTCTTTTAGAAATTGTGAACTAAATATGTCATGTTTAACATCTGTTGCTTTCCATTTAAGCTCACAGGGGGTTAAATTCGCCTTAAATAAACATTATAATGGTGCTACTGCATTGATGTTCTAATTCAGCACTGGACAAAGCATATGCAACATGACGTTGGAAAATCCATTGTTATAATAGTAAATACAAATATCAATAATTACATTTCCTTCTCCTTTATTTGCCCAGGAACATCCGTCTGTGGTCCAGCCACACCCAGCATCAATGCACTGCCGACACCTGAAGACAAAACAGTTCATGTAGTTTTCTTCTGCTTAGGGGAAAATATCATTGTTTGGGTTAAAACTATAAGTGAACATGATCTTTTAACAACACACCAACAGGTTTCTCCTGAACTATTTTGCTTCATTTTTCAACACAGGAGGTTGCAGCTTAGCTCTAACAGGGTCTGATCTTCCTGATGCTGTACAGGGCAACTTGAAAGGAGTGTGTCGAGGCAATCAAGGCCACGTGAACCTTAAATATTAGCTGGTCATTAACCATGACACCTAGGGTTCAGGCAGACTCTGTGGGCATGAGTTTAGTTGGTCCAAGCTGGATATTGATCCGTGGTTGCATTGAGTGACTGGCTGGGATGCCAAAGAGCTTAGTCTTTAATAGGCCGAGTTAAAGGTGGAGTTCATTAATCCATTTGGAGATATCAGCAAGGCAAGACAACATTCTTGCTGAGACTGTAAAGTCATCTGGCAGGAATGACAGGAAGAGCTGGGTATCGTCAACATAGCAATGGTTAAAGAAACCATGAGAGCGGATATTTGCACCAAGTTAGGTGGTGTATATTGAGAAGAGAAGGGGACCAAGCACTGACCCTTGAGGCACCCCTGTGGATAAATTGTGCGCACCTGATGGATAATCATGTTGAACCTTAGCAGAGATTTCTAAGAAGACTAGTCTGTGAACTGCTGTCTTATTCAAGTGCAAAATTCATCCTTGCCTCAGATAAACCAAAATATAAAAGGAAATCCCCTAAATTTGAAGGAAAAACATTGTTTTTCAGACTTCCTCTCTAGATAGCTCATCTTAAGGAAACTATTTCTGTGTTCCATCATTTTATGGTTCATTTCAGACTTAAATAGGGGCTTGACAAGTTTAGCTATTATTCAATGTTCCTTATTGTCCACTAAGATTTGTAGAAAATGAATAGTAGACTTACAAGACAGACGTTGGTTGTCCCCTAATTTTGGTGCAGTTGAGAAGGTTCAGCCGTTCTAACAGCTCTGTCGTCCCAAGTCTAACCTTAAGTTCAATAGGCAGTCCTGTTAAATAAAAAAATAATACAGTGAATATTGACCTGTTTTTAATTTCATGAAAATCTTGAAGGTCCTTGATTTGAAAGATTTCTATTCACTGGGTTATTTAAAAATGTTTTTACCTTCAGCAGGAAGTGTAGTATTTTCAAGGATGAAGGTGCACTGTGGGAAATGTAGTTGGGGGTTTTTCATTTTAAAATGTTCTCTTGAACTTGTAGAGAATTGACAGGTGAAGTTAGAAAGTGCACTGTTGCCCACCGACAGATGCATCTGGATGGTAAGTGTGATCTGAGGAAAGTCCAGATATGAGAGTATGAAAGATGAATTCACTGTTTCATCCAAAAAGCAACTGTACTTGGTTAAAGTTCTGGAGGACGTTTCACCTCTTCTCTAAAATGATTTTTTTGGGACAAATCTTTCAGAGTGAAGGTGAAATGTCTTGAGAACTTTAACTAAATCCAGTTGCCTTTTGGATTATACTTCAAATTATCATGATCAGGACGACTGAGAACCTTCGAAGAAAACTGATAATAGTTCAAAAGTGAACCTGCACCTGTCCAGTGTTTTCCTGTTTGACTTTGTATGAAACCATCTTCTGTTGAGAATCATCAGGAATGGACAGCCAGTCTGAGTTTTTGCAGTCATCTTCAAATGTACAGCTAGGAGGAGAAAAAACAAGTTTTAAACAAGTGTTTATTAGCATGAAGACGTCAACTGCAGATGTTGTTTCTCTGACCTTTTTTCAGAGCTGCACCAAACACAGTAGGGATCCTGTGCAGACCAACAGTTCTGCAATGTTTCGTATTTGCTGCACTCTGACACTGGAACACGATTTATCTATTAAAAAGAAAACACAGAACACAAAGCAACTTAGCAACACTTTATAACACAGCATGTATATGTAAAAAAAAAAAAGGTACCACAAATAAATCCAGAAGAGAAATAATCCTACCTGGTTTTGAAATGGCACGTACACATGTTTAAGATCCACCTGATCTAGATGTAATGTCTGAAACACTTTGCGGTCGCCACTGGTTTTGCGGAGCACTCTGGGACACGTGGTTTTGTAGTTGTGGTCCACAGCAAGCTGAAAACGAACACGTAGCCTTGTTATGTTTCTATTAGACTGAGCTGCTCTGCTGACAGATAAACCTGGAAAGTTATTTGCAGCTGCAGCTAATGGCTGTGGTCATTCTTTAGCGGTACAGTTGCATTTCTGTGCGGTTCTGTGGTTCAAGGTTTGGATGTCAACCTGCTAGCTAATGACCAACACCATTATGGAAAACCTTATATGGACACTTTGTTGTCCTCTAACACCACTAAGAGCTCAGTTTAACCATGCATTCATGTGTTCTCAGGACAAAGTACAAAATATTCACTTAACGGCTCCTTAACTTGACTCCTTAACAACAACTTGAAATCTGACAGAAGATTTTAGTACCCGCCAGGCAGAGTCGACAGAATTAAATTAATAATATGCAGAAACATTGCAGACCAAGTTAAACGGTGACTTGATGAGTAAAAACATTGTCTTAGTTCCAGTCGGGCATATTACATGAATTATTTTTAGTCATTTGTAATTAGTTATATGGTATTAGGTGCTCGCGGTTGCTCTACACGTAGAGTTGCCTCGATTGCTCTATGCATCATAATTTGGCCTCACCTTTCCACACAGAAGGGTGTTTTCTTCACAATCACTCAGTCGGTATGGAAGGCAATCTTGGACACCATTGGCTGATGCCTGACCACCATTAAGCCTCTGGGAGTGATGGACAACTTGTGGGTACTTAATGGTTTGCAATAAAAGGCGATTTCTGTGTGTCGCCAATGTTTAGCCTACAGTGACTAGCACTAGAGAAGCAAGAATACTGTAGAGGATGAGAGAGGATTGCGAGCTGGATTTACATGCATATTTCTTTACTTACACTGAAAAATACGTAGATACAATTTCATCATAGGAAAAATAATTCTTGAGTTGCTTCACAGCCCAATGCATTGGGCCTCTTCAGACTCCCCCCATTCACATATAGTAAATTTCCACTGACTCAAGAGTGGAGAATAAGTAAGACTACGAATGACAAAGAAAACTCCAGACACCAAAAATGGTGGCGTTTGTAAACAGATTATGAGTTTACATTCCTTGTTTATGCAGAAGCTGTTAACATGGATTAATTTGATGGCTTTTTTTGGGCAGCGTTTTTTGTCATGATGCTGCAGAATAACAGTTATTTTTTTCCACTCCACCATGTTGCTAATTGTCTTGTGTCTCACTTGCATCTTTCCTTTGCATTTCCCCATATGTCCTGTATTTATTTGCATGTTTGGACCTGTTGATCTATTTATATTGTATTACTGTCCTATCATGGTGTTGGTATTTTGTCTCTGATTCTGGTAAAGTGTAACAGGAAGTGATTTGAATATGTAAAGAGGAAGTGCAGTGAGTGGGTTTGTGTAAGGGTCAATAATTGTCTAACTGCTTACAAGCTCGGTCAGTGTGGTTAGACCTGCTCCACTCAGCCCTGCACACAGCCACTCTACTTATCCTGACAGGGCTGACGTGATGTTTCACAACAGATCTGGAAAAACATGGTTAAAGAGTAATAAACTGAGTAGGGGTGTAAGAAAATACAGACAGGTTTGAGTATCACAGTGTTATGTTCTGTGATACTGATACTCGGTGTCGGCATCACAGAGGAGATGATGACCAAAAAAACAGAACTTCAGAGACTGTATTTCAGCACTATCGTGTGTGAATGTTGGTGTGTGAGTGTGAGAGGGAGAGAGAGGGGAAAAGAGAGACGTGGCTTGCCTAGGCTGTGGGTGGCACAGAGGCCTGTGTGTGTGAAATATAAACTTTGGAGCATGTTTTGAAGTGAAACGGGCTGGGTTGTTGTCAATGGCAAACTCATAGTATCAAGAATATATATCATAGATTGAGTTATGAACAGCACTTTGCCCCCCCCCCCGCCGTTGCCTTAATGACCCCCATCTGATTTGTTCTGAAGCCGATTCTGCTGATACCGATACTTGATTCTTAAGATATTGCATCAATTTCTAATAGTTAACTTGGAAATATTCCTATAATAGACAACTGCTCTTTATTTTCACAGATTGGATAAAACGGTAATTCTTTGATGTAGATGTTACGGTAACTGTGCTAAATACAAATGCAGATTACACAGTTCTTTTTTAAAAGATATTTTTGGGCAAGTTTTGCATTCAATGGACAGCTAAAGAGAGACAGGAAACGTGGAAAGGAAGGTGGGAGATGGCAGCAAAGGGCCAAGATCGAATTCAAACCCACGGCCGCTGCGTCGATGACTATAGCCTCCGTCCGTACATGGAGCATGCAACATCTATCCTGCGCGCCATGATTTCATTGTTCTAGTTGGAAATAGTGAACTATTTTTTATACCAGTGTTTTTGTGTTCTTTACACTACAGCTGTTTTCTCATTACATTCATTCTTATTAAATATTTCCCTATTTGCAATCATCCCTACATATTGAATAGCAAGCCTTGTATCTTGTTATATATAACACAATCTTGCCAAATTCACTGCCCTATTACAGACGATGATGATGCTGAATATGGCAAATTCTTTTACAATTTAAATTTTTTTTTTAAATGTCCATTACAACAACCATATGCGAACAAGCGTGTCAAAAGGTGTGTGTTTAAGTTAACTAAAGAACTGCATCTCATCAACAGCTGCAGCTCAATATCATTTCGTGCGTAGCATTTCATTATTTCAACATATTTTATATGAACTAACACCTGACTTCCCTTATTTGTTACATTTGCCATTGTGTCATTAAAAACCCTGTTCAGACCTCTTTTATACAGCTGTAAGCAACACATTTAGTGCTGTGATGAACGCTTGGAAAAGTAAACTGAACATGAAAGAGCCTATTGTGTACAGTTTAAGCAATATAGTGTTAACACATAACAACACTATGTTGTGGAGCGTTCACTGACCAATGCTCAATTCTTCAATCGTGTGCGTAACTGTAGAGAAGAGGTGATAGGAAACTGGTCAGTGTTACCTTTTAGTATTGCAAGATATTGTGCTGGCCAGCTAAGAACAGTTCCACTTCTGAAATGTTGCTTTGCCAAAGCCTGCACAACATTAAAGGCGCAGTATGTAAATTCTGCCGCCAGGGGGCTCTCAATCAACACAAAACAAAAGATGATGTTGAGTCTGGCGGAGAATCATGGGAGTTCTCTCTGCTACTCCACCTCCCCCCCCCCCCACCCCAATGAAAACGAGCTCCGCCGCGTTACCGTAGTAACGACAAATGGGCGAAACAGACCCGAGGAAGAGAACATGTTTACCGACGATGTATCCAAGTATAATTCACAAGATGTTGTTATCACAGCAGCACATACAGCAACAGTACGGCAGCTTTCAGTAGCAATTCCCTCTTCCTTGTGTAGCGGTCTTTGACATAACATCTAGTGTTTCCAAGGCAACGATAAACATTGTGGCTGTCATGGCGGCTCTGTCATGGCGGCCACCACTTCAAGGCACGTCCCGTTACAACTATAATATTACTGATTTCTCTGGCTTTGATAACTGTTGGAAATATTTGAGGTGATGTAAGTACTCAACAACAACAACAAAAATATAACATAGGTTTATTCATGTTTAAATTAACTTTGATATTTTAATGTAAACATTGTAATAAATTCACATTTCTGCATCGGAGTTTGAGGTTGCAATGGTTGCACTTGAGAAAATGTATAAAAAACATGTGGTAGAAGTTATTTTTGTGTGTTTTAGTTAGAGATGCATATCACCTGTGTTGGAAGTTCACTGCACATAACGAGAGTGCACTAACACGTCCCTCTTAGGTATGTGTTGCATTTGTTATAACTTTGCATTAAATGTTCATTTTCAGTTTGTTCATCTTTTTTCAAAGAATTAAACCACTTTTCGGGGGGGGGGGGGGCAGACACCCCATGTTTGGAAGGCATAACGAAGAACGAACAATGGAAGTTGTCATATTGGAGATGCTGACTCCAACTAACTTCCAGCTCATATAGAGGCAGTCTAAGAGGTGGAGCTGAGGCGGGCTGAATGCACATATTGGTTGCAGAAACATGCCCATGCCATGTACCTGGCCTGGCTCGTCAGCTTATTTCAAATGATGAAAACAACACAAACAAACCTGACAGTTCAAGGTCAGTAACAGGATTTAGCTAAAGTGAAGCAGACTCTTTACAAACAGCTACAACGCGCCCGCCATTCAGTCAAATCAGCCACGCCCCTTAATGTGCCTAAATATAATCCAAACAGACACGTTAGGAAAAAAATCACCCCCCTGTACAGTTTTTACTTATAAAGAACCAAGCTATAGAAACCCAAACCAGTTTTTGAACCAGGGTGTAAACAGGATTTCTGCCTTAAAAATTGACATTTTGTTATGGGACCGGGAGATTCTCCAGGAATTGAGATTTTAGCACTTTCACAATACCTTCATTTTACAACACTGGATGTTGCCTCTTGGTGTGAATTTTCACCTTTTATACTCACCTTAATAAGCTGCCCATCTCCCGTCCCAATGAAGAAAACCATCCAGTTTTTCTGTCTCACTGCCAGCACAGAGGTCATGTAGTTCTGCTTGAAGATCACCTTCTTTGGCTTCAGTGTCTTTGGCTGAGAAACACAAACGTTTTGATCATCAGACTTGTTACACAAAGGTATTAAGGGATTAGCCTTTATGTACCGTCAGATACAGAAAACCCTGCTACTCTTCCTAAATATATATTGCTTTTTAGTTTAAATTCATTTAGCCACTTGCCTTGGTGTTTAGTCTGTATACTGTCATGCTACATAAACGTGACGTGTGAATGCAGGAACATGAAGCAACATTTGAAGTTTTTCTCATATCACTACACTAACCAACTTAATAAAAGCCTCATAAACTGACTGCTCACATTTTAAGGTCTTCCTTTTTTTAGTGTTCTATTCTGATTGTGCAATCAGCCAAGCTTCAGTCAGCAGAACCTCGTTCCTTCCTGGAGCTGTCACCAGCAGACAACATTGCATCATGAAAAGGGTTTGATTCCCCTGATTTATGTGACAGGCAAATATTAACATAAGGAAAAAAAAAAAAGTATTGCAATCTAAAAAAAAATAAAGTTTCCAACTAATGTTACTGGTTTTGATGTCACAATGAGTGATGTCAACCTCAAGTCATTTTCTACACTGGACATGAGATCGTAAACATCTTGAGTGAACGATTTTGTCAGTGTGGTGAAATAAACCATCAGGAAATATTTCTAGCTCTGTGACTTTGTTGACTTCAGTAACTGCTCAACAGGAAATCTCCTGTAAAATGTTGAGACAACATCTAATGCTCTATTGAAACGTTTTGTACATTATGACGAACCATTGGTAGTTTTGACGCGTCAGACTTGTGACTGTCAGCGGAGAAGTCTCGGTCCATATCTTTCTCTACGGTGAAGTCAGGGCTGATGTCAAACAGCACCAGCTCGGTGTTGGTTTGTCCTCCGTCCACACTGAACACACCGCTCCAGAGCACCGGCGGGCCGCCCGGGATCACCGAGGAGGAGATCAGTCGGAGTCCTTTCTCTCCATCAGAGACACTGAGAGTTGCGCCTCGGAGCGACTTCAGAGTCTGATGTTTGCCTCCTCTGCCTTCAAGCCAAAGGAGACGGACTTTGTTGCCTCTGTCTTTTGCGGGCAGATTGGAGAAAAGATAGATGATGGAATTAATCTGAAATCCATCCACAAACTCCACATCGTCTTCACTTTTGATCGCAGGACCTATGTCTTGGCTATTAATAGAAAATATTAGTCCTGCTTGATTGTTATTCGTGTTACGAAGGTTCACTGCATCTGACACGGATGGGCAGCCCCTGCCTGACTTTGTCGGCGCGACCTTGTATTGCTGCACGGCGGTGAGAATGTAAGTCTCTGCCCGGGTCCGAGTCTCCACACTCACCAGGAGGCTCACGGACGCACTGCTGCGCCACAAAGAGCCTACCTCGATTTGTTCCCAGTACAGCACATTGGAAATGTTCTTCAAGTCCAACAGTTCACAGTAACCGCACCCGCTTTCAAAAACACCGCAAGCTATCACATTTTCTTCTGCAGCATGCGGCAATAACATGTTGACACTGAAAGTTACGTTCATCGTATCAGAAGATCGGTTTAACTTCGGCTCAGATTTGCCAGGAATATGTGCCAAGAATCCTCTCTGGGTCAGACTCCGGACCAGAGTCAGGTCGTGGTTAAGTTGGTACAGCATCTCCTCAGTAGCGATGTAAACTGTGCCATTGTCCACGGCGAAGTGACGGATGTCTCCCTTTAAGTTAAATGTTCCATCCTCCTCCAGGCACTGAGCTGCTTCTACCCAGATAATTAACAGAGCAGGCAGGAGGATCATCATCGTGAAGCGATGGCAGTTTATGGCTCATACATTGACGGTCCTCATGACACTCTGCACTGCTACAGAAAGTCACTGGAGTCGTGCGTAAAAGCGCGGTGCGCCTAGTTAAAAAGAGAAGTGCAAAAAGTAGGAGGGCGCGCGCAGAAACCGAAATCTAATTGACAGTGTAATTATGTCACTACGTAAATATAATGTGTGGCATCATTGCTAATTCACACTGCCACATAATCATGAGGGACGGTGACAGCTTCCAGATTTAATTTGTTATCCAGAGGAACACTAATCAGGGATATATGGTGAGGACATTTTCGCCTTCATTCATCAGCGTCTCGTGTCATTGAAATGCTTCTGATTGGTCTGTGTCATGGCCAATCAACATTAGCCATAGTGTCTTGTGTGATGACATTTGGATGACATCTAGTGTCAGCTCTGTGAAGTAGTTTTTTGTTCATCAGGACACCCGAAAGGAAAGCAATCAGCAGTGCATCGTGTATTATCAACTTCCCTCGGGGCTGGACTGATAATCTGCCAGCGGGGGGGCGTGACTGAAATTGGGGCTAGTATGATTGAATCAGTGATTTTCTGTAACTGTTTATCACCGGCCAACATAGCAGGGACAGCGGCCCATTGTTTGTTTGCTTTATGTGGGTGGTGGGTCAGCATCACGCCTCGTACAGGACTGTCCCTATACCTCCCCCTCCCCATTCTGTTTGCTTCAGCTCAGAAAGTGAAAGTATCCGGCGAACGTGAAACGTGAGTACCAAACGATTTCTTGGATATGTAATGCTGCTTAGATTAGAAATACTTTTAATCAAGATGCCGGGCATTTGCAAAGACTCGGCAGTTCCTGCAGCATGTTCTGCTAAATGTAGCTCTAATAGCGAAAGATCAGTCAGGAAGACTATATTTTGCACGCTTGTTTTATTGTTTATTCTCATACCATGTCAAATCGCTCCTCCACGTATGCTCACTCATTTTCTTGTAATCAGTTGTTCACATTACCTGGTCACATCTATCCAATTGCCCTGCTCCACTCCACTCCACGGCTCTCAACCGGAAGGTCAAGGGTTCGATCCCGAGCTCCTGCAGCAACATGTCCTATGTGTCCTTGGGCAAGACACTTAACCCCAAGTTTCTCCTGCTGCTTCGTCAGTTGCGTATGAATAGGATTAGTTACTTCTGATGGTCTCACTACATAGCAACCTCTGCCATCAGTGTGTGAATGGGTAGGTGTGACATGCGGTGTAAAGCGCTTCTGAAGACTAGAAAAGCGCTATACAAGCTCAAGTCCATTTACCATTTATATTCATGTCGTGTTGACCGATTGTATGACTGTAAGGGGCCGGTTTGAGCCAAATTTTCTTCCCAGTCCATCCCCGACTACCACACAGCTTAAAGACAGTTTTTGACATGGAGTTTACAGGCGTTGATAGTTCATAACTGGTTTGCACATAAGGCAAGTTGTTGATTTAACACCCAACTGCTATAGAATACTTATTTCTCTCCCTCACCACACTCACCACTTACATGTATGCACTGAATGGCAATTCATTAAGAAGAAGAATAAATCCTTTATTAATCCCACGAGGGGAAATTACTTTTACACTCTGTTATTGAGACATGCTACACACACAGGCTGAAATACATGCACATGCACAAACAGGATCCTATGGATATACACTAATTGAGAGATGTAAGAGTGAGGGGCTGCACTTGAAAGAGCACCAGAGCAATTTGGGATTTGCTACCTTGCTCAAGGGCACTTAAGCAGTGCTCAGGAAGTGAACTAGCATCTCTCCAGCTACCACACCAATTCCCAGACTTGGTCAGTATCTGGACTTGAACCAACAACCTACCAGTTTACAACCAAAGTCCCTGCAGACTGAGCTAGTGCTCTCTCACATCTGAAACATCAGAATCAAAGATTAAACCCATCATTAGTTATAAAAGATCATGCCCCTCTATTACCCGAGAACATTGTGCTAGCAGAATCCAGGCTTACATCGAGTCTCCAAAAGTAGTATGGGGGGCATAGCCTTCAAACACATCTTGTGTAGAATAAAATGAATATGTAAGCTTGTTTCACAGAGACAACCACCCTCTCTGTGTGAAACGTGGAAGCTGAATTCAGTTCTGCCAGCCCCTCATTGTTCTGCTATAAGCTTCGACTTCTATGGGACTCCTGGGCACTGTCACCAAACCAGATATGGCAGATTGCTGTTGATATATGCATTTGGTTTTCTAAAGGCTAAGTTCCGTAAAATAAAATACAAATCTTTGTCACTGCTGCCAAGGGCTTGCTCAGGGTGGATTTTGTTGGATCCCTGTGATTAATATTGTAAAAAAAAAAAAGAAAACAGAAAAAAAAACAGCCTAGACTTTTTAAACATCCAAAATGTCATGAACTACCTCTGGTTGTGATTTTACAGGATTTTCATGTTGATTTATTGATTGATGAACACTTATTATGCATAGAACATGTTGGCATAAACCCATCAGAAGATGGCGCTACAACACATCTCTTGGAAACTACCAGAGTTTTACAGTCGTATAGAAAGAGTGGCCTTCAGTCCTAAAAATAACAGCTTCTTCAAATGTTTCTCTAACACCTCTTAGGGGACATCAACGCAGTTTTTAAGAGAAAAAAACAAATCGTGCTCTGTTAAAGAAATAGATGAAATTCTTTGTGAAGCCTGAGCATAAAGGGTCACACATGTCCACACACTGTAGCGTGTAAACACATGTCCACACCCAAGTGTGTTAAAATCCCACATATGTACATATATGCATGCATCCTCATCTCCGTGTCCCTTTCACTCACCAAAGTGTGTATATGCCTGTGTTGTGTACCAGGGAGGTGAGGTCCTGAGCCTGCTACAGCAGCCAGACCTTGCTGAGTGTGTACAGAGCCCTCCCCATCACACAGTCCACGCGTCATGCAGCAATTTGCAGCGTGAGAGCGCTCACCATCACCAACAGCTTCTGTCAAACAGTTTCCTGCACGCAGAAACAGGTGACGAGAAGCTGTGGTGAATCTTTCTGTGGTTTCCACCACAGCAAAAAAGCTTAGTTTCACCTTTTATACTCACTTTAATGAGCTGCCCAGTTCCAGTCTCAATCCGGTTTTTCTGTCTCACTGCCAGCACAGAGGTCATGTAGTTTTGCTTGAAGTTGCTCAGTTGACTGCTGAGATAATTTTTTTAATAAATACAATCATATGCAGTGTCCACGAACAGTAACTGCCATGTTAGCATGTCTGTGAAGTTGTTCTAGGAACAGTGGTACATGCAACATGCTGATGTTTAGTAGCATAGACATTGTTCACTATGGAGTGCGAAAAGCCAAATAACAAGAAACTACATCACTTTGCCTGCGCAGAGCCAGCTTTATGACGGTTACAACTCCCACTTACAACCATGTGCACGTCATGTCTCATAACAGTTTTACACTCCACAGGAACAAACACAAATCCCCTCCAGCATCAGCTCAACAAAACAGAACAGTATGGGCATCTGTAAAGGGCAATACTGTTATATGTGCAATAACATTGTGCAAAAAAAACTACAAAACAATGAGCAATTAGGATGTGAGGAATTTAGCATGATTTAACTGAGGTTTTTCCACAGACCTTCACACAGACTGATCGAGAAATAATACCCATTTTCCTTTGATAGAAAATGGCATTATTCTTCACCTTTTTTTTCTCGACCCCACTCTAACTTAGACAGTTTTGGCTTGCATGACGCCCCTGTCTGTAAGTAATATGACAAAGACCATGGTCTGGACCTGCTCTTTTGGTAAAGTCTCCTGAGATAACCTTTGTTAGTATTTGGCACTATTGTTTTTATATAAACTTTATAGCTCTATAAGAATGTGACTGAATGATAAAAATTGATTGTAAGATTGTAATCATGCTTGATAAATCCTATCCCTCATATTTGCGATAATATTGCCTTATAAACATATCACTAAGGACTACCTGAAATGAAATGGATAAGATTCATGAGCATGCAACTTCTTAGCCCCCTTTTCGACCACAGGAACTTTCCCCCAGATTTAGGAACTTTGAGGAACTATGTGCATTTCGACTACAGGAACCAGGGTCTAAAACTAGTTAGTTCTGGGATAAAAGGTCTACCCTACAAAAAAAAACCCTGCTAGTGGTGTAGTACTTTATAAAAGTCCAGGGACCTTGGGTAGTACTGAACGTCTCTGACTGGTCAGGCACTCACAGGGTTTAGATGACCCACTGTCTTTAAAGGCCCTGACACACTAAGCAGACGGCAAAGAACGAGTGGTGACGAAGGCCGAGTGTGGCGTCCCCTCACAACGCCTTTTTCCTGGCCAAAAAGTTGCATTTAAACACACCGCAAAGACTACAGCCGACAGCCAACCACCACGTACATTCTGCGCATGCGTGAGAGGAAATAACTCTCCATGCTAGCAGGCGGCGGTAGTCTGTAATCGTCATTCCAAAAAGGGGAAACCAGAAGAGGACAAGGACGGAGAAGAATGCTGATATATAAACCGTTGTTATGATACGAGAAGACCATTTTCACACCGCTGTCGCTCACCACTCGTAATATACGTAGGTACTAATTGAGAATAATGTCTGATAAAAAGTTGCCTCTTGACTGTAGTCTTTAACTTGCTTTCGTCACTTCCCTTTTTCTTCTCATGCACTGATTCGCTTAGCTGAACAGCCAATCAGAGGGATTCCTCTCACTAGCAACGCTGACCCCGACCAACGCTGTTTCAACACGTCCGAAAAAAAAAGGCAGACAGAAGTAAGCGACGGAGCTGGACACACCGCAAAAACTATAGGGCGACAATCGCTCACCGACACTCCAAGTTGGACCGACGGCCGGCGATCTCCTTGGTGTGTCAGGGCCTTAAAAGACTGCAGCTGAGCTCACATTTTCATTAGAGTACTCTTTCCTTTTTGATGAAACACTAAATACAGCACTCGTCTTATTTACATTGTTAATCGATACAATTATTTTCAATGCAATACAGCCTGACTTGCATAATTTTCCTGGGACTTTAGAGAGGGATCATAGATGCAATGCTGTACTTTTTTTTTATAAGACAGTAGAGCTGTTAAAGATGATATATAAGTACAGTATACAGGAAGTCATTTTTAAGAAAAGTGATATTTGTAAAGTTAATCAAAAGAGCTGGATGAAGTGGCTTGGGAGAGGGAAGTCTGGGTTTCCCTGCTTAGGCTGCTGCCCCCGCGACCCGACCCCGGATAAGCGGAAGAAAATGGATGGATGGATGGATCAAAATGATGTGTGTTGAGAACCCTTGAGAGGGCACAGAATGTTTTCTTTGTCTGTATTTTCAGCAAGTAAATTAGGAAGAGGGACCGAAAATGAAAAAATATCTTCTTTGACTTCTTCACGGACTGTGGTTTAAGTTTTTGTAAGTCCGCTTTAATATCCTGCTGCATTCTCACATCAGCTCACTCAGACAATACAACTCCTGCAAATATCAGGAGTTTTCAAGAGTTTTCTGCAAGTGTGAAAGCCCTACTAGTGGTAAATTTACAGTATATTACTGGCTCAAGGCGGAATGTTTAAGCCCCTGTAACATTTCATCTTCAATGTAAATGACAGAGGTGTAATGGTGGGACCAAGTCATAGTACGCAAAGTAACAGAGCTTTACAAAGGTGAGAGGGGATCAATGAAAAACAATCAATCAATCTTTATTTGCATAATAACAAATGTTATCTTAAGACACTTTACAAAATGTGCAGGACTAAACCTTACTCTTTGTTTAAACAGCAGAGAAGACAGGTTTGGGACAGCACTGTGTGTGTGTGTGTGTGTGTGTGTGTGTGTGTGTGTGTGTGTGTGTGTGTGTGTGTGCGTGTGTGAAGCTCCCACTGCTTGTTCTCCCATTCCTCTTGTGCTTTTGCAACAGGGTAATTCAATGTAAAATTCACATACTGGGACACACAAAATGCAGATGCAGAATCAATGTAAAAGTAAAAAAACCTGGAGCCGGTTGGCCTTGTGGTTAGGTCGCGCGCCCCATGTACAGAGGCTGTAATCCTTGATTGGCCAAGCTTCAATCCTGACCCTCAACGCTTTGTCATTGTCATCCCCACTCTCTCTCTCACAATATCCCATTATATCAATCGTCTAAATAAAAGCATAAAAGCCCCCCTAAATTCTAAAAAAAGAAAAAAGTGGTAATGCCGTTGCAGAATAGCGCTTTAAAGGGCTACTACTTAAGTGTTCAAGACAGAACCAGCAAAGTCAAAGTCATCTTTATTTTCCATACGTGCTGAACATACAGAAAAATCGGAAAAAATGTTTCTCTCCGAACCTGCAAGCAAGTATAAAAAGATTTAAAAATATAATATAAAAATACCAAATCTAAGGATAAAAAAAACAGATACAAAAGTACAAGATCTGTAGAGTGTTGTCTGACACCATGCAGCTCATCTTTGCCCCAGTGTAGGAGACAGTAGAAGGAACTTGGCACGGTCCTTTTCCAGCCCACAGGTGCTAGTGATCAGGAGATGATGGATACGGAAGGACAACTAAAGAAAAAGAGGAATCAATCATTTTATACATTGATTTTAACATGTGAACAATGGCTGAGAAAGGGGAGATAAGGGAAGAACATTCATCAATAAAGACCTTGTACATAGACAAATTCAAGATATAACCAGTGACTGTGGTTGATAAAGAAAGAGTAGTTTGCCCCTGAAGCATCTACAGGAGAGTTTGCTACACTAAGTAAACCTCTTTCATATTCCACACACACTCATTTTTTTCATCTTCATATGAAACACAGCAGTTATCTCGTTGATGCATTGTGAAAATTACACACTGACCTTGTCTCAGCTCAAGGTCCTCCACAATCGTCTTCTTTGAGGTGAACTTCTTTTGTTTGCTCCCGAAGATGATCACTATTAAAGCTGAAAGACAAACCAAGCACACACGAGCTAAATTCAAAGAAACAATATAACATTCCTGTGACTGGAAAGAACTTCTCCACACTTTGTGTACTTACCAATTATAACGACAGGTATCAGCACAAGGCGTAGCACCATCACAATGTGCAAAGTTGTTACCAAATTAAGGTTCACCATTGTGTGTCCATACGCTATCTGGGATAAAGGAATAATCACACAATGTTTGAAAGTAAAATAAAGGCTGAGGTCTTCTCTACAACTACATTTACTGCAATAACATTTGCATTTCATTTTTGCACAATAATGTTATGCTTAGTGTTGTGTGGCTGAAAGTTTTACCTCTACCTCCTGAAATGTTGTAATGCGAGTGTTTTGGATCTCACAGGAGAAAAATGTAGTCTCAATCTCATCAATGATGCAGGGGTGCCGTTTTCCTTCATCAATGCCCCACACAGACAACTCTGCTTTGCTCATCTCTAGTTTGTCTGCCTTTTTCTGGAACAGAAAGAAAGAGCTGCTTTTAAACTGTTGATTTCCTAGTTTATAACATTTGTACAAAAATTACCTGTATGATGATGTGGACATCGTCCCCTTTCCTTATAGAAGAGAAGCTTGTAAACTCAGGGTCTGGATAGTAGGTTATTGTTGTGGTACAGGCCAAGGTTTCATTTGCTACTTTCAGAGACAAAGTGCTCAAAAAAGTCCTGTGAGCATTTTTAGATGCAGGCGAGTCATAGGTGAGATTCTGTAGAGCCTGTTAAAAAACATTGTGTTATATTCATCAAATTATTTGTGTTTGGCGTTTTATGACATTATGAAGCTTGCTAACTAAGCAATGTAATATGTGGTCAGGATTATTCATCTTAATAAATGAAATAGCAGCTCCAAAATAAACACAACAATAACAGGGACGACCACATAAACCCGGTGGCCAGGCCAGGGAAGATGTCAGCCGAGCTTTACACAGAGAGAAATTCTTTTAACAGCACTCTCAGTGGGTGCAAGGCCTCTTGATTTCTCCAATTGTGCAGCATATACTTATTCTTGGTGCTGCTAAAGGTCCCCTTTGCTTTTTTCACTCTCTTTGCGGTGGTGTTAGCAGCCAAAATAAACTATAGAAAGAAGAGGGCCTCTCTGACAACTTCTCTATTCCACTAAAAGGAACTTCTCTGAAGTAGTAGCGCCACTCACTGATTTGCTTAAAGCAAGTGTGAATTTTGTTTGGTCTTCTGTTTGTCAGCAGGCTTTTGAGAAGGTGAAGTCCCTTCTGTGTACTGCACCAGTGTTAACTGCAACCAGATTTGATCGTCCTTTTGCCCTTCAGGTTCATGCTAGTGATGTGGGGGTGGGGGCGGTCCTTCTGCAGAGTGATGATCTGGTTTTTGAGAAACCAGTTAGTTTCTTCTCAAGGAAATTTAACTCATACCAGTTAAATTATTCAACCATTGAGAAAGAGAGGCGCTGGCATTAGTTTGGGCACTGAAACATTTTGATGTGTATGTCGGTTCCGGTGTCGTACCTGTAGTGGTCTACACCGACCACAACCCGCTTACGTTTCTAAACTCATTGCAATGTCCAAATCATAGACTGATGAGATGGTCTCTGTTCCTTCAGATTTACTGGGCAGACGTGGCCGGTCTCTCAGGTGCAGGCTATTTAAGACTGGGTCGTTGACGTCTCTCGCTCTCTCTCTGGCATCCAACCAAGCACAATTATTGAATTGTTTGGTTGTTGTGTTGTTGTAAATTGGGGTTAATAAACCTAGAAGTCTCGTGTAAACCGTATGTCTCCGTGTTTTGTCAGGCCTTAAGAGCCACGGTCGTGACAGCATTTTTAGATGCAGGTGAGTCATAGGTGAGATTCTGTAGAGCCTGTTAAAAAACATTGTGTTATATTCATCAAATTATTTGTGTTTGGCGTTTCATGGTCCCCTTTGCTTTTTTCACTCTCTTTGCGGTGGTGTTAGCACCCAAAATAAACTATAGAAAGAAGAGGGCCTCTCTGACAACTTCTCTATTCCACTAAAAGAACTGTCTTATCTGAGTGATGTTTGCTCTGCGTTTGCGCTACGTCCAATCATGGAGACTTGAAACATACAGGTACGGCAACACCACTTAGACAAACCACACCCAGAACTACACAAATGCAGTTTATGTCTTTCGGATCAGATTTTAGGAAAGAAAAGAAAATTCATCAACTGACTTCAGAGCAAAAGAAGCGAGTAACGAGAGCATTCATAGAAATGTACTGGAGTCAAAAGTATGATATTTTTCTTTCAAATGTTGTGGAGTAGAAGTAAAACGTTAACCCCAAAAATAAAACTCAAGTAAAGTACAGATACTCAAAATCAACGTAAGTATGTTATCGGTATCAGTGGTGGACAGTAGAGAAGTACATTTACTTTGTAACTGTCCACCACTGGTTTATGATGTTGTATGATAAACTGCTACATAGCAAAAAAAAGTCATGGCATCGTCTGACATTTCCCACTTAGTGAAACAAAATAAATCAAATGTTTCATCCATCAAGCGAGAACAAGTGTACAAGTATTAGGGCCACATAAAGAGAGAAACAAATCTGAGATTTCAAGATTGAAATCATACATTTACGAGAATAAAGTTGTAAATTTACAAAGTAAAATTAAAGTAGTACATTTTCAAGAATTAAATCATAAATCATCGCTGCGGCGCAGGGGAATCCCCATTTTTCTCACCTTCCAACCGGCCATGCCACATTTCCTTTGTTAATCTGTTCTTAGTTTGTTTTGTGTTAGAAGGGGGGGAATCGCTAATTATTTTAACCTTGTTTTCTCATGTTTTTGGTTAGTAAGGGAGGTAAGTTGGTTTTTCTATGATGTGATTTATCAGGTTATTTCGATTAACCAGTAAGCCTATGACTGTTGTATGTGCATATGCACCTAACAGCAGTTCGGAGTACACAGCCTTCTTGGAGTCTCTGGGGGGGTCCTGGAAGGGGTTCCGTCTGGGGACTCTGTAGTTCTACTGGGGGATGCTCATGTGGGCAACGATGGATACACTTGGAGGGGGGTGATCGGGAGGAAAGGCCTGTTAGATCTGAACCCAAGCGGTGTTTTGTTGTTGGACTTCTGTCATGCTAATCATGGATTGGCAATAACGAACACCATGTTCGAACATAGGGATGTTCATAAGTGCACTTGGTACAAGAACACCCTAGGCCGAACATTGATGATCGACTTTGCAGTTGTTCCATCAGATCTGCGGCCGTATGTTTTGGACACTCGAGTGAAGAGAGGAGCAGAGCTGTCCACTGATCACTACCTGGTGGTGAGCTGGATCAGATGGCGTGGAAGGCTGCAGGACAGACCTTGCAAACCCAAACGTGTAGTGCGGGTGAACTGGGAACGTCTGACAGAGGCTCCTGTCCATTGGGTCTTCAACTCCCAACTCCAGAACAACTTCTCTTTCATCCCAGGGGAGGTTGGGGACATGGAGTACAAGTAGTCCATGTTCAAAGCGTCCATTGAGAAACAGCTGCTAGTAGTTGTGGTCAGAAGACCGTAGGTGGACACCAGTGGTGAAGGATGCCTTCAGGAAGAAGGAGGCCTTTTGGGCTTGGTTAGCCCAAGGGTCTTTGGAAGCAGCTGACAGGTATCGGGTGGCTTGAAGGGCTGTGGCTTCAGTGGTTGCGGAAGCAAAAACCCAGGTGTGGGAGGACTTCGAGGAGGCTTTGGAGAAGGACTTTCGAGTTGGCCTCAAGGAGGTTCTGGCAAACCATCTGGCTCTGGACATTGTTGGGCTGTCTTGGCTGACAAGCCTCTTCAATGTCACGTGGAAATCTGGGACAATGCCTGTGGAGTGGCAGACCGGTGTGGTGGTTCCCATTTTCAAAAAGGGGGACCGGAGGTAGTGCTCCAATTATCGGGGTATCACACTTCTCAGTCTTTCGGGGAAAGTTTACTCTAGGGTTCTGGAAAGGAGGCTCCGGCCGATTGTTGAACCTCAGATAGAGGATAAACAATGTGGATTCCGTCCTGGCCGTGGGACAGTGGACCAGTTCTTTACCCTCCTTGGAGGGGCATGGGAATTTGCTCATCCAGTCCACATGTGTTTTGTGGACTTGGAGAAGGCTTATGACCGGGTCCCTCGGGGGATCTTGTGGGGGGTACTGCGGAAATATGGGGTCCTGGGGCCATTGCTACGAGCCATCCGCTCCCTGTATGACCAAAGTGGGAGCTGTGTCCGCATCCCCGGCACAAAGACAAGTTCCTGGTGTGTGTTAGCATTCGCCAGGCTTCCCCTTGTCACCGGTTCTGTTTGTGATTTTCATGTACAGGATCTCAAGGAGCAGCCGGGGGGAGAAGAGTTTCCAGTTTGGGGGCCTCAAAATCTCATCTCTGCTTTTGTAAATGATGTGGTTTTGTTGGCTTCCTCATGCTGGGACCTCCTGCAGGCATTGGTACGGTTTGCAGCCAAGTTTGAAGCGGCTGGCATGAGGGTTAGCACCTCCAATCCTGAGGCAATGGTTCTATGCCGGAAAACAGTTGATTGCTCTCTCCGGGTGGCAAGTGAGTCCCAAGTGAAGGAGTTTAAGTATCTTGGGCTCTTGTTCACGAGTGAGGGTAGGATGGACTGTGAGATTGACAAACGAATTGGCTCAGCGTCAGCAGTAATGCAGGCGTTGTGTCGGACTGTTGTGGCAAAGAGAAAGCTGAGACTGAAGGCAAAGCTCTCGGTCAATCTTTGTTCCAAACCTCATCTATGGTCATGATCTATGGGTAGTGACCGAAAGAATAAGATCGCGTATACAAGCGGCCTAAATTAGCTTCCTCGGCAGGGTGGCTGGGCTCAGCCTTAGAGATAGGATGAGGAGCTCGGACATTTGAGGGAAGTTAGGAGTAGAGCCGTTGCGTGTGATAAGGATGCCTCCTGGAAGCCTCACTTTGGAGGTTTTCCAGGCACGCATCAACTCTGAGGAGACCCCGGGGAAGACCCAGAGTTCGCTGGAGGGATTATTTTTCTCGCCTAGCCTGGGAATGCCTCAGAATCCCCCAGGAGAAGCTGGAAAACGTTGCTGGAGAGAGGGAAGTCTAGGTTTACTTACTGCGCCTGCTGCCACCGCGACCTCACCTCTCATAAGCAGAAGAAAATTGATGGATGGATGGATTCGTTATGTGTTGTGTATTTCAATTGAGAACAATCAGTGTATGCTGTACCAAACTTGATAAAATCCTGAAATTGTATTTATATTTTTGTATTTCAGTTTCACAAAGAAAAGATTGAGATAAAACTCTGTAACCATACCTGCTGTCTCTTGGATGTGTATTGGATATGTTAACTATCTGCTAAACTAGAAATCTTAAAAAAACTAAAGGCAGAATATTCATAATACAACTGTGACTATGTATTTGTCCACAGACCTGATAGTCGATGTTTCTGGGAAGTCGGACTTCCTGCAGGACTTTGCTGTGTTTGACTGCTTCCACAAATTCCAGGTGGGATCCAGTTAGTGTGATCTTTCTTTTCCCACTACAGGACACAGAAAAAAATATATATTAAAAAAATAAAATGTGGACCCTTCGGAAACCAGAGAAGGTATTGTTCACCATTTTCATCATTATAGCCATATACTGTATGATTGTGGGCTGGCTTTTGGCTTGAAAACAAAATAGCCCATTCACACTGAACTTGGCGTCTTTGCAGGGGTTTATGACGTTGGTGGGATTTTTACATTCAGAAATCTGAAAAATAATATGGTTTTTAGTTGTGGATTATGGCACTAAGTAGAGCTCAGCATAAGTTCAAGCAGCGGTGATATTCTCTCACACATTCATTCCATTTTCTTCATTCAACTTAAATCTGTTCTGTCTCTTCAGCAGTCAATTTGTCATTTCAGTGCGATCTTTGCAACCCGCCTCCTCCGCCCCAGTCTTACAGCGTTACAGCGAGACGGTTCCTGTTTCGAATCACTGTCTGACAGGAGCCTTTCTGTGTGGAGTTTGCATGTTCTCTCCTGCATGCGTGGGTTCTCTCCAGGTACTCTGGCTTCCTCCCACAGTCCAAAGACATGCTCGTGTAATGTATCTTGTTATAAATATAAAGGTATTCATTTTATTGTAATTCTGAAAATATTTTTTATTTTTTCTCCTCAGTTTGTGCATGAGTTGGTAAATGAGCGCTTTTCTAGTCTTCAGACCTCTCAAAAGCTGACAATCTGCAGTTTCAGAATATGCTTCTGAAAATGATCAAAACCGGAGCACTGCTGTTGTAAAACGGCAGGGGTTTAGCGTTAGAAACACGCTTCCTGCTTTTCAGGATTTGAGTCATTGGTTGGAGTAGCATATAGTCTGAGCAGACTCAGACACCCACCCTGCAAGACAGAGCGCTGCCGCAGGTTGTTCATACCATCTGCAGTCAGACTTTTCAACTGTGCCTCCACCTGACTCTAATAATCTCACTCCTTAGTGTAGAAGGCAAAATTTTCTTTTCAGTATTGGCGAAAAGGATGACCTCATATATGACTGAGAACGGATATGTTGACACCTCTATCCAGAAAGGTGGGATTCCAGGCTTCTCTGGATGTCTGGAACACACCGGAGTCCTCAGCCAGATGATCCGGGAGGCCAAAGCAAACAAAGGCGACTTGTCAGTGGTCTGGCTAGATTTAGCCAACGCCTATGGATCAATCCCTCACGCCCTCATTCACGCAGCACTGGACCACTACCACATCCCTCTGCATATCAAGGGAATTATCACCAGTTACTTCGGAGGCATCCAGCTACGATTCAAAACAGCCAAGTTTACAACACACTGGCAAAACTTGGAAAAAGGAATTGTAACTGGCTGCACAATCTCCCCCATCCTCTTCATCATGGGAATGAACCTCATTATTACATCTGCGGGAAAAGAAGCCAGAGGACCAAGAATGGATTCTGGCATCCGACAACCCCCAATAAGAGGGTTCATGGACGACCTCACTGTGACAACCACAACCCATGTGGAGGCGAGGTGGGTGCTGACAGCTCTTGACCATATGGCAACGTGGGCCAGGATGAGGTTTAAGCCTAAGAAATCTAGGAGTATGGTGGTAAAAAAAGGTAAAGTAACAAACCGGTTCAAGCTGCAGATACAGGGTGAGGTCATTCCATCAATAGAGGAATGGCTGAGGAGGATAGAAAAATCAGGACTTCCGGGGAAATTCAAAGCGTGGCTTTACCAACATGGCCTGTTGCCGAGACTCATGTGGCTGTTGACTGTATACGCAATTCCAATGACAACCGTGGAAGGAGTGGAGTGGAAGATAAACAAACACCTCCGAAGGTGGCTGGGAATCCCTCCAAGCTTCACTTCAGTAGGTCTCTACATTAGATCAGGACAGCTCCAACTACCCCTGTCATCGGTGGTGGAGGAATTCAAGGTGGCAAAATGCAGAGTCGTAATGACTTACAGAGACTCCCAGGATGCACAAGTCAGACAAGCAGGGGTTAATACACGATCAGGACGCAAATGGGCAGCCGACACCTCTGTCACACAAGCAGAAAGCATGCTGAAGCTACGCGACATCATTGGGATTCCATGCATAGGAAGGCAGGGTCTTGGAACCTCCCATTTTAACCAGTGGGGGAAGGCAGATGCCAAGGAGAGGAGAGCCATGATTCAGGAGGAAGTACGGAACCTGGAGGAGGAGGGGCGACGATCAAGGGCTGTGGAGCTAGCATCGCAGGGAGCCTGGACCAAATGGGACCTCCCAAAAAGAAAGATTTCGTGGGCGGATCTATGGAGGCTAGAACCTTTCCGCATCTCTTTCCTGCTGCGATCTGTGTATGACACACTCCCGACTCCGACAAACTTGCACAGATGGGGCATGAGAGAGGACCCACTGTGCAAGCTCTGTGGAAAGAAGGGCACCATGGCGCACATCTTGTCAGGGTGTACAACAGCACTCACCCAGGGAAGATACAGATGGCGCCACGACAAGGTGCTCATGACACTCGCTAACACCCTGGAGCAGGAGAGACGCAAAAAACGCCAAACACATGGGAAACCAACACCATCAATTAAGTTTGTGAGGGAGGGAGAAAAGCCATCAACCACAGCAAGATCAAGAAACAACCTGCTACAAAAGGCCCAGTCATGGGACATGAAGGTAGACCTGGGAGGAAGGCTGCAGTTCCCCCAGGTCGTCCAGACAACTCTGAGGCCGGATGTGGTTCTGTGGTCTGAAGAGGGGAAAAAGATCATCCTGATCGAACTTACAGTCCCATGGGAGGAAAATTGTGACCAAGCCTTTGAAAGAAAGAACGCCAAATACCAGGACCTGTTGCATGACTGCAGGGGGAAAGGGTGGCAGGCATGGCTGTTTCCAGTCGAGGTCGGCTGCAGAGGATTCCCTGCCCAGTCTGTGTGGACAATGCTCACAGCCATTGGAGTGACAGGAAAGGAGAGGAAGGCAGCAGCTCGCAGGATGGGGGAGGCAGCAGAAAGAGCCTCTTGCTGGTTATGGAGCAGGAGAGAGGAGCCAAGCTGGAAGCCAGGAGGAGGAGATGGGCAGTGATTTGGCCACCACTGTCGACCCGCCAACTGGAGGATGTTACGGTTCAGGGTTGAAACATCCAATGAAGGTTGGACACCGTCTGACGACATCAACTCCTCCTGGCCAAGGCTACATTCACCTGAGGTGAATGAAGGGGAAGCATCTTTGGATGTAATTATAATTTCATTACAACAATAATTCTACACACTGTGTGAGTTTTTTTTAATAAGAACTGTCCTTTGTCTTTCCACAAGTGAAAGTGTATATAGTATGCCTAGTGTTATTTTATATCTATTGTATCTTGCTTTGTTTTTATTTAATTAATGTAAATATGTTTGTTATTTTAACTTTTTGATATTTTTGATAATTATACTCCTGTTTTTTGAGCTGTTGTGACAAAAACATTTCCCCAAATGGGGGACCAATAAAGTTTATCTTTATCTTTATATCCACGTGTTCAGAATTTTATTGACTGCAAGTCAGTCACAGGCACAGTTGCGTGCAATAAGCTGTCTGTAGCTAATCAGAACAGGGGCAGGCACCTCCTTTCAACTCAGGCTATCATTGGCTATTATAGGCTTTGAACAGGATGGATGGAAGGTCATAATTGGCCAAATGAGGTGTCAATCAAAAGGTCAGAGTACTGCCCCATTTTGATGTCTTACAGTCAAAAAAATGTATATCAATGAATTATAACATAACATTTTGAAATCTGTAACAGCGGCACAAAAAAAGCATTACATGATCAGTCACTTAAAGGCAGAATCTGACCAATCAGACTCGGCTAAATCAAGATTAATCAGGGACACCCCTATGTGAGACAGAAATTAAAATTCCTTTATAACCACATTGCATTAAGTTTCCTTACACAAAGAATGTAAATATATATTACAGATAACTAGTTTTTTTTTAATCAAATGCTAAGAAATGACGGATGTAAACAACTTTGATGTTACAGTCATGTCTCATCCTCAGAGAAGCCTTGTTTATGAAAGTCTCTATGTTTGGCTTTGTTATCATGTCTTCAGTTCTAAAAACATACCTGATCCAGGTGATTTTGGGGGTAATTTTGGCGCAGGATGGTGCTGATCTGTAGGTGATTTTTGTGCTGCCATGGCAACTACCATCTGGGAGGAGAACACATACTTTGGCAATGCCTTTATATTCCGCACTGGGAATGTGGAATGTCAGATATTCCCCAGTGTTGTTCCAAACAGGAGACCTGACCAGAGTGCAAACAGAGTGAAAGAGAGAGAGAAAACTACCAGAGTTAGTCTCACTGAGGTCAAAATCTTTGTTGAAAACATCATAGAAAGAATTAATTGTCAAAAAGTACAGCACTAAATCTTGCTCGCTGTGGGCAACACCCTCACTCTGACACCTCTCCATTAGTGAATGTCCATAGGATCATGTTTGTGCATGTGTGTCTATTTTAGCTTGTGTGTGTGTAGCATGTTCAACAACAGAGTGTAAAATGTAATTTCCCCTCTCAGGATTAATAAAGTGTATCTTCTTCTACTTCTTTATTGTTCAGGTTCCAATTAGCAACTAAAGCCTGGTTATACTTCAGCGTTAAATCTATGCCGAAGCTAAGCTAAGCCGTAGTGGCTGTTTTCTAAACCCAGAAGACTTTGATATTTTCCCCACAACAGCAGCAAAGATCCACTTAATGCGTTACCTCATCTTCTTCAAGTAACGTCGATTTTATTACAGATGATGAGCTAAATAGGGCATCTGACTCTGTCAAACTATTGCAGGCTAGATTACTCATGCCGCCAAAAGACGCCTTCTGTCTTGGCCAAAAAGTTGCACTTTAACACACCGCAAAGATCACAGCCGACGGCCAACTACAATGTACGTTCTGCGCATGCGTGAGAGGAAATAACTCTCCATGCCAGCAGGATGTAATCGTCATTCCAAAAAGGGGAAACCAGTTGTTTTTAAGGCCAGTTGTCTGGATACAGTACTTGTGGTTAATCCAAAATTCGGGGTTGTGTGGGGAGCATTAGTGTGCTGCATTCCAAGAAGTCGTGGGAAAAAACACTCATAGGCTTTTGCTATACAGCATCAAGCAAATTGTTCACTAAAGTCAAAAGTCAAAAAGTCAAAAAATCTGTATTTGCATGCAGGTATCTGTAAACAGAGGAACATAAATGAATTGTCATTTTAATTGTCACCACATTAAAGTAATCTGTGAACTAACTCACTCGTGTTTCATGCAATCTGCTTGGAGCCTCACTCCAGTCACAAGATTGAGGTTACTTCCCTTCAACACTGCATGGTTTCTGCCGTAGAATGATACAACACTGGGACTGATGGAGGAGATCTGTGGTCTCTGACAGGAAAACACACAAGATGTTTTTTAATGCGTTTCCTTCTGTGAAAGTGTATATCTTCACTGAATGACGTAAAAAACACGAGAAGTTGAGAAGTGTGTGAGAATTAGGGTTGAGACTCACACTCAAGTCCATCGATGATGCTATCTGATCGCAAACACTGTCCTGCAGGAGGAAGTTAAATGACATTTTTTTTAAAGGTTTTGGCCAATGTAGTTCGATAACTTTAAAATGTATAAAAAGCTAAAGAAATATTTAAAAAATGTTCATGCCGTCTTGTGTCATGTGCCTTTTGTCGTTTGCAGACGTGTCAACTGAATGTTACAATCAACTCAATGTTAAGGAAGTTGCTTCTCTTGTGTTACTTGTGTTATAAATTTAAAAAATCCGTTGATGTCTATTTGAGCTCACACCAAGGGGTATTAGGGCCACATCTAGAGATTAAAGTTATTAATTTACAAGAATAATCCCGGAAATTATGAGAATAAAGTGGTAAAACAAGAGAGTCGTAAATTGACTAGAATAAAGTTGAAATTGACTGGAATAAAGTCATAAAATGAATAGAATAAAGTCGTCAATTCTACAAGAATAAAGTTGTAAATATACAAGATTAAGTTGTAAATTGACTAGAATAAAGTCGAAATTTGACTAGAATGAAGTCGTAAATTTACAAGAATAAAATTGTAAAGTGACCAGATTAAAGTCGTAAATTTAATAGAATAAAGTCATTAACTTTAGATGAGCAGCAGCCGCCTGTACAAAAATGAGGAATGTGGAGCATCTTGTGAAGTTATACTTTAGTATTGGTTTCACAAATAAGGAATTACTTCATCTTTTGGCACATCAGCATCACATAGTCAGGACCCTGAGAAGATGCTGCAAGACACTGGGGCTTTTCTGAAAAAAGAACCACACTGACTTGGAGGAAATCGTCTCAATTGTGTCAGAGAATTGGCTTTGAGGGTTCTTCTTTCATAATTTCTGTGCAGGCAGATGGCTGCTCTTTTGATGCAACCTTTCAGAATAATAATTTTAACTAAAGCCTAATTTATATTCATTTACAAATTTAATATCATATATCATATATTTTTTTCTCAAACCTGGCCCTATAAAGTCCAAACATCAAATGTATTATAGCAGAGGTTTGTAGTTTTTAATTTGCAAATAACTTCTATTGCATTTATGTTAAAAGATGGGTTAGGGTTGAAAAAATATGCATAATTACATCTCCCACTCCTTGATTTGCCCAGGAGCAGCCGTTTGGGGTCCAGCCACATCCCGCCTCAATACACTTAGAACACCTGAAGAAAAATAAAAGGCTCTAACAAAAAGCCATGAGGCCAAAAGCAGCGATGATTACAGGTCAATCACAGCACATAGTAGTAGCTAATCTCAGCACAGTATTAGGTTAAAAGAAAAAAGAAGGAAAATAGAAAAAACCCATTCTATTTCTTGTAACTTCCAATTAAAGTATTTGACTGCAAACGTCTGATACTTGTGCAATCTTATTTGTATGTGGAACCTGTATGTGCACCTGAGGTCTTTATGGAGTCAAGTGAGGTCTAATTAAGGCCCTGACACACCAAGCAGACGGCAAAGAACTAGTGGCGACGAAGGCCGCCTGTGACGTCGCCTCACGTCGCCTTTTGTCTTGGCCAAAAAGTTGCACTAGAACACACCGCAAAGACTACAGCCGATGGTCAACAACCAAGTACATTCTGCGCACGCGTGAGAGGCAATAACTCTCCATGCCAGCAGGCGGCGGTAGTCCGTTGTTTTGCTAAGAGAAGACCATTTTCACACCGCTGTTGCGGTTCACAGCTTTAATTTTTGTTAAGGCTTTGTAGAAACTGGCGTTGGACTTACAGGACAGATGTTGGTGGTCCTCTTATTTCAGTGCAGTTTAAAAGGTTCATCCTTTCGAACAGCTGTGTCGTCCCAAGTCTAACCTTAAGTACAAGAGGCAGTCCTGTTAAGTAAAAAAAAAAAGAAGATGACTGATTTGTTAACTGGTAGAGATTTTTTAACTCAGGGGCCCCATGAAAGTTCTTGTTTCTAAGTAATTCAATCAACTGACCTGCAGCAGGCAGTATGGTATTTTGAAGGACAGTGGTGCAACGTGGGAAATGTTGTCTAGTGTGTTGCATTTTTAAACCTTCGCTGGGATTTGCAGAGAATTGACAGGCGAAGTTCGAAAGCGCAGTCTCGCCCACTGCCAGATGCATCTGGATGATAAGAGTCATCTAAAAAATGTCCAGTTATGAGAAGATTAATGACTCATACTTTAATGTCTGTCACATTAGTGACAGAAAATGTCCATTGGTTATAGGCTCATACAACGTAAAAACATTCACACCCATTAGACTCACATACAACCATACCAAAAGTTCCTTAAACCGATAAAAGAACATGTGCAAAGCACGTTAGAAAGTAGTCTGTGTCTAGCCTTGTTTAAAAACCGTGGCAAAAGGAGCACCCCGCAGAATATAACTGATTTAAAATCAGAGACACAACTGATGTAGCTCAGTACTTTTCTACAACATGCACCTGTCCAGTGTTTTCCTGTTTGACTTTGTATGAAACCATCTTCTGTTGAGAATCATCAGGAATGGACAGCCAGTCTGAGTCTTTGCAGTCCTCTTCAAACGTACAGCTAGGAGGAGAAAAAACAAGTTTTAAACAAGTGTTTATTAGCATGAAGACGTCAACTGCAGATGTTGTTTCTCTGACCTTTTTTCAGAGCTGCACCAAACACAGTAGGGATCCTGTGCAGACCAACAGTTCTGCAATGTTTTGTATGTGCTGCACTTTGACACTGGAACACGATTTATCTATTAAAAAGAAAACACAGAACACAAAGCAACTTAGCAACACTTTATAACACAGCATGTATATGTAAAAAAAAAGTACCACAAATAAATCCAGAAGAGAAATAATCCTACCTGGTTTTTAAATGGCACGTACACATGTTTAAGATCCACCTGATCTAGATGTAATGTCTGAAACACTTTGCGGTCGTCGCTGGTTTTGTAGAGCACTCTGGGACATGTGGTTTTGTAGTTGTGGTCCACAGCAAGCTGATAAACAAGAACATAGCTGTATGTTTCTGTGAGAATGCGGTATGACAGATGTACTTGCAAAGTTATTTGCAGCCACAGTTAGCGGCTGTGGTATTTTTGTTTTTTTTTGCAGTAAAGTTGCATTACCTGATGTGATTAAAGCTTTTCCTCCTGTCTTGTAAACTAAGCACGATTCATATTCCTTCTTCAGTCCAATCACAAAAAGTAGTAGCCTATGGGTTTACCCTTTCCGGTTTGTGAAATATATTTCGCAGCAGGTATAAAACAATTGCAGCAAGTGAAATATATTTCACAGACCCTGAAAAATGTTTGTTTTTTAAAATGTTTTTGTGTTTCATGAAATGCTTTTGCATGTAGTGAAAAGTGTTTCGCAATCATGAAATATTTGCACAGTTGACCTTCAGGATCTCCGTATTCAAGGCTCTGCTTTCAAAGTCACTTCCAGAGATAGTGAATGTCACTGTTTATACTCACCTTAATGAGCTGCCCATCTCCCGTCCCAATGAAGAAAACCATCCAGTTTTTCTGCCTCACTGCCAGCACAGATGTCATGTAGTTCTTCCTGAAGATCACCTTCTTCGGCTTCAGTGTCTTTGGCTTTAAAAGCGACAACAAATACTTCATCAGATGTGTATCACAGCGGTGTTTATAACGGCTAAACAATAGAGCATTGACGTTTCTTGTTAAAAGGCTTATCATTACTGTCAGCTCTTTTTTTAACATACTTTATGAATCAAAATGTGTTTTTAGAGACATACTGTATAACCGTACGTTTTAAACAAATAGATTGCTAACTTAAAATGAATGAATATCTTAATAGGGGATATGAATCTACAGTAACAGTTAGTGCACTCTGGAAATATTTTGTCCCATCTCTTCAGCAGCTAACTATAAATCCCTCATAATCTGACTTCTCAACCTATTGACACGTTCATGGATTGTCTTGACTGATCAATAAGTCAGCAAAGTACGGAGCCCCTGAAGTCCCAAAAAGTAAAAAACAAAAAATATCTTGTGAGCACATGTTATTTTCTTGTGCGTACAAGATATTAACTAGAGGGCCCTAGTTATTATCTTTCTGAAATAGTAACTGTCACCGATTTTTACTTAATTTTGAAAATGTTTTAGATTCTGCAGAAACTTCCCCTAAGACCATTGTAATATGGTGAAACATTATGAGCTTTTTCCCCTCTATGCATTTGTTTCTCTAGCTTGTTAGAGTTTATTTTACTCTCATATGGGTAAATAAGGATTGCAATTAATGATGATAAATCTCAAGTTATTTTTGATTCTGGACACCAGATTGCTTGCGCTTTAAATGTAAGATGATTTTGTCAGTGTGGTGAAATAAACCATCAGGAAATATTCCTAGCTCTGTGACTTTGTTGACTTCAGTAACTGCTCAAAAGGAAATCTCCTGTAAAATGTTGAGACAACATTGAATGCTCTATTGAAACGTTTTGTACATTATGACGAACCATTGGTAGTTTTGACGCGTCAGACTTGTGACTGTCAGCGGAGAAGTCTCGGTCCATATCTTTCTCTACGGTGAAGTCAGGGCTGATGTCAAACAGCACCAGCTCGGTGTTGGTTTGTCCTCCGTCCACACTGAACACACCGCTCCAGAGCACCGGCGGGCCGCCCGGGATCACCGAGGAGGCGATCAGTCGGAGTCCTTTCTCTCCATCAGAGACACTGAGAGTTGCGCCTCGGAGCGACTTCAGAGTCTGATGTTTGCCTCCTCTGCCTTCAAGCCAAAGGAGACGGACTTTGTTGCCTCTGTCTTTTGCGGGCAGATTGGAGAAAAGATAGATGATGGAATTAATCTGAAATCCATCCACAAACTCCACATCTTCGTCACTTTTGATCGCAGGACCTATGTCTTGGCTATTAATAGAAAATATTACTCCTGCTTGATTGTTATTCGTGTTACGAAGGTTCACTGCATCTGACGCAGATGAGCAGCCCCTGCCTGACTTTGTCGGCGCGACCTTGTATTGCTGCACGGCGGTGAGAATGTAAGTCTCTGCCCGGGTCCGAGTAGCCACACTCACCAGGAGGCTCACGGACGCACTGCTGCGCCACAAAGAGCCTACCTCGATTTGTTCCCAGTACAGCACATTGGAAATGTTCTTCAAGTCCAACAGTTCACAGTAACCGCACCCGCTTTCAAAAACACCGCAAGCTATCACATTTTCTTCTGCAACATGCGGCAATAACATGTTGACACTGAAAGTTACTTTCCACGTATCAGAAGATCGGTTTAACTTCGGGTCAGATTTGCCAGGAATATGTGCCAAGAATCCTCTCTGGGTCAGACTCCGGACCAGAGTCAGGTCGTGCTTAAGTTGGTACAGCATCTCCTCAGTAGCGATGTAAACTGTGCCATTGTCCACGGAGAAGTGACGGATGTCTCCCTTTAAGTTAAATCTTCCATCCACCTCCAGGCACTGAGCTGCTTCTCCCCAGAGAATTAACAGAGCAGGCAGGAGGATCATCATCGTGCAGTGATGGCAGCTTATCGCTCATACATTGACGGTCCTCATGACACTGTGCACTGCTACAGAAAGTCACTCTAGTCGTGCGTAAAGGCGCATTTCCCCCATTTAAAAAGAGAAGTGCAAAAAGTAGGAGGGCGCGCGCCAAGCGGAACCATAAAAGGGTAATATTTCAGAGATATGATGATATGATGATGATCTGTACTAATGTACTAATGTACAGATTACGGTATTTGATGTTATCTCATATTTTGATTCAAATGAATTGTTTGTTAAAGTCAGTTAAATAATCCAACTCCTCATAATCCTTGGAAAATTTCACATCCACAAATCAAAATGGACAAGCCAGGTCGAAGCCCTGCTTTCATCGTCTTCTTGTCGAACTGAAACAGTACTGCACCAATTAAATATGTTGAAAACAACAAAGCTGCAAAGATATTTCGTATGTTGAAATTATTTTGTTAGAAAAAAACTCATGCATTAAGGACATCGGACTCCCTGCTGGTTTGTTCAGAGTTTGTTATAATTATAATTATTGTATATGGAATGATTATAACTATGACTGTCATACCTCTTTGGTGTAAATATATACTGTATATATATATTTTAAATCCGTTGCTTGCATACTGCCGCTAGAGGGCGCCGTCTCTCTTCAGTTTGGACATGCAGCAGCATACAGTAGCAGCCCGGTCAGGGGCAGCAGAGTGTCGACAAATCCAGCAGCTCCGCTCCGTATATTTCCACTAACCCTCCGTCTGAGGGATTCATTCATCCAAGTCAGAGCTGCAACGTCCGTTCAGACGGGATCACAGTCTGTCAACACAGCTGTAGGCTACATCCAGAGGTGCGCTGTGTCCACATCTGGGAAGGTCAGACGGATCATTTTTGTTCAGCGGACCTGGCAACTTTTTTGTGCGTTTTAATTTCGTTTCCTGATCTGCGTTGCACTGCACTGCAGCGTGCAATCAGCGTGGTAAGTCTTATCGCCAGTGTTTTCATCTCAGGTGTGCGTTGTTTTTGGGTAGAGCACTGCAACACTAAGGAGTGAAAATGATGAAACGTGAAGTCAGGACAGTGATAATGTAACAACGAAGGGAGGAAACTCAAGTGTCTTTGAGTATCTAGAAAAGCGCTATATGAGAACAATTTATTATTCTTATTAATGTAGGAACTGTCTGTTCACTCTGAGATTGTCTCTCACGTCATTAATTAAAATCCCTGTAATTTTTTGGGAGCATGACATTTTTTAAATCCTGACCTGCTCTTATGTTCAATGATGTTCACAGTATTTTATTCCTGTAGGATGAACAGTAGCGCAGTAATGTAGTATAAAAGTCGGACTTCTTCATTGACTTAAAACTGAAAAAAAAAAAAATATAAGATAAAGTGCAGGTTTAAGTGTGGTTAACAGTTTTGTCAGAATCCAGTATTATCTTACTTTGCTGCATCTTCTGCCTCATCCTTTCCTTGTTGGGTTCGAGGACGTAATTGGCATTCATGAGCAGCTCCGAGTGTTGCGTAATAGCACACATCTCAATGGGATTGGGATTTAGTGTCAGTCAGCATGTCCTACACTGGTGCTTGCCAAACCAAGGTCCAGGGAAACCCAGGGGTCCTGAAGAAGCTTGTGAGGTTGATGCCAGCAAAATGAAGCTGGTTATTAAGGATGGAAAAGGAAACAGTAGAGTAACTCTGAGGCGACAAGAATACATTCAAGCTCCTGTGAGTAGTTTTTAGCTGGGTATGAAACAGACTCAAATTAACTATAGGCTTCTTGTGCATTTTCATGACCTTATAGGAAACAAACCCATCATCAGCAACAAGATTGCTCACTTAATCAATGCTTGAAACCACTGTGGCGTGGTATGTGTGAAAGGGCTTTCACACTTGCAGAAAACTCCTGAAAAACTCCTGATAAACCAGGAGGAGCTGAATGTGTAATCGCAGACAGCCGCCTTTTCAGTCAGACTTTATCCAGAGTTTCTCCTGCCAGCCACCCCTAGTACTTTTTCCGCAGCAAGTCTGAGTGAGCTGATGTGAGAACGCAGCAGGATATTTCCCGGAGAATTCACCTCGAGCCAGTAGGAAAGGGTGGTGACTGGAGTCAGTGCATGGACCATATGCCAGCGACTGCTATGATCTCCGTGCACTTAATGAAACTGTTGCATTACGTTTTTGGTTCTCCAGTATGTTGTTCTCCACTCGTTTGATCGTATTAAAATTTCGTTGAACTACACGTAGTATTGATATAAAGGCAAATATTGTCATTAAAGCATCGTTTAGGGGACTCGGTTGCTTCGTACGCTACTTCCGCGTCGCTTTTTTTCAACGTCACGTCTTACCTCAGGAGAAATTCCTCATAGGAGCTTTAAGTTTCATTGAAGTTACTAAATATCTGAGTCCCAAATTAAGAGCAATGCTTATGACTTATTTGTTAACAGTAGAAGTAATATCGTACAACATTTAATACGGTTAGCACATTGAAAGATATAAAATAGTAATTCAATTTGATCAGTAATTACAATGCTTTCACTTTGGAAGGGGCACAAGTAGTTTTTCAATTACTGAATATTTAAAAGGTACCCTGCATTGTTTTCAGTGTTTTTAGGGTTATTGAGCATGGTCTTTTTTACGAGTTGGTCTCTGTTTTGTTGGTATTTAAGAAACACTAACTATCATGAACTGATTCCTTTTTTTGTCAGAGTATCTTGGATTGTTTTCCTACTGTTGCTTATAAAAAGGTCTCTGTTCTAAATATTTGTCCCACCTCAGAAGAGCCGTGAAATAGCACGTTTGTTCCCCCCAAATAGTAGAGAAAGACTAAATCTTCTCAGGCAGGAGTGTTTATGATAAGACGTTTTGATTAAACAATGCCAAGCTGGTCCAAAGTCCATCAGTATGAGGGCTGTCTGTCAGAGACCCGTCACATGAATGTTTTTAACTACAGAGCGTGGGGAATAACAATAGTAATCCTTTTTTTTTTTTAGACTTAATGACTCTTAGGTGACTAAAAATACCTTTCAGATTTGTATCATTCGTCCCAAACTGGTTTCACTGGTTTCCCTCAAAGGCAGTGCACCAGTCCACTGTATGTATTTGATGACAGGCCTGTGGGTTTGCAGTCTTTCTATAGCCTGTGGTGCAGCAGGTCTCCTCCCTTGGTTTGGAGCTCAGAGGTCTGTAATCTCCGTGAACCGCAGCACCACCACCCAGATTCATTTCTCAGGTTAAAAATGACACAAAAACCAGCTGGGCACACACAGTGGGAAAAAATATACATGTGCCTAGTTTGACAGTTTGGAAGGAGTCCCTTTAGAGTAGAGGTCCGCGAGTGATAATAGCTACTTTGTGGATACTGCAGAGGGCACAGGGTTCATAACGTGGACACTGGACCTTCATTCTCATCTTTTTTTTGCACATATTTAATATATTTTACATATTTTTAGTTGCATAACATGCTGAATCGTTTTGTTATATGCTTACATAAAGCTGTATATCAAAAAAAAAATTGAAAGTAGTACCAGTACATTTAGTTTCCTTGTGACAAGGGAAGCAAAATCTCATTTGACTGGTTGAAACTTGATTTCTTTTAAGCTTTTCTGTGGCCTCAGTTTCCAATTTTTGTCCTGGGTTCTCTCTGTATAAGTAGGTGGCGTGCTTCCTTTGAAACAAGTTACTGCTTTTGATTTCTGATTATCGTAGATATATGTTGTTTATATGACTTGATGAAGATATTACTCTTTTTAATGAGCGCTGCAGACATATCACAAGCCTCTGTACCTGCCTGTCCAGCATACATAGGTACAGATAAAGTCAGAACCGAGCTTATTTGTGAACATATCTAGCAGCAAGATATTTTTCTCAGGAGTTTTACAGCTTCATTGCAGCCCTCTCATCGGCTGAGAAGATCAATATCAGCTTGATGGTGGTTTTAAAAGCAGTTCCGTGTTGCATCAAGACACAACATGTGTGGGCGTTTTCACTTTTGATAGAGCTATGATAACAGTGTTTCCCAGATTCCAGCTTAGTCAGATAATGGTGATATAATCATCTTGTCAGACCTTGCAAAAGATGGCAAACAGGTATGCCAGTGTTCATCAAAATACTGGTCTGTACCTTTAACAGTTAAACTGACGTTGGTGCACAAGTGATTTCTTTCTTGCTCTCTCTTAATCTGCTGAAGCAACATTTTCAGGGACTTGATATAATATTGTTATGACTATTTAGAAATGATGCTTTTGTACTGTGTACTTTAAATGACACGATACACTCATTTATAGCCTTCTAGTGTGCGTGTCTTGTAGTGCTGTAGTTGGTTGTTTTTCTACTGTCATAAGAACAACTTGCTCTCCGTCCTCACATAGAAAGTTCCAGATGTGTTGAGCTGCTTTTGCCTCTCTGACGCTATTTATTCTGTGAATCCCTTTCATGTCTGAGGTGTGTGTCTGTGAGACAGAGAGTCATGGTGGTGGGTGGAGTGGGTGGAGGCCATAAATGGCAAAATGTAAAGAGTAATGACCACGTCAGTACTAGGGAGACACTGCTGTGCTCCTTTCTTGCTGGTGTTTCCCTTCCCTTCTGCTGCGTGGGAGAGCAAGGCAACACTGCAGTGGTGCGTGTCTGCTGACAGTAATATGTGTGTGAAATATAGAGTCTATTTTTTTGAATTCTACTCAACGTGTAACTTTTCTTCTTTAGGGGTTTTCAACCTTGAACCATGTGTTTCTGGTAGATTGCTAAAAGGTTTCCCTGTGTGGCTGCAAATGTTATAAAACACATGGTGCATGGACCTACTGATTTAAGAGCTTACCATAAAATTGATGCATGCAGATCAGGATGTTTGTGCTCTGCAGACACGTTTTTAGCTTCTAAAAGGGATGGAATAAAAGCTCAGGATGTAAACATTAGGTCGTTATGAATGCCAGTAGAATCAGAGTTTTACTGAGGTCCATGAATTGTTTAAATGTCATTGGACAAGTCCTGGCATTTAGCAGTCTGTCTGGTTCATTTATAATCACTGTGGAGAAGCCAATGGTCAATAGGGTGCTTTATAGGGCCTTGTCAGCAGGTAATTGGCTGAACCTTTTCAATGAGGTTGAGGAATATTGGAAAGCGTTTGTAATGGTTTGACGTAAGGAGAAAGCAGTTTTTTTTTGTAAGATTAAATTGACAACATAGATACAACTCTAATGTTTTTATGCTAGATATGAAGCTAACATCAGCAGCAGTGGCACAAAACAGCCAGCCTATTCCTGCTAATAGGTATAAGATCTGCCTCTGAAAATAATGATCACCTTCTGATAGAATAAATGTAGCTGTTTTTTCTTTCTCCCAGTTGCTGACTGTAACCATACGATTTTTTTTTTTAACCTTTATTTATCCAGGTGAGTCCCATTGGGATCAGAGATCTCTTTTTCGAGGGAGACCTGGCTTCAGAGAGACCAGAAATGTGAGACAAGATTTTATCTGTTGGCAATTTGTTTGCAGTGAGAGAGTGGATGATGCTTATGTGGTGTTGGTCGCCATGGAAGACAAACACCACATCTGTTGACAATTTTGCAGGATTTTGACTTTTTTCACAAGATCTGTAGGTTATATTTTACTAAATAATAATATTGTAATCGGTTTCAAAATGACAAACCCCCTCTATGTTGACTGTTTGTTGGCAATGGAAATAAACAGCGTCTCCCAAAGTTCAGACTTGTCTGCGTAATGTTATCTCTTTCTGCTTGGTAGAATGGCCTCCTAAAGTCAATAAGTTGGCAAGCAGTACAGTAATTGATTCCACATATGTAGGTTTTCATTAAAAAAACAAGGGGCTGAAACACTTGTGTCAGTATCCTTTTACATTTGCAGCCAATTATGAATCCCCTCAACAAACTCAAACAAAAAACAAGATGGAAAATTCTCAACACATGAAGCTATTATTGTAAAAATGTAATGTAATAACAAGTTAGTTCAAATAGGTGACCTGTGAAACGCGAATTTGAGCCATTTTGAGCCGTTTTTCTTGCATTCAAAAAAATATGGCCCACTTCCTGTAATGTTTTGACGATGGGTGTAAGAGGATTTTATGTAGGTCCTGACATGGTTAATGTGCATAAAAATGTTCATGCATGTACGACAAAAAAACATCTTTGGGGAGGCCTTTTTGAAATTTTCAAGGGGGCGCCCTTGAGCCATTTTGCGAACTTTTTTTAAGAAAATATGAAATTTTTCGCCAGACCTGATGACCTTGCACATTTTGGTGAGTTTTCATTCACGTTCAGGCACTCAAAAATGGCTGCAAAGGGGAGGAACAAAAAAAATAAATAAAAAAATAATCCTAAGGGATCCAAGAGGCTCCTATGCACTTGTCAGTGCTTCGGGCCCTAATAAATCTACTCCTCATCTTCTTTTGCCCCCTCTTTTAACACAACCTAGAAGTATAAACTCTCCAGGTGGAAAGCAGGGACAGTGGCAGGAAAATCAACATGTTTAGCAACCATGGCATGCTAACCTGCTAGCTAGCCCCAAGGGTAGCATCCGGTCCGTAACTAGCAGAATACTCAGTCATGGGGGAGGGACGAAAAAATGTAGAAAAACATATTTCGCTGCATGAAAACGGGAACTCCCGTGAGTGTGGGACATCCATCAACGTTTTGTATGCCTTTGAGGTAATGACAAACTTCAACAAAGCTTTAACAACACCCGCAAAATGATTTGTTTTGTCATTATTAAGTTAGAGACGGGCATAAATGCAAGACTTCTGTAATAAAAAGGCTTAATTTTATCTTACGAGAAACTGAAGAGGCTCTAGCTAACCAAGTTTAAGATGTGGCCTTCACTACATGGTGCACAAGGATTCACTTTAGAAGGAAAAAACTAAACCAAGTCTCTTACTTTAAGTGCTCAAATCGCCTCCAAACTAAACGGACAAGATGGAACAAAATGTTGCTGTTGTCACTGTTATAACCATTACCACGTCACTGCAATATCATGCACTGTTTTGACAGTGCTGTCTGGTTTGTGGAATTGAGTACACATTAATAATATTTAAAGACGCAGACTGTTTCCTTGCTGAGGGAGACTCAGTGATGGATGGTCGACCTCCACATGAGCCACACCAAGCAGCACACAGCAACACCATATATGGGCATGTGTGTATTGGTCAGAAGGAAAAAGGTTAGCTTAAACTCTGAATGTGTGTTCGTGCTGCAGTGGATGAGGAGGGAAGGAACTGGAAGTTTGCCACTTCATAACTTCAACCAGTCTGAAGCTGGCTAACATGTTTTTGGCACTGCAACACAGACAAACACATTTTTAACTTTTATTTATACGGACAGGGTGTACTGAACGTCTGTTTTTAGTTTTCTCACATTTTTCTTGGTATATTTCATTTCAATCCTCAGCAGAAGAATGAGTGGAGACATTTTGTAGTCTGGTTTGAGTAACTACCACTGATGATAGATCATCTCTGAAACATGGCTGATACATTGGTTCTCACTAAACACCAAATGCCAGGAATGTTTGGATGCCAGTTGTGTCACCCTTCTTTGATTTAATACATGTTTCATTATTGTGAAGATTAACACGACTGGAGGGCAGTTTGGAATCAGGACTCTCTGAAGACTTGGTCTCAGCAGGAAGTGAAGTAGGGAAATGTATCCCTGTAAACGTCAGCATTAGTGTGTATTTTTTATAATAGCGTCTAGTTAATCCATAGCTGGCAACCAATGAGAAAGGCAGTATAGAATAGAATTATTATCCTAACCAGTTTGTCATTGAAGAGATTATTGTGAACTTAAAAATGAATCTCTGGTTTGCATTTGAGGAGGGACACAAAGAGCCTGCAGCAAAACAGAGAAACCAAATATAAGAAATTGAATTGAGGCTAAGTGTGCCAACAATAGGGGACTTTTTCACTGCTCACATGCAAACCTGAGGTGGCTCCGACCTGGGATGCCAGTATTGGCTTCAATGGTGAACATATCCAGCTAAAAGGGTAACTGTTTGTGAACTCATCTGAAACACAATGTGCTGATTAAAGTGGCGACGTTCATGTTTTTGTTGATACCCGTCTTGAGAACATGGGAGGAGTTATGCAAGAATGAGGCCTAAGGGAGGCATGAGAAGATAGGACATCCTGGGCAGAAACGTCAGGGGCAGAGGGGTGCAATGGGTGAAGTGTATCAAACATCAGACAGCTATGACGTATAGTCAAAAGGGTATAAGAAACCGTTTAAGAGGGAGCTTCGTTCTGAGCTTCATTTCTGTTCTTTGAGCTTCTTTCTCTGCTCCTTGTTCTTTTCCATCACTGTGTTTTTAGCTCTTACTCAGTTACTCTGGGGCCTCTGTGTCGAGTAGTGTAAGTTCTCGAAACAGCTCAGTTGTTTGTAACCTGGAAAATGTGAAAACTGACTGACGTAGAGTGAGAAAGAATACAATCTACTAGAGTTTCCTGAGTTGAGTGTCTGAGACTCTTTAACGAGAGTTCAGTGGATCATGCTGCAGACAGTCTACAGTAAGATAAGGTCGAGGTGGAGCCAGTAAACCGATCTGATACCACAATTTATCCAGTCTATAATGACAAAATGAAGCAATCACCGTTTTTTAACGAGTATTTTACGAGGTTTTTTTTTAGTCTGACTGGTAATGAAGATATTACAAGATGTCGAATACTCACGACTAGGTACCCAAACTTCCTTATATGGAAAAAAGTATCGAAACATTCCTTAAAATTTGAACTAACTGTTGGCAAGAAGAAAAAAGAGTATCTCTTAATTTACAACTTTTATTTGTCAATACAGGGGGAAAAAGGATTCTAGTGTACAAGTGTGAGGTTCACATTGTTTTTTTTTTTAATTAAATGTAAGATTTAGAGGATTTAACTTCAGGCTTTTTGTGCCTTTATTGGAGAGACAGGACAGTGGATAGAGTCAGAAATCGGGGAGAGAGAGAGAGAGAGAGAGAGTGGGGATTGACAAGTGGGAAGGGAGCTACAGGTTGGGTTTGAACCCGGACCACCCGCTTGGAAGACTACAGCCTCTGTACATGGGGCATGCAAACTAACCCTTTGGCCACCTGCGCCTTGAGGTTCACGTGTCTGATGTAGGATTTTTTTTTGCCTTTAGATTCCAGTGCAGTTCAGCCTCTGAGGAAAACACGAGTTTTAACAGCTGCAGCATTTCATTTCATGATCATCCAGTTCCAAACACACCTCCCTCTCAGGCTGCTGCTAGCCGTGCATACATTTAATGAAATCCCAAGCTTCAGCCTTGTGTGTTTATCGTCGTGTTACCTCCGTCTGTATTGCCGCTAATTGGAAATGAACCATTGGAGAGCCAGAATGTCTCAGGCTTTCTCTGGAGTCATTTAGATTTCAATGAGATTCTAGGTATTTTTGGTGAATAGTTGGAGGGCAAAGAACAGTTGGTTTAGGGAAGAAGATTAGAATCAATTATCAAGTGAGACAACTACATAGAGGGTTGTTTTCTCATTAAACAAACCTGACTTTAACTCTTTATTCTAGACCCTGCCACTCCCTCCGTCATCTACTCTCCCTCTTTCACATCTCTCACATGCCTGACACCACTACCTCTGTATTTCAAGTGGCTGAGACAGGTGGAAAGCTGAGGTCTTTTTGTTTTGGGACCTGTGTGTCTCCTCTTATAAGACTGCACAGTTGTCGGTATCTGAGGGTCCTAACCTTCTGATTTAATCTCATAAACCAGAAGATGACAGCAGGAAGGACACAGTCTCTTTCATACAAATCTTCCTATTTGATGGATTTTATTTGCTTTTCAAAATCTTGCACAATGGACAAGACTTTCACAGTGTGGATGTTTTTATTAAAGTAAAATCACTGGATATTTTTCTTTAGTCCCTTTCACACTGCCAGTTAAGCCAGAACAATTACATCTCGCCATTTGTGTAAAAGGGACTGAGGACTTTTTGTCAAAAGTTGTTACTAGTGAAAATAATCACTAAAAGAACTAAACTGCAATTTACTGCAAAATGTGTTTATTGTGAGAAAGTTAGTGGTGTACTAAAATAACCTAATGCCCGGTTTGCTTTTACAGTGATATATTGTACCGGACTTTGAGGCTATTTCAGAACAATCGTTCATATCCTGAAACATCATTTGAATACGACAACTAAGAATCACTTTTTGACTCATTAATAGTGATAAAAGAAATGCGAACAGCGAGAAGGAGAATACAGAATTCAGAATCGAAAAGAAGTTTAATAAACTTGCCTTGAATTTTCAAGTTGTTAGCACCATCAAAGCTAAAAGTACATGAGTAACATATGAACTGGTCCTACCTGTTTCCTCAGACGCTGCTTCCTTCTACTTGGACGAGAGGATGAATGGCTGACCTTGCAGCTCACTGATTGGTTCCCTGATCGTCTCTGGTAACAGCTGCTGTCATGGCCAAAAGTCCGGAGGTGAAGTTGGCCGTCTTTGGTAGAGCTGGAGTGGGCAAGTCAGGTAAACTGCTGTGTGTGTGTGTGTGTGTGTGTGTGTGTGTGTGTGTGTGTGTGTGTGTGTGTGTGTGTGTGTGTGTGTGTGTGTGTGTGTGTGTGTGTGTGTGTGTGTGTGTGTGTGTGTGTGTGTGTGTGTGTGTGTGTGCATTTCTCACCATGCATGGTGTTGCAGGAGCTCCTCTCAGTCTAAAGTTTCCTAAAGATATTTCCAAACGTACCAAAAGAACTGGAAAAAGGCTGATGTGACAGATTTGTCGTTTGGTGCATGGACTGATCTTATATCCATTTCCATGAAGTCTAAAATTTGGCTTTCGAGTATCTGCAGGTTTCATGGACTTTACTTTATTCACATTTTCCTGCCTCATTTGTTATTACTGCTCTCCATCAACCTGTCAGTGCTTTAATACTCCCCATAATTTCTACCCTTAATCAGTTTGTTTTCATAGCCGACATTACAGTAGGAGGCTGTTTTTGGTCTGGCTTAAATATCTTATAATCTACGCTCCCACAGATACGTCAGTTGTAGACATCATTTGGTTTCGGCCGTACTCTATAAACAGCAGTCGCTCAGCCTCAGTTGGCTGTCTGTCTATTTTCTCCAGTAGCTAACACAATAACACAGACCATATGTTTCCTGCGGACTACAAATCAAGAAAGATTGCTTCTCCGTCGCAAAAGGCTGTTTGGAAACATGCTTTGGGATCTCTTCCATGTCGAAAGAGGCCATTAAAATGCCTGAGGAGGTCAGCTTAAGTACTTCACTGAAAAGTATAATGACCGAGGAGTTCATAACCTTCAGCTGAAGAGTGCGGTTGTACCATAAAACATGGTGTTAAGGCTGACAATAGCTGACATGCATGTCTCAGCCTTTGTTCAGGAATTGCAGAGATTCTAGCTTAAATCTACGACTTCACTCCTTGAAATAAGAAGCATACAGTTAGCCCTCCCTGTCTCCTTCTGATGTAATGATGTTCACTCCACTAAAACATTTCAGTCATCCTTGTGGCTTGTCATGCTCTAACCAAACAATACCCCAACCCAATTTCTTCTAAGACATTGGCCATTGCTGTTTGCATGACTGTGTCGAAGCTTTTTCTTGCTATCAATAAAACTCGCAGTAACATGGCTGATGATTTCTAGGTAAATATTGAAGCAGATAAGTTGATAGTGCACCACAATGCATCCAGGTCATGCTGATAATGTCTGATAAAGTCCCATCTTTGACCTCAGGTGTCACATGTGGTCGATTTGGTCAGAAAGCATTTCCTACAAGAACTAAAGGTGAAAAACACACGTGTGTACTTATAGCCCGTTATCAACCAATGGGGTTTCACGTTGAAAGAACTTTCATGTTCACACAGGTTTCACATTTTTGCTCTGAACGATAAAGCTTTTGAGAGTCACAGTGAATCTGTTCGTGACGTACTGGAGTTATACATTGGCTCTGTCACAGGACAAAATTAGATTGCAGATATCTGTCGGTTCAAATCAAGAAATGATGGAGAATTTCTAGTTTTTAACCTACCTATATATATAGTTCTAGTGACAGAAATGTTACTTGCTTGCTGGCAATTCACTTTAAACACCAACTGTTCACGTGAACATTCGATTTCTACATGCTTGATTTATCCAGCTCTGATCTTTCTCTTCCAGCCGCATGACTCCCATAGCTGTTTTTTTGAAGCACAATAAAATACTGGCACAAAGACAGAACAGACAAACAGCAGGACAGCAGTCATTGTTGTCATATCTGAACTACATGTCGCCCTGGTGATCCCTTCAACAATGAACACCTGTCATCCAAACATTAGTGGATGGAAGACTACAGCTGCTAATGAATTGGTCCTCTCCTACTGTAAGTGAGCGAACATTATGATTCAGGCAGTAAAATACACTCAGCTGAATCCACAATATAACAGATATGTACCACAATGTAAAAACTCTCTAATAGAAAAAAAATTCTTAAAAAGAAAGTACAAAAGTTAAAACTGTTAATGTAGTTAAGGAATAAAAAGAGAAAGTACCACATGGAGTAATTGCTCCCATCATAAATGCAGTTTTACATACAGTAACTATGATAGGTCTGTAATGAATGATAGCAGCATAGCGCTTTATTCTTTGTCTTGTATTTATATTAAAGCAAGATTTGATTGTGCTGAAGCTGATGTTCTTTGAAGACTTTTTTTTACACTTCACCATGTTTTTCTAAAACTAACATGTGTCCCTAGTCCGTCTACAAACCCCCCAATTATGGGAAAAGTCCACCTTCTCCGTCTTTTGCCTGCTCCACTTTTCAGAAAATGTGTGCTCAAACAAGCCCACTGTTTGGAGATTTTCCCTTTGTGACATCACAAAGGGCAGTAACCCCTCCCCCAGGTGGGTGACACTACCACAGCTAGGTGTTTGTTCTGCCCTCTGAGTCTGCCCTCTCACCGTAAACAATAGGTCATGGAGCAAGAAAGCCTGAGCCACATCACCTTCCAGAGAGGGGCGTGGTCAGACACAGCTCATTGGCATTTAAAGCTACAGACACAGAAACAGCCTGTTCTGAGCAGGGCTGAAATAGAGGGGTTTATAGGCATGATCAAATACAGGATCAGAGTGGATTTAGAACAAGAAACTTCACAGACATGTTGTGGGGAGCTCTGAGACTTATTTAAACTGGTTGAAAAGGAGGATAATATTTGACCTTTAATGGATAATCTGATGATTGTTATCTACATTAACATATTGATTTTTTGTCTAAGTAATATGGACAAAAGGAAAAAAAAAACAGAGAACCACATTTCCCCAAAGTTTAAAGTAGCACTTTGACACTGCTTTTTTTTTAACAAAGTAGTATAACATACTATAACATAGTATGCAGTTGAAAAATGACTAACAACAGCCTCGTAAGTGCATTGTAGAGTTTTTGACAGCTAGCAATCAAAGATAATAAATAAAAGAGACAACCCCTTCAATTTCCCAAATGGTTGACAGGAGGCTTCTAAATCTTAAATTTAACACTTAAGTAAACAAACACACTTTCAACTAATGATAGGGCTAGATGGAAATTGAAGGGACAAGTCATTCAAATGAACCCTACAGGGATATGCCCGTGTGTCAAAGTGAGACACAATGTTATCTGTGCCACAATACTCCATGTTCACTCAGCTGTCTATGGATTACATCCTCTAGATTTAATCCTTTACACGTACCATTGTCTAAAGAGTGATGTTCAGACAATGGTATTCAGAGGCAGCTCCAGCCTATAGGAGAATGCTTTACACCAATTCATTTGAACAGCATTTATTAGTCAAACCTATACCCTGTTCTTTATTCCAAAAAAACATATACAAGCTTGTGCTAGTCAGACTCCATTGCACCTTCTCTTCACCCTTCAGTACTTTTGTCTAGGCTTTGGACACTAGTACTTGTGCATGCGAGTAGCTGTTCATGTGATGCTAACAATATATCCATTAGACTTAAATGTATTTGTGCTTTTGTAGAGATTATTTACCTCCAGAAGCTGATTGTAACCCCCCTGGATGGAAAAATGTGTTCCCAATAAGATAACCTGCTGGGTGTCTTGGCATCATTGGGAGTTTGCTGGAGACTTTGTGAGAGTCTGACCTGGACTCCTGCAGAGCCATCCAGCTCTATAAAGAGCAGAGTATATTACCTCAAGCGTGGCTCCTCTGGCACTCTGCAGCCTTTGGTTTATTGAGGAGTGAAACTGGGGTGAGGAAATAAGATAAATTATACCTATTCCCTTTACCCTAACCTGGCCCCTGCAAAACAAACAGGTATGTTGTACATACATGTGCAATGACTTGATCCTGATAGATAAACAGACAGCCGAGTAGAAACTCCCATAACCATTTTGAGGCAATTGTATTCAGCTCTTTTAAGGACATAAAGGGAAAACATGTCAGCTGATGATTCACTAATTTGGGCTGCACTGTGGAGCCAATAGCTTCGATTGGATTCGCGCTCTATCTCTTATTGTTTCAGCACCATTCAGTGTCGTAAGGAAGACAATATTCATCATTTAATGTGCTTGGATTAACACTATAATAATGGAGTATTGATCTCCTAAAGTAACTGTCTGACATTATTCTTGCAAGATATTGAAGAGTGACAGTGGTTACTGTTTCTATTGTACAAAAAGGCGTGTTGTAGTCGAGAGACGGGAGATGCACTTTTTTCATTTTGTAATGCATCTATATTATCAACAAAGCTATAAGTAGCACAGAACACAAGACAGGCCTTGTTGTCTTTATCATCATATCATCTGTCAATATTAACTATCTGCTGTATGCCACCACATGAAGAAGGTAAACATGGTGGTGCATTTAGCAGCAAACTGCCAGAAAATGTGTCCCAGCAGATGTTCCCGACCAAACAGAGAGTAAATATTGAGCTTACATTGTTTTTGGGAGGAGATAGACATGACTTCATGTAAATCAGACGGTTGTTTCCCAACATGTTCTCATGCATCAGCTAAGCAGTGCCACTTCTAAATGATTACTGCTAATGACAAATTAAATCCCTCCAATCAAAACAAACTCATTATCCTTACTTTAAGTCAGGAAGAAGCAAGGATACAAATCAAACACTTCCAAACATTGCAACAGTTAGGCAGTCACTTGTTTGATATTGATCATTTGAAATAGGGGTGGCTGTGGCTCAGTTGGTAGAGTTGGCTGTCTATCAACCTGAAGGTTGGGGGTTCGATCCCCAGCTCCTGCAGCAACGTGTCCGATGAGTCCTTGGGCAAGACACTTAACCCTGAATTGCTCCCGCTGTTTCGTCGGAATGGAATTAGTTACTTCTAATGAAAACTTTACATAGCAACCTCTGCCATCAGTGTGTGGTGACATACGATGTAAAAGCACTTTGAGTAGTCAGAAGACTATAAAAGCGCTATACAAGCTCAAGTCCATTTACCAAGTCCAAATAACAGTGGCATTGTAGCGTCAGATATTCCAACATTGGTATTGAACTATAAATTACTGGGGATTCATCATCAAATGTTAATACAGCTTGGATCTCGTTGTGAAAACAATGGGAAACAAATAAGCGCATACAGTGAGTTGTGTGTTCAGATGTTGTTTGGATGTTCTAAGGGATTGGGAACATTTCATTTATTGGGTGTGAAGCTCCGGCTCGTAAACATCTTGTCTGCTCGCTCCTCAAACATTCCATCTCCTCTCCTCCCCTCAGCCTGTCTGACTGCCAGAAAGTAAAACAATAACAAAGGCCCAAGCCAACATGTGTCTGCCTCAGAAATACTCTTTACCACCTCCGCGCTGTGAAGGGACCATGAATCAGCCAAAAGTATGCGTGGGTCTAAAGCATGATGTAAACAGTCACTCAGAGGGCAAGAAGCCACAAAAACAAACACAATGCTGGACAGAATTACAGCTACTGTGTTGGACTGAGAAGTTACTCTCAAAATATATAAACATTTGAGATGTTGACCCTTACTTCTTACTGATCACTTCTCAGCTGAAGGTTCCTAAAATTATATTCTAGGTTCCTTAGCAACTATTCTTTATCATTTAGAAGCACCAACTGTATTGCCTTTTACAACATCTTGATCACATTAAGATACCTAGTCATGCCATAGCTTTCTAATCGTTTTCTGCTGGGGAAACAATTCTTTATTTGCACCTCTGGAAGCATTGTTTGCATTTTTTCTGTTGACTCAATGTTTTGTCACAGCTGTTAAAAAAGAACAAGACATGTATTAGTATGAAAATGTCCTGGATTATTAGTCTGAAGGCTTTCTGGCTGAGAATCGACAGCATGTGGAGATTTGTTCAGACTAAAAGTGTTGCAAACTTTCAGAAATTAGTTGCCATTGTGTGTTTTATTGGGGCAATGCTTGTGTTGATTTGTGTTGGCTTAACACAGTCAATGAATATATCCAACCATCATCGTTACCGATCATCCGTTTTGGGGTTGCAGGGCTTGGAGCCGATCCAAGCTGTCATTTGAAGAAGCTGGGTACACTGTTCAATCACAGGGCTGAAATACAGAGACAAACAACCAGTCACACTCATATCCACAGCTACAGACAATTTAGAGTCTCCAATTAACCTCTTTTGACTGTGGGAGGAAGCCGGAATATCTCGAGGGCCCATAGAAAGGCCCACACTGAACAACAACCAAATCCCAACTTGGATTCAAACCAAGGAACTTCTTGTTGTGAGGCGACAGCACCAGCCACTTCACCACAGTGCATTCCTCAACCAACATATGGTATGACAAAAACCTATCCTTGATGTGTGTCTTGGTTTTGACCATCATCTGGACGCACACTTAACTAGTTAAACTTCACTGTTCTCTCCAGGAACTGTCTGGATTTACTTTACTTTGTCTTCTAGCGCTTCTGTTAGCAAGATTAGGCTAAGCTTGGGAAGGTTCTGTGACAGGGCTGACTTCAGTTTGGTGTCTATCTATCCAGATGGATACTAAATTCTGGTGTTATGTGTCAACCGCCACTCCACCTGTATCCAGTGAATGGTAGTTTAACCATATGGAGGACACACATGGCTGAAACCTGTCGTACAACAGAGGTATTAATCCAAAACAAACAGGTTTTGCTTTGCAATAAATTGGCCCAAATGATGCTATAATAACAACATCATGATGCAAATTTGTTTGAAGTCACACTTTTTTAGGAATGGCAGCAAGATGACCAACTTTGAAAATGTTTCTTTGGATCAACCATCATTGATACAGTCTCAGGTTGTCAGCAGAATTTCAACTATAATAAGATACCACAATAACGAGTAATTGGATTTCCTTCCAAGTTTAAAGAAACATTCAATTCAACTTACTTGAATATGCGAGTGATGCAAAATACCATTTTGTTTTTGCCTAGCAGGAGTATTAATAATATGCTATGATATGACAACATGGCCTATGTCAATCATTTGTCAGGTTGAATTTGAGCCAACAGTTAAGCACATGCAATAGTGATTGGTTTGTGTAGACTTTGTATTGTATAGTACGCCTCTGATTGCTTGAAAAGTCATACAGTGTATGAAGAAGATGATGTACAAGATAACAGATTGTGTCTTAATGGTTTTGACACTTTAACAATGTGCGCTCATGATAACAACTTTGAAATAGGCTTCCTGCTGAAGAATGGCACAGCCAACCTTTTGCACTCAAATTATTGTTGCACTGATCATGCTGCTTCCAAAATCAACTTCCTGTGATGCCTGTCGGAGGAAATGAAAGTCCTGGAAAATAATCAAATAACATCAAGCAGGCCCTGCTCCCCACTCTGCACGGCAAAGCAATTAACGGGATGCAAAGGCACGGCGACAGACTGCTGCTCAGGTTTCCAGGCACATGTTTGTCCTTCAGCAGCAGAGAGATCCTACAGCTGTGAAGTTGGCTGCCTGTTTGACTCACATGAGCACATTCTGCGTTTGGGACCGATAAGCAGCAGTTAGATGTGACTCATCAAAAGCATTATGCTGCTGCATAAGTGCTCTAATCAGGATGTTAGAGGGAGATTTTACTCTTTTAAATGAGAGATCTGAAAAGGTTCACGAGAGGCTTCAGTAACTGGAGTTATGTGAATGTTCAGATGAGGTGTGCATCTGCTTTAAATAGGGTGACATATGTACCATATTGTGTTACATAAGACTTTCCTGAAGGCTTTTTTTGTTTTAATTTGTGTGCTTATTTGCCCAGTTTGCTCAGACTCAGACCTCATGACCTCCTTAGGAGCATAAACTGTACAAAAAGATGGATGAAACTCCAGCCCCCTCAAAGTGAGGCCAAAAGATTTAGAGCTCCGTGCCTCTGCATCCAATTATTTGCTTGGCCGTGCAGAGCGTGGAAAGACCTGCAGTATAGAAGAATCCGCTGACCGTTTTGTGGGCGCTGCCATTTTGCAGTGGCCTCCATTATTTTACACATTAGACATCGTATACAACAACCTGATTACACAATGGAGAAATATTAGAAAAACTCAACTATTGGATACATATTTGTGATGAAGTGCTGTGTAATATAACATTGTGTGATGCCAGTTAGCTTAATCTATTAACTGCTGAATTTAACCATCAAAGACTAGTTGCATTGTGAAATACATTTTTAAAGATATTGATTGAGCCCATATTAGTCTTTGTTGACTCTGCGCTTTGGTTAGCAGAAGGGGCTTGATGTCGATTCCATGGCTTCCCCAGCCAGATCTCTTTTGCACGTCGTGGTTCTAAATGATGTCACCAATGTTTGGCTTCATTAGTACAACGGAAGGAGATGGAGACACAACGTCCACATGCACAGGTTCATAACTGAAGAACCCTGTATTGAGAAATGAAGGAATGCATGAATAGAATTCACATTCATGTCACCATTGTGAAATTGTGACTGCTTTAGAAAGGCAATATCAGAAGGTTAAAGTTGGTCAGTGTTGTGATAACAGCTTGTTGGGTTGTAACCCAAGAGGCCACAAGTTGATTCAAGTGGAAAGTTATTACATCACATTTTGTACTACAAGGTTGTGAACATTATACAGATGCTACTTGGAGCTTTGTGGTTAGTGAGGATCTCATCTGGCATGACATGGGGCAACTGCTCGTCCTTCTACAGTCAGCTGTGTCAGAAAGAAGAGTACTGACTTATTGATTTTCCTACATTAGCATATTCTGGAGTGCTTTCATCAAACCAGTTGCTGTTATGGACTACAAATGTCTGAGCTACCAATTTGATTCCCTTTGATCAGGTCAAGTTAATCATGTAACAGTGACTTTTATTTAGAAGTGATTGAATTCTGATTCAATTGAATGATGTGATTGATTTAGAGTAGCTCATATGTATAAGTTGTATGTCCTCTCTCTCTTCATTCTCACGGTAATATACTTATCCGAATGATGACAGGTAGGAGGCAAGCAGCATCCAAATCCCATTTATTAAGCCTTGCTACTAATAGTTAACCACTCAGGTTATTGTTGCAGCTTACACATTCATTACTTTCATCAAGTGTAAAGACCTTCTTTGGCTGAGGGAGAAGGGCTGGCTCTGAAGAGGAAATTTGGTTCCATTTGTCATACCACCACTTTGATGCAGACTGAAGTATCTCAAGTTCCTGAGGCATTGTTTGATTCTAATGTCTTTGGTGATCCAATGGGCGCTGTTGCCTAAGGAGTTTGATCAAATTAAAGCTTGGATCAAATCTTGAAAACAGGTCGTTCACAGGAAAAAAGGATACATCAGATTAGATCAGGTAATCCAATCTTGGGTTTTATCCAGATAAAACCTCCACGAACACAAACGTGTTGCTCAAAATGTTTGATCCAGTTAGTCAGGATCCAAGCAGATGTGCCTCAAACAGCCATAATAATTTGCTAACTGTGCAGCTAGTGAAAGGCCAGCAAGAATCTTTACGGGAATGTTGTGTCTATTTTTTCTCTCAAGAATATTTGTAGTTTTTGAGAACCCGAATCAGAATAGGGCTCAACAGTGTGGTTCTGGAAGTAAAAATCTAATTTTTACTATTTTCTCCATAGTGGAGATTATTAGCTATAATGTCAAAACCATCCATGATAGACTTACCACGAGCTACCTGATTGTGAAACGTTGGTATATGCTCCTGTAGAAGACACAAGTTTGTATGATAGCAAAAACCTACACTACCCACAATCATAGTGTCACAGCGACGTCTCTAATTGGTGGAGCTCGCTGTTAACATGGCAATGTTTCCAGCCTCTCAACCCTGTATGCGTACGGACAGCTTCGCTAGCAGGCTAGCTAGTTAGTTAGCTAACACGAAAAGTACTAATAACCTTGTCATGCCGTAGTAAATGTAATTTATATATTGACCAACATTAACTACAACATAGTTCAACACTTGTATTAACAGTATAAACACTATAACAATGACAAAAGTTACATTTAGGAAGAAGCTAAGTCATTTGCAATATATTGTGTGATCGGTAGCTCCTTGACTGCAGAAGAAAATTATGTACACAGTCTTGTACCTTTGCCTTTTCCTCTGTTTTTCAATGCCCTTTTGGTGCCGTATCAAATGTACTACAGTAACGAGTATTGGGATAGCTGGTTGTCTTGGTTCTACGCCTCAATCTTGAGTATTTTATGAAATGTCAATGGATGATTTGAATGGGGAAATTTACTTCAAGACCAGAGACACCAGAAAGGTGGGTGTTCTTTGTCATTGCACAACTCTACAACATCAAATATAAAAGCAGCAGCATCTAGTAATAACACATATATATAAAATAAAATATAAAAGGCAATATTTCACTGTCCATAGATCAATCATTAAAGTTACTTCTAAATGTACTCCTCTGAAAGCTATATTGAACAGTTTCGATGCTAATATTGCGTTCTTGAAACCTTTGGAATCGAGTTTCAGGTCTCCAGGGGCGAGAAACTGTTCGGGAATCTGGAAGTGCGGGAGATTCCAGAAGGCAACAACTTGAAGAGGTGTTTTCCAGGGTGTGATGAGTTTTTGGCCCGATGTAAACATCAGATTTTGTCAATGTCCTCAAGAGAATGTAACAGTGAGTTGGTTTATCCCTTGTGCTGAGTTGGTGACACTTTGCAAAGCCTTTTTCTCAGCTGCAGTGGAGCAAGCGTACCGCACCAAGATGCTGTGGGTGATTTCCATGGAGAAGTAGTAGAAAAGCACAAGCAGCTGCTGAGACAGGTTTGTTCTTTTAAGTGCCCTCAGGAAGTAGACGCTGCTGTGCCTTCTTTACCAGAGATGATGTTTGCAGTCCATGTGAGGTCCAGGGAGATGTGTGTAGAAACTTAATGTGGTCACGCTCTTCAATCCTCTGATGTACAGGGAGGAAGGATCCTCTTTGTGCTTACGGAAGTTGATGATAACTAAAAGGGTATGAAGTGCTTGTTTATATTTCACTAACAACGAGCAGGAACACCACTTTTTCGCTGTCATATTGAGGCTCTTACTCTGTCCCTGTGTTACTGCAGCCTGAGGCTTTATTAAACTGTCAAAGAAGCTGAATTCCCTCTGCGTTTCTGCACTTTACTCGTCTTTCCCCCACACTCCTTCACTTCCTCCACTCCTGAATCTCTGCTACCCAAGGCTTCCTTTTCTGCTTAGAAAGGAACAGTGTGTCTCTGCCACCCACCTATATGTGTTTGAGCTCTCTAAAGGCTATTTGTCTGGTTTAATATTCAAACCTACACCTATTCACTGCTCTGCACACACACTCACAGGTTGAGCTAAGAGAGGTTTTATTTCTGGACTGAAGAGCCTTGTAGCTCATGTTCTCTGCCTCTAGACTGTATAAATAGCAAATTAATCAGTCTTCCCTTTACATACACAAAGATGCAGTGGAACCATAAAGGGTGCTGATTGTTTCACAGGGAGGTGGGCTTCTTGAGTGGTTGTGCTTATTCCTACTGTTGAACTAATTTAAGTGCACACCTCTGACTCTCCAACGCCTCCACTCATTGTCCGTGCTCTGGCTGCCACCGCTGTCCTCAACCGGAGTGAGTCACCGCTGGTTATTTCCCTCTTTGCTTTTACCAATGTCGCTCACTGAGAGATTAGGAGTGCTTTTAACATTTCATGTTAGATCCATTAAGTTTCATTTCCTGCTTCTGAAGTCAAATTATCAGCCAAAGTTCAGTTTAATGTTTAATATTCAGCTCTACTTTCAGCACGTTCCCCTCCTACCACTCAATATTTCTTAAGATCAGTTATGCAATACTTGCTTTCTTTTAGTCATCAGAACTTTGATTTTAAATACTTTGCAAAACATTTTTCATTATAGGAATGACAGATGTTTAAAAAATTGGTGAGTGGTGGCACATTGTTAATTAGCACAACAATCTGAGCTGCGAAAACAAAATCATTCAAATCGGTTAAAAAAACCCTGAAAGTATAATTAAAATGACTGAGCAAAAACTCTGAAGGCAGTTCATAAAAACGATACCACAAAGGGAAGATGCCACGAGGAGGGAGAAGGAACAGTGACTGGCATTAATCTCATGTTATGTAATGAGGCAAGGACAAACAGAAGTTACTCAAAAGGTCCAATTTATAAGTACTTCAGAAAAACATTTTCAGCTTCTGTCACTTAGTAAATCAAAGATTGTAAACACATTTACTGAGGTAAATGTAGCTAAAGTGTATTAGGGCTTCCCATGGTTGCTGGTGGTGGCAGCACTCAAGTCAGCCACACATTGTTTGCCTGCAGATGCTGTGATCCCGCATGTTTAGCCAGGTTGGATAAAGTGTGCTCAATCCTTTTGGGCCATTTTTTGAAACCTTTTTTGATAGGGCAGCTTAAGAGAGGCAGGAAATGTTGGGAGAAGACAGTGGGGTGTGACATATAGCAAAGGCCGAAGTTGATTTGAACCCACGGCCGCTGCAAGAAGGACTAAAACCTCTGTTCATGTGGTGCACGCTCAAACCTTGAGCTAAACCAGCGCCCCGTGTTTTTCACATCCTTACTCTGTATTTTTTCCTTTTTCTCTATCACTCCAACAGGCAACCTTTAGTGATTCAAAGTAGGGCTGGCCAAAACTATAAATATATACAAATAATTATACATAATAATTATAAATACATTAAAGGTAGGGTAGGTAATTTCCTCCAGATACACTTTTTAAGATTTTGGTTGAAACTGCTTTAGGTCCTGACAGAAATTAATAACTCATGTGCTCTGAAAAAGAAACAAAGAAAATCCGTCATCTGTAGCAGCTGTAAACTCGTAAAAACTTCGACCAATGTCTGCACTCGGTTCCATTTTTATGAACCAATCATGCCTCCCTGTCTCCCTGCTCGTTCTCTACCCCATGCTACACGAGCCCACACTCAAAGCATGAGCTGAAATCCGCTTCTGGACCAATGGCGCTAGTGCATGTAAGTGAGGGGTGCGGCTTTTGAGGGAGCACTGAGGGGAGGGGGTGGGTGAAGACGGAGCACAGAGAGAATGCTACCTTCAAAATCATGCTAGTTTTCGAAAATTACCAACCCTGCCTTTAAAATAATACAAAAAATAAATACGATATTGGGGTAGTGGTGATTTACTCTTTTGGCCAAAATATAACACTTTTGAAACATTTACCACACAAGACAAAACCTAAAGACGGAAAAAGTGTAACACAGCATGCCGCACAGTAATCGTTTAAAGAAACTATATGTAGAGTCCGCCACCAGGGGGTTCTCAATCAATACTACAATAACAAAAGATGACGTCGAGGCTGGTGGGGAATCATGGGAGTTATCTCTGCTACTCTCTCCCCCCCTCTCCAACTCCTCTACTCTGAGGAAAATTTTGGACCATTATCTGTTTATCATTCTAAACCTATAAGACCTGTTTTCTGATTTTAACAGCGGGACAAATTTCCCCTAAGAAGAAAATAAAGCGTATCGTATAACCTATCTACTTGGTATCAAAGGGAGGTTGGACAGTGTTGGATTGTTTTCTTTAGTACATATATTAAAGATTTTTTTCCGAATGAAAAGAAGTAACACATTTTCCACAGTGATGTGCTTTAAAATCTGCAGAGCTTATAGCTGCTTTGGGAAAGGCCATTGTATTAAAGCTATAATACCCAGGTGGAAAATCTCAGTTGTAAAAATCGGCACGTTCCTTGTTCTGAGCAGCTCTTAGTACACAGTGATTCATCGTTTTGTGTGTATTCATAGTTAAGATCCCTTTTCAAGGTGTGGTTGCCCTCCTCTGTCTCACTCGTGGCTTTAGATGAATAGTGCAGCACTGCTATTGTAAGAGACCAAATTAAAGGGATGAATGTGGTGTTAGAATCCTCACGCCCTTCCCGTTCTAACCTAGCAACTGTAAGCTTTTGTCCACTTGTATCTCCAGAGATGTGAAATCAAAGCCTCTCTGGTGTCCCATTTTACCGAGCCGCAGGGCCCTGAGGAGAGTGACTGACTCTCTCTCTCGCTGCCATTGTGTGTTGATGGAGCTCGTCCAAAGTTTAGAAAAGGGGAACTCTTCTGATCTCTACAAGGGATGAATTGATCTGATCTTGGTGTAGGATATCGCTCTGATCCTGACTGAGATTGGTTAACAGTGACAATAAGTCGATCCATGTTGCTGGTCTTCGAGGCCAATCGGTACACCTCAGTTCTATGCTATTCTGCGTTTACAGCAAGCACTTTGTGTGCTACGTCACTATCATCAGTGCACTGGTAAGGCTGTGCGGAGCCAGCATAGCATGGAGGATGCTGGCAACAAAGCCTAAGTAGTTTGAATGTATTTCTTGTTTGTTACGCCAACAACTTCTACGACTACAAGCAATTTGTGCGCAGCTCATGTTTCGAGGGGTGGTGGTTTAACGATGAGTTCAAACAAACAAAGAAGGCAGACAAAACGAAGCGTTTTACTTTGTCAGCAGGATCGCAAAGACGGGAGAAACTTCTCAGTGATGTTTTGAAAGCAGGCAAATAATTTCTAAAGGCGCTCTGCCTGAAAAGGCATAATTTCTAAAAGCGTTCCGATTCTCAGTCTCATCCTCACAGTGAGGAATAGAGGTTATTAATTTAATACTGGCATCAGATCGGTATCGGCAGATACCCATATCCCAGATATCGGATCGGTATCTGACCTAAAAAACGTGGATCGCTGCATGTCTAAACTCCTCTGTCATTCAAAGTGAACTAACTTAATACATAAAGCGCTCTTTTGTGCTTTCAGTGGAACAAATAAGTTCCAGTACTTTCCTTTTTCCCATGCTGGTGTTTGTCCAGGCCGGTATCAGCAAATCATAAAGCACAGTCTGATTTTCTACAGTGGATATTAGGACAACGGTGCAACCAATTTTAGTTCATAAAATAAAACAAAACTTACAGAAAACTAGTATTTTAAGAATTAAGATCACCAGTTCAAGATGCCCTTTCTTTCCCTCCAGACTCATGTGTGCTTTTTGCTTCTTTGTAACCTTTGATATCCCAGAGGGTGGACAAAATGCACAAGTGACTTTTTGACAATCATCAGTCTATATTAAGCTCTAGTACCGTTTGTCTGTCCAATATCTCAGGGTTAGCTTTGTCGTCATGTGTTCCTGGAGCTTTTCTCTCTCATTATAAATGCATTAAGTAGACAAACTGACGTGGAAATCTGGTGTTTTTATCTCATATTTATGGCAAATCGAAAACTTGCTTATGGCCAAACTGGACAAGGCTAATTGCTTAATTCTTGGAAGGCTGTAATAGGGTTACTTGAGATCAAATCTTTTGCATTATCTTATAGCCCCTGTGGTCAAATAGTCATTTCCCAGAGAGGATTTTAAATAGTCATTTCCCAGAGAGGGAGCTGCAGATAGAAAATTAGTTGAGTCAAATAAGAGGGGCATTCAGCTCTGGGCTCTGGTTTGGTGAAAGGAGATCGTCTTATTTGAATATGGGGAAACAGCAAGTTCTGTAGAAACACTTAAATAGCAAATTCTTTAAAACCACAAGAACAGATGTGGGTATTTTTGAAAACTGAGGTTTATCTGTGCGCTTTGGCCTTTGGTAAACACGCAAACTGTGTTTTAGGTCACTGAAAACACCTTTGGAAAACTCCTTCCAGGGAGAAGATTTTCAGAAACTCTGTTTAAGGTGTTAATGTGTAGACGGGGAAAACAGAGTCTTGGCTTTGTAACGTCACACTCTGCGCCGGTCTCTCCTCCGTTTGGTGTCGTTGTGCGACGCTGTCACTTTAGTTAACATGAGATGAATGCAATGGCAGACGTAACTAAACTAGTGCTGGTGTTAACATTGCTAACTGGACTTTTTACATGCTTACACACACATGACACTATGTTGACGAGCAGAGACGCCTGAATGGACAACTTTGTAAATGAAATGGTCATTGCAGAGGATTGGCGGGAACATTTATGTCAAGGACATCGTTTCTGACTTGGCATGCTCATGACAGCCGTGACAGTGTGTTTTGATGTGGACGAAGATGTTTCCGAGAATTTAGCTTGTGTGGAAGCGGAGAAACGGAGAAGGAAAACCTCTTTTCAAAGAATACCCGGGTGTGGACTAGGCCTCAGTCATGACTAATGTAGCCTTGAGCAGAAATGAGCAGAAGGCCACAGAGATCATCTCAGATCACTCGTCTAAAACTACAAAAGCCCAGTTATTCGTTTCCTTTCTCTCTCTTTAGACTTCATTTCCTGTTTAGGCTTTAAAGGCTTTAAATGCCCACTGAATTAAAGAGGGGGTTCATTGTTAGTGTTAGCATTAGCATGTTAGCAAACAAATGCTTGTTGATGCAGGCAACAAAGTAGAACCAGTCAGAGTTGTGATTCTGGTGATCTAACAGATGTAAGCTTTTTGGCAAAAAAAAAAAAAAAGGAATTGATCTAGAACCAAAACAAAGAACTGCAGAGTCAGCTTTCTCATCACTATGAGTGGCATCTTTTTTTTAAATCACACTTTATATAAAGTATTGAGAAGTGCAACCCTTCTAACATCTTAAACGTGTTGAATTATACATCCATGTTTCTGTAGAAATAAATCTCATTTCACATAAAAGGACTCCATTAATTCTCTTTATCGCGAAGAGTAACGTTCCTCGTTTCACCAACAATACCAGCTAAGCTAATTACAGAGCTCATCTTTGCAGTAAATCCCTCTGCATTAGAGATTTATAGTGGAAATGATTTCATGGCTCAGGAGACAAAAAACACGTCTGAAGGTTTAATTGCAGCTTGATTTATAAAGAGAACTTGGCTTGATGCAGAAAAAACAATCTTGCTTTCAAAATGCCAAATTGTGACACGGGGAGTGTGTTCACTGCACAGCCAATTAAATACAAGGCTTTCTTCCAGCCACAGACTGAGGAGGCTGCTCACACTGATATTTAGGGCGATGTTTTCATTATGACTGCTGGTGTTTGTGTGGGCTGTCTTGGCTGTTTATGCAAGTTAGCCGCTATTTGTTTATGTAGATTGTATATTATTATATAGCTCAGGTGCTTATTCAATTGGTCGTTTTTGAACATATTGTGATAAAGGATAGAAATTGGTGGATTTTGAAAAGAGCTCTCATTGGCTGTACATGTTTACGATAGGTCTTGAAATAAACTAATGCATAGCTAATGACTGGTTAAACATGAATACTATTCTCAGAAGTGCAGTTACACTGATTATGCCCACATCTCATTAATTTAAATGGTGTATGATAACCAGGAATCTGCTAAGCTCAGTAACTAATGAGTTTACAGGCAGAGAGAAGTGATGAGTCATGTAATGATAACTTGCTAGATCTAATCTTATCTGGGGAGTGAGAGATGATAACATTACTGAAACACTGTTTTTTGTATTTTGGGAAAGACATTGTCCCTTAATGATGCTTGTTACTCACGCCTGTTATTTTCTCATTAGTGGTAATTGCACTTTTTCAATTCTTATCTTGATCACGTTGATCATCAGATTTCTGGGGCGTTGCTAAGCAGCATGAAAAGCAATGACTCACAACAATGGAGAGCAAAGCGATAGCTGATGGCTCCATTGGTCATTTGGTAAGCCCCTTGCCAACTGAAAGGGCAGCTGTTTTTGGCAGACTCGATCAGTTGAAGATATCTAGCTTATTGATCTAACGTTAGTTCCACGGTTTGTTTGAAAATGTCATGTTTGGGGAGACTAGCGGTCGCACGCCCCGTGTACAGAGGCTTTAGTCGTCCTTTTGCAGTGGCCATGGGTTAGAATCCAACCTCAGCCCTGTGCTGCATGTCGCTACCCCCACTCTTTCCTCCAAACATTTCCTGTCCTTCTTCAGCTGTCCTAACCAAAAAAGGCAAAAAGGCCCAAAAAATTACATTAAAAAATGTCATGTTTGGCTAACTTTTTATTTTTTTTACAGTTAACAGCTGACAGGATGGTCTTGTGAAAGGTGTTAAATGTCCATTATGACCTCATTCATGGTATCATGCCAACACACTGAGATTAAAACTGTATGTCCCAGGCACAAATTCAGAATTTTCAACAGTTCACACAGAAGACATGGAAGTACACAGCACCGTTCTCACAGAAAAAGCCGACTTGTGCTTTAAAGGCTAAATCAGATTTTTTTGTTGTTGGGATGTTTCACTGTTAACATTACAAGAAGAAGCTCTATCAGGCTCAGAAACTACGGATGTGTTTAGTTGAACGTGATAGTATGTTATTTTTAAAGCGGGGTTGTATGAGGTACTTGTGGATACACTTAGCCCTGTTTCCACCAAGCGGTCCGGTTCAGTTCGGTACCCATTTATTGGTGTTTCAACCGTCAAAAGTTGGGAATGGTACCAAAATAAGGGATCCAAACCGTCCTACTTTTTCTGTACCCTTCAGCCCCGTTTCCACCAAGCGGTCCGATTTGGTTCAGTACAGTTTGGTACAGTTCAGTACAGTAAACCCTGAACTTGCTTGCGCCAACCGTACCCTTATTTGGTAAGCGGAGTGTGAGCCAGATGGAGAGAGCTGCATCAGCTATGTAATAGTGTGACACCATAGCAGCCCAACACAGTGTAGCCCGCTATTAATTAAGTTCAACGAAGAAGAAGAAAGGGACACAGTAAACAAAGGGACCCTATGGTCGGATCGGTACCCTTGGCACCCCAACAGAAGGGTACCAAAAAAGCCAATTAATGGCGTACCGTACCGAACCGAACTGAACCGGACCGCTTGGTGGAAATGGGGCATTCTTTTTGGGTGCCAAGGGTACTGAGCAAGATCAGGGTTTACCGTACCGAACTGTACCAAACTGTACTGAACCAAACCGGACCGCTTCTCTGGCTTAAGTGTATTAGCCGCAGGAGATGCTGATCAACTCGGCCTCTTTAAGGGACCAGCCAGAGTGCCAGCACAGAAGCTAGACTACAGAAATGCAGACAGTGCCATGTGCAACATAACTGAGCTAATATTAAGAAAAACTGAGCCAAAAGACGTCTGGATAACTGTACACCATATTGGTGTTACAACTCAACTTTTTTTGCTGAGTAAACTGTATTATGTTTGGGATGCAGTAATATCAAAACACAAAAAATCATAATATAATTATCAAATGTTACTCTGTTGCCCAAATGATACATGTAGGTGGCCTGGTGTGGCCAAGAAAGGGGAGTTAGACTTCAAGTTTACTTTAGTTTATTGCCATTGCTGTATTGAGTTAACATGGGTTTGGGCCACAGAATTAAGGGGTTTGGCTGTTATTGCTCTTAATGCTCTAGTATATTTGCGAGGCTAGGTAACAATACGCATCGGCATCCAGGTCACCTAAATTCCCTTTGTAATCTTTGAGGGTTTTTGATGAATATTTAAGTGTAATAAAAATGTTGCTCATGTATTTCTTTTGCTCACACTTTGCACTTTGGCCACTGCACCTCAAAATTGAAAACCATTCTCTGGCTAAAAAGCGAAACACAACTGAACCCAGCTCGAACTGGAACAAATGGAAATGTTTGTATCCGATTAGTCCAGACAGTGACCTCATCACTCGTGGGAGATGACATATTTATTGTTGCCTTGTGTGTTATTGTTACTCCTCTCACTTCAACCTTCCCACATCCTTTCTTAAAGGATATTAGCTAATTCCCAGAATAAATGTGAATGGAGTCTGATTTGCGTGCTGTAATCTGACGTGGAAAGGGCCTGAGATGATGTGATGTCTGACTTGATGTTATTTATATTTGGCAGCAGACAGAAATTGAATATTTCCCCATGGCACCTTGAGGAGTTCCCCGTTCCACACGCATGCACACATTTCTTTTAACTTTATATCAACTCGGCGTTTTCGGGAGGCTTGGTATTGGGATGCAGAGTTGCCCCAGGGATTGACTGGAGGTGAAGGAAACTCTGGGAAAGTTCTCAGATAGGAAACATTGGCCTGACCTCTTGTTCAGGAAGTGGTTTTGGTGTTTTTGTAGCTAATTTGTTTGCCTGTTTGAAGCATCTGGGCTGTCACTCCCTGATAAGTGTGTGGAGAAGCTCTTTCGTAATACAGAGCATGGACATAAAGAGAAGAAAAACAACGATGGAGCAGCAAAAATGTGTTTCCATCTGCTCTCTCTGGCAAAAAAAATAACAGAAATGGGAATGTGCAGCTGCCAGCATTTAAATAGATGTATCACAGTGCTTTGAAGTGACTACTCCATTAATAAAAAAGTTGAATAAATCTCTGCAAACTCTGGACAACACCTATATATTTGATCCTTTTTGAAAGCTGCTGCCCTTTTCAGTTCACTTTAAGGTAAACCTTTTCAAATTGATATACTCCAGGAACATTTTTATAAATAATAAAGCTCTACAGATGTTAATAACCACTACTATACCTTTGAAAACACTGGCTCTGAAAATAGCCCAGACCATAGTGTTCGTCACAATTCTTAATTGCCTTTTAACTACAAAGTGGATTTGCAGGAAATCCCAAATCAATAATCACTGCACCAAGCACATCAATCTATAAGTCTGTTCTCAATTTCCCTGGTAAGAATAGCAGGATATTGATTTTAGAGGACGCCTGCAACAAAAATAGTGATTCTATTGTCATTTAAAGGGGACATATTATGAAAAATCTACTTTTTCAGTGTTTTTGAACATTTATTTGGGTAACCTGAGTGTCTACTGACCCACAAAATGTGAAATAACCCCATCCAGTCCTTGTTTATGGTCTGCATAAGTCTTACAACACAGAGAAAAATGCTTCGTTTCAAATTTCCTCTCCTCGTGACGTCACAGAGGGATTCTGGTAAACTCAGAGGTCTGATGACATCAATTGAATACCTCCGGAAAAGCAGAAGACTGAATTCTATGTACAGCTAGATAAGATTTTGTCATGATTCTTTTTTTGAGCTCTCATGTATTTTGGTAGATTTCTTCCATTTTTATAATTTCTGGCGTCTCATGAGCCGAATAGGGAACTAGTTTTTCATAACGTGAACGTGGATTCAGAGAGAACATTCTGTATGAAGTATAAAAAGTGAACTGCAATAAACAAGACGTTTTACATCAAGACTGTTTCAATAACAGGAAACAGAAAAATCTAATATAACCTCTGAGGTGTACTATCGTCATTTTTGGTGTCTGTTCAGCTACTTTTTGCATTTATAGTTACATTCATATTTTACTTAAATTATGTATTTAATATGTCAAAATATGTACTTAAAAAGTTAAAAACACAAAATTGCACGAGTTCCTCAAGGGCCAGAAGCTTAAATCACAGCTACTGAGATCTGTTTGCTGGCTATGTTAACACCTACTTCCAACATCTATGGTATTATAATTTTTGTTAAGGTGTCAGTTTTATCTCATCAGATAGCATGAGCTAGCTTATAGCTTTTTTCAAGATTTGGCAAAGTAACACACCATTTAAAGAGCATTTCTGTATATTTGCCACGGCAAAGTTTCACAGAAAGTGCTACCTTGGACTGTTTAAAGGAGGTAGGGTGTGATTTTTAATCAAGCGATCTGTGTCGGATAAACAACAAATTCTACAATCAAAGATTACATCACCAGTAGGGGTGTTGAAACTGATCGTTTCTACGATGCTTCGAGATGTGGACATGGACGACTCTGCAACGATGCAGTGACAGAACATAATCGATTATTGTGTACCGACGTTGCTTGTAGATTGTTCAGTTGCAGCTGGACCTACACAATTTATTTTTGTTTACAATGTAAAGACATTTTTGTAGACATTGATTTCTAACGCAATATCTAAATAATAAAAAAGGGAGTTGATGTTTATCTGACTGCTTGCCTTCATTGATTGAAAAGGAGTGAGGATGCACAGCAGCTAGTGGCAAGCAATCATTTTTGTTAAGTGATTGCTACAATCTATTGCACAACAACCTAAAGACAGCACAACAGTAAAATTCCAAGGTCCCGTTTTAGTGAAAGCATTTTTTTCCCTTTTTATGGTCAAATAGTTTTTTCGATAAAATGCTGGTTTTGAATTCTCCTAAGTCATATTCTTCCATCAGACTCACTCTAACCACTCCCCCTTCCAGACTTATCTGCACAGCTGGTCTGTGCGATATGAACCGACCTGACATGAATACAATAGGTAGGCTCAAAACTTGACTGCAGCTGCACAGCACAGGGAGAGCTCTACTTTTCAGCCAATAAAAGAGATGTTTTTGTTGCTGAAGGGAACCAAAGAGCAGTGGGTGTCCGTCTGATGGCCGTGGGGAATCAATAGAGACTTTTCAATCAGTAACACAGCACAGACTCAGAAAAGGTCCATGGGCGCCGCTAATTGCTCTCTCTTTGTTTGCTATTAATCCAACATTCTGCCGCTAATGTGATTAGGTCATTTTGGACAAAAGCAACTATGGGCAAACACCTCCCACGGATGATGTGTTCAATGTAAACTTGAAAACTCAAAATGGATCTGTGAAGTCTAGGCTGGAGAATTTGATAAAATCCGATCATTAGTTTTGCTCAGACTTTTTTTGGAAGAAAACCAACCTGCAGCTTGGGAATGTAAGAAACACCGAAAAGATCTCTTTGAGAGTGCCACATACCAGATATTATATGGCAACATCTCCAGGTAACAATGGCAGCCAAGGCACAGCATGTGTTGGAGGCTACACTGTCATGTCGGAGGAGCAGCATCAGGGAAAAAACAATGTTCCAATGTTGAGTCTGTATGCTAGTAATCATATCGTAAAGTGGAAATTATTCCATTTGAAAATACATGTTTCTGTTACTTGTCAAGTGAAAAAATCTTTCCCTGTGTCAGTGGGTGACCGCAGGAGACGTGTCAGCACAGCCTGCTTTTAAAAGAGTTCTTTCTGAGCTCCCTTGCTTATGCTGTACTGAAACCTGCCCCCAAACGGTTAACCCTTTCAACAAAAATGCAGCAATGCCAAGTTTCATTCTCATAAGGGAGGCTTTCTTAAACGTACAGTATTTAAAATTCGCCGCTAGGGGGCTCTCAATCAAAACAATAACAAAAGATGACGTCGAGGCTTGCGGTGTATTATGGGAGTAAAAACGAACGAATCAATACGAACGGGCGAAACCGACCTGAGAAAGACAATATGTGCACTGACGATGTATCCAACTATAATTTACATGACGTTTTTATCACAGCACCACATACAGCGACAGAACGGCAGCTTTCAGTAGCAGCTATCGTGGCGGCTCATCATGGCGGCCGCCTACAAGACACGTACCGTTAAAATTATAAAATTACGGATATGTCTGGCTTTGATAACTTTTGGAAATATTTGAGGTGATGTAAGTACTCAACTAAAAAATATATATAACATGGGTTTAGTCCATTTTTACTTTAAGTTAGATATTTTAATGGAAACATTAGCATGCAATTCTACATACTGTACCTTTAATATGAGCAGAGTTACAAGATACCAAGCAGATAGCTTTTAGCCGAGTAGGTGCCAGAATTGCATATTCATTTAAGAATGATGGTAAATAAGAACTGCTGTAGAGTGGGGATTTAATTTAAGTAATACAGCTTTCAATTAATTAAAATACAGAATCTAGAGTAGCAAAGATAAACCGATACGAATCATCGGTCCAGGGAGGCCTGGATCAGTACAAATGTACTACGGACTGGTCAAGGGCCTGGTTTTAAAGTCCCAAACTCTTAGCATATAGGCTTTGCTTCCCATCACTGTGTTTAGCGTCTTTAATTTGGCGAGACTTGAGTTTGACCTTTTGCCTACTTTTGCCTACCTTTTGAATAACGTTAGCTTAGTTGGCTCACCAGTTAGCGTAAAGTTAGCTCATAATGACAAAACAAAAAGCTCCGAAATCTCTGCAGCAAATACAGTTCTGCATGTCTTTACATTTTGTTAAATACGACAGATAGACAATTCTCAGCTTTTGAGATGGCGAATCAAAACCTGTACTAAGATGCAACCATTAAGTTTACAACCTAATGGTGTAGTTGGGAGTGTTAGGGGTTCGTGACAAACATACAGCATTTTCCAAAGAGCATACCAGAAATATACATCAAATTCAAAACGAGGATAAACAAGAACCGTCTAATTCAGAGCGACTGTCAATCACAACCGATGCCTAAACGTCATGTGTAATTCATGTGTGACAATCACACAGAAGTTATAAAAGCATTGCTCTTCTATCTGAGCAGACATACAGACTTCTAGCGTCGTGTTTTTTCCCCATCTCTTAGTTTAGTTCAATTGGATTTAATTTTGCCTCTTCTGGGGATTAAATACTTTGTTTTAAGTGTTAGCAGAGCTTTACAAAGTTTATGAAGTAAGATGTACAGAAGAGCTAAGATGTCTGTGTTCGTAACAAATGATGTTAAAATGACACACTGGCTTCATTTTTCTTTCTCAGTTCCATGAAGTGAAAAAATTACTTTGGATTCAGTAACCAATTTGGAACAGATCAAAACTAATTGCACCGGATCATATATCTTAATGAATGGAATCATAGCCCCCTATAGAGAATTGAATCAGATCGGATCGAATTGTTTTGCAAAAGAGAGATGCACACCTCCTATATATATAATATTGTGAATATATGAGGTTTCTCCTGCAGTGATATGTATGACAGTGACGGATGTAAAGAGGCTTCCCCTTTTTTCTCAATCAGTACAGTCATCAGCTTTCCTGTCACTGCACTAAGTCAGTGAATTGCCTGCCTTTGTAATCTGGTCAGCTCTGTTATACAGTCCACATTATTCCCTCTGCAAACCTTTAGTGAATTTAGGTCACAATGTCCATATTGATGCTTGTTAACAAAGGCTCCTCTCTTCTATGTGTACATTTCTTGTGGCAGCAGTGAAAGGCTGGAGATACAGTTACCCCTAATGAGAAAATGGCCTTCACACCCCATTGGTTGTACCGTCTACCTGGAATCCAGGCCACTGCAGCACAAACACAACTAAATAACCTCAGTGGGTTGCCTAACAGGAGAAGTGAATGTGCCTGGAGAAGAAACATGCGGGCAAGTCTGCCTTCTTTACAGCATGACAAATTATCTGCTGCTGCTCTGCACTCAGTGCAATGGGGGAGTAATTGAAAGTTGCATGACACACTCCTCCTTGGGCTGGAAACACATTAAGTGTGTTAGGAAAGAAAGAGAAATGTGGTTTACTGAGGAGCTCAAACAACAATACGAGGTTACAACAGGCCATTTCAAAAAAAGAAAACAAAGCAATGGGCCTGTTCATGCCACAAGAGAGATCTTTCTGTCTCTCTACACGTTGTATTGTGGTCATTCGCTGGGCTCATACTAATGGACAAATTGATGTAATATTTCCACAGCTAGTCCTCAAGTGCCATGAACAAATAGTAACTTGAGCAGCAGACTCTCAATCTTCATCAAACACTGACCTCAATGCCAGGACTTAAGTCCTTTAGAAGGGTAATGAAACGTTGCAGTGACACTCTGGCCTACATAATGGGTTTTCTTTCCTTTCCTTGTCATGGCTAATTATGAGCTGAAAAACAGCCCTGGTCAGGATGGATGTTTTTTCCTCCCAGTTCAAAGGCAATGCCGTTTCCACATTGTCTCTTTTGTACAAGCAGCAGCTCAGTAAAGCTGACAAGAGGAAACTGATCCCTGCATGGACTCTAGTGGACCACTCAGGCCCATTGGGAGTCACTCAGGCACATGACAGCCCCTGCAGAGAACATGGTGGTATTAAGGAACACTTGGTTGTTGGTTTGGTTCGCAAACAATTAACAAAAAGCAAAGTTCCTACAGTGGTCTACAGAAGCCTGGAAGTTTGTTCACAATGTCCAGTTGGCATTTTGGCCCAGTTGGCATTTTGGTGTCAAGAGCAGTGATGGGAATAACGGCGTTATAAATAACGGCGTAAGTTTTTTCAGTAACGAGTAATCTAATTGATTACTCTTCCCATCATTATAACGCCGTTACCGTTACTGCCAAAAAATGCGGCGCGTTACTTTGACAGACCACTTTTAGATCTCTAAGCCGTGCGGCAAAGATATTTCTTACTGTTCTTCCTCTTTGGTGAGTGCGGATACGGGACAATCGCATAAATGATGACGATTGGCTGAGGTAGAGAAACATTTTATGATGAGCCAATCAGAGGTAGAGTTGGGCGGGTGTTGTTTACACAAATTCGAAAGCATGCATAGTCGGACACAGAACGACACAAGTGAGTCAACGAGAAACAGGAATGGCAAGTAGTGTTGCCAAGTCCGCTTCTAATGTGTAATTGCTTATTTGGGTTTGCTTTGCTCCCTGTATGATCTCCTACTGATTCTCTCCCAGCTCTCCACAATAAAGCGAAACACGAACGCGGTATAGTTTGTCCTTTTCCAGGATCTGTCTAATGTCTACAACCCCGTTTCCGTGGTTACCACGCGCGCCCGATCCGCAGATCCACTATATAAACATAGTAATTATTATATCTACAATAATACATGACATTTGATTGGAGGCTAGTCTCACTTTGTGTACACTGTTTCTGTTCAGTATTGATTGTATTAAGTGTCCATTTCATTATAATATTCAGATTGATCATAAATAATTGAACATGTATTTTAAGTTCTGTTAAAGAGGGGGGGGAGGTGGGGTCCAAATTGTTTGACACATTTGAGCATTTAAAAATGTACTTGAAAGTAACGCAATAGTTACATTCCAAAGTAACTAGTTACTTTTATGATTTGTTAAAACACTATGTGTCTGTCTGTGTGAGGGTGTGTGTGTGTGTGTGTGTGTGTGTGTGTGTGTGTGTGTGTGTGTGTGTGTGTGCGTGCGTGCGCGTGCGTGCGTGTGTGTGTGTGTGTGTGTGTGTGTGTGTATGATGTGGCTCTTAAAAGTAACACAGTAAAAAATGTGGCCCTTAGTCTCTGACTGGTTGGCCACCCCTGTTCTAGGTTCATACATCCTTACTAACCTACAGCCAGCAAGGGAAATGACGCAGATGAAGTGGATATCTTTATATATGCAAAAGGAGAGGATGGGAGTTTTTTCTTAACCAATGTGCATCAATGTCCGCAGTCCATTGTGTTTTACGAAATAGTATGGATTCAAGTAGAAAATCATTTGTTTCATCATGCTAGACAGCCATGTCTAAGAAAGTTTTGAAACTCAGTCAGACTGATGGGGCATGTTCCTTTGACGTCAATGCATACCCCTTATTTAGTTTATACCATAATGTACAGGGCAGATAGCTGTTGTCTTTCTTTTTATGCTAAGCTAGGCTGACTGCCTCGTGGCTCCAGCTCCATACCTCATTCACAGACATGGGAGTGCAATTTCCTCCAAGTTTCTGTAGCAATAAATTGATTAAATGCATCTCCTAGAAAAATCAAACTAATCCATTAAATGTTATATTTTATTTGACATACTTTTCCACTTAAAAAACAGGAATAAATGGTGAATATGAGTGTTTGAGCATACCCATTACGTCATATATAACCTTTTCATATGAGGTCATTGACCGTCCCCGTTGGAGTCTGAATATATTTGCTCTCTCAAGAAGGACTGTGAGTCTCAGCTGCACCATGCCAGCCCATTAAACGGACTAAGGGAAGAAAAGCTGCAGTGTTTAGTCAAACAGCTGCTGAACTGAGGCACTCGCTCCTTCTGCAGCGACTTCCAAGGAGGTGAAAAAGGGCACGAGGCTGTAGTTGCAGAGTACGGGGGAATGATTTTTTAATCAACAGCAGAGAAGGCATGGGTATTTTTGTGGCTTTGTTGATAAGACAACCCATACTGAAGTGCTTTTTTTAGCTTCTCAATGAAACAGCCTGGCAGGATTTTTTTGCCACATTTTGATTGGCAAACACATTTTTGAATGCAGCTCCTAGATTTCCCCTAAGACCTTCTGTAACACAGTTCCACAGTTTTAAGTATCCACATTTCAAATATGTGTTTACAGGTGCATTGACTTCAACATGCAGCACACAGACAGTTTGGTGTGTAGCTGTGTGTGACAAGAAGGCAATGACCTCCTAATTCTGTCTGAATAAAGCACATAAACATTTCTCTGTGGCAGAACAGTTGTTGATGACAAACCAATCAGATAGAGTCACTGGCCTGCTGTGGTTGTTCTCCATTCTTTTTTTTAATATTAGCATTTTGATGAGAAGAGGATTACAGTGGAGTGGATCTTGGAGCCTCACACTAGCCATAGCTGATTAGCTATTAGAGCAGACGTATGTTCAGTGAATGTGCGACACGTGGAGCCCACCCTCATACAATCAGCAGTATTATTAGCTGATCATCATGCAATCCTAGTTCATTTTTCAGATACTAAAATCCACAACTCAAGACATGTGCAGTATAACAAAATGTGGTTACGCTTATATTAACTCTATGAAATATATTTCTCAAAGCGTGGTCTTTTCTTGTGCTTGCTACATATTACGTATTACTGAACCGGATTCATTTCTCTCTGCAGCTTTGGTGGTGAGACTCCTGACCAGACGCTTCATCTGGGAGTATGACCCAACACTAGGTAAGAGCACCCACCACCCCTCTGCTCTGCCGTCAATTATGTCTTTATACTTTCATGTTGATTGCGCAATGGGGTCATATCGGTGGTCCAGTTTGTGATTTCACATTGCTTTACAGCATTGTGGAAGAAGGACGTGTAGAGAAACAGCGGGAGACTCAGAGATGCACACACACACACACACACACACACACACTGTTCTCCCTGTTAGCTCTGCTGATCAAATCTTGTCCCTGTAACACCTCTGTTAATATCTCCGATGGTGGCACATAGGTGGGATCACTTCATCCCCCCCATTACGCCTCCCTGACATTTATACTGTAGGCGAGACATCACAGGCGTGTTACCCTGGCAGTGTGTATAGGGCTATTGTCAAGCAGTTACTACAGCTGCCTTCCTTTTCTCTAAGACTACCCTATGTGCACTCCTGACACTTTCGATATTATGTTCCACTTCTACCATGGCTGCAATCACTATTGCTATTACTGTCACAACTGCTACTTACTTCCAAAAATGGAAGTTTTCTCTCTGATCAATAGGAAAATCGTGGAAAAAAATAGAACAGGCTTTTTTTTTTATAAGCATGATGCATTCAGAGCCAATTCCCCCCACTGTAATTACAGGGCACAAAGGCATCACATCTCGTCTGTAAGGGGCTTTTCATTTCCTGGCTGTACATGGCAGGTCAGAGCCTCCGCATTGCTCACTCGATGTTCTCTTCAACAGCGTGTCTGTTTGCAGTGATATGAGGTGCAATCATCGGCATACAAAGTCCACACTCAGGAGCATGCTCTCCATTTTTTTTAATCAATAACCTCTGAATTTAGGACATGATAATCACAGTCCTGTAGCTAAAGCCAAAGGGTTTTGCAACATATACAAAACAGGAGCATTCATTGGAGGCATGAGGAGCTTGAATAGACACATATACATGTTACTATTAATAAAGGCATGCATCCAAATACATGATCATTTTGTACTTTGATGCTCTGGCATTTTACGCCAATAAAGCCTTTAAATATAACTTTAAAATATACCTAGTAGCTTTCTAGTGTTGTAGTATTTTACTGCATGTACCTGCTTCATACAATGAGTGTGCTGTTTGAGGTTGTTTGGATCATTTAATATAAAAAAGGAGAAACGCAGAGGAGAGTGATATCTGCCTCCTTGGTTACCACAGAGTTGGCGTCACTACTATGAAAGCACAGCTTGAAGTACATAATGGGAATAACAGCACCGTTGGAGGGTGTCTGTGACCAATCAGACTGCCCGGCTGAAATTACCCATGGAGTCTTGGACACATTATTAAAACCCTATTATGAGCACATCACACAGGTGGGGGGTGGGGGTGCGGCATGCTGGTCTCAGAAACACAGGAGAACTGGCAGAACGTGGGCAGCACTTCATCCATCTCAATGTGCCTGCCAGTGTTTACGGTTCAGCACTCATCTCCCTTCATAATTCATTACAAGTCTACCTGTTGAGTTTGATCAGAGACATAAACATGCTCAGATGTTCTTTTCCATTATGAAGAAACACTTGTGATCACAAATCTTTTTTTTTTTGTGCAGGCCAGGGACATGGTGAGGCAGTCACATGCCACCGGGGGGATTTTTATTTTATAGATAAACACTGCACAGATTGAGCTGATTAGCAAATATCAGTGAGGAATTTGAACACAATTGCATATTGTGAGTCTCCTGAAGCAGGGGTGTCTGATACATCTCTAAAGGCATGAAGACAAACGCATCAACTTGCCCAAGTAATTCTCACAAATTCAACACAAAAAGACTTTAAACTGAAGCTTAAAAGACTTAGTCCAACAGCCTCTCGCACCTACAGACATTTTAGTAAGACTAAACCATTTTAAAAAGGCTGGGTATCCTGTTTGGCACGGTCCTTAAAGTCTACGGCTGTTTTAGAAACCGCCTCCTATACTAGTAGTACGTACTGATTTGGCCAAAACGCAATATGCAGAATGCGGTATGCGAACAAATGTGAGAGACGCAGAATGCCAAAAATACCCAGATGTCGTACTGATTGGAAAAAAAATGTAGAGTAAGCATCAGACCAGTCTTCCTCGTGTATGGTTTCCCACAATTCAAAGCGCCAGAGATCGAAATGACGGACGGCACTGGCTATCATAACGGGGAAATAATCACAATCAGACCAAATCACACAAAGAAACCAACAATTCTCTCTTTTTGATTCTCAAAATCATGAAAATCAAAATGAATCACTTGTCAGTTTTGTCAGACTGTAAGTTGTACTACACTGACTGTAGCGGCGTTTGCTGTCAGCTGGGCTGTTGTTGACTTCCTCATTCCAAGACCGGAAACCAGCGTAGCATACTGCAAAAAAAAACACTGGCAGTCTACTACATAATACTGACGAACGTAGAATGCAGTATGCAGTACATACTACGTTTGATAGTAGTTTGTAGTCGGCGGTTGTGTCTAAAATCACACACTCCCTACTACTACTACTACCTACTCCCTTCCCTACTTCCTACATGGGTCAGTTCCCTTTAGAGCATTATGTTATATACAGATCAGCACAATAAAATAAAAAATCATTGTGGACAGTACGCACCTATCGCCTATTGATGTCATTGCTGTCACAGATTTAAAACATGCAGCTTGGCGGCCTGGGATCAATAATCATAATAAAAGCATGAATTTCAACTAATATTACCGGCTGTTAACAGAAACCAAGAATGACGTGGAGTGGACACAGCTGCTTTTTAGAAAACATTTATACAATTGGAAAACTAAATATAATAAACACTTCTGAATAAAGAATTCGAAAACGAGCAATGTTTAGCAATTTTAGGAAAAAATGTTGCCGTGTCCCTATGCCAGAATCTCGACAGATTCCTGTTGGATTAGAGCATCAGATAAAAGCTTGGTGCATAAAAGGGTTAAAATGAGGAAGAAATGCGAACGCACATTCAGAACTTCAAATCTAAACATGCCAAGTAAAATAACACTGTTAATATTTCTACTTCTTCACAAGGCCAAAAAACATGATTAGCTTATATCAAAAATCTTTGGCATTTGGAGAGGCTGGCTGTTTCTTTTTATTTATTTATTTAACATTGAATGTGTTTTATAAGTCAAATCTCCTTTGGCACCTATTAGTGGACTTTTTGCTAGTTACACTATTCTTAGAAGAGTAATAGTTCCTCTAATGAGATCATCTAGTGCAGAGGGAAATTTGGAGTCACATTTTGGAAATGAAGAATGTGTTCAAATCAATGTAACCTGAGCACTTTTAGAGGTCAAATGGATTAACTATCAACACCAACAAACTAGAATCAGTTTTGTGTTTGGACATGATAAGACTGCCATGACAATTTCTCATTCACTTTCAACAAAACAGCCTCCAGGCAGTGAGGGGGGGTTTGAATTATGAGGGAAGAATTGCTTGCTGCCAGGAAAATAACTGCTTTTCTATCTCTCCAAGGGCTTTAGATTAGATGTTGAGGCTGGTTAAATCATTCTTGCCTTGCCCCCTGTCAGTTCATTTAGCAACAAATACACAGAGGGGTGGACGTGGACAGATAGGGTGCTGTTTGCAGCTGACAGAGTGATGACTCTTGAAATAGGATGTCCCACGGGTGGCTGTGTGAGACTCTGGTTCTCCTCCTCACAGATGCTCCTCATGCCTCCAGCCAAACTGCTATAAATCACCTCTCTGCTTCCGCCTCAGGCTCTCTGTGACATTTCGTCTACGTCACGGGAGGCAGTTTTATCCTCTCGAGAGGTGAGCGCACCTGGGACACCACAGGGTGGACGTGCAGAGTCTGCAGTGACTACTCGTTCCAGAACAGCTATTTTTACACTCCAGAAAGCTATTTCAAACTCTCGCGATGAGAATGAAAAAAGGTCGCTGAAAAGGTAAAGAATTACTAAGTAACATGATAAATGTGAACAAGGTTCTTGGATAAAAAGCTTAACCAATGTGTTTAATATTTAAAAAGGCTTTCATTTCAGATGCCTGTCAGTTTTCAAAGAATTCTACAATTTGGCAAAAACGTCTGATACCTCTCACTCAATGTAGCTTGCACTGCAGTCTGTCTGGGAAAAGTGAGCCTTGTTCACCTGAATATTTTGCTACTTACCTGGACAATTCATTTAGATAACAAGAAGTGATTTCAAGATAACTATGTAAAAGCCAAAATGTGATTTTACTGCCACCATCTGTGCCTTTGTATTCCTTGGACTTTCCTTGTTGCTAAGATGTAGATTTACGGTGTTTTAACAACAAACGACTTTCTTAAGACTAGATGCTCATTAAACAGCTTGCAAGTTGGATCTCCACAAGGGATGGCATGATACCAGAGTGTTAAACTACGATAAGCTACTAGTTAAAATGATACTATGGGGGCGCCGGTGGCGTGGTGGTTGGTGCGTGCGCCCCATGTGCGAAGGCTATGGTCCTCCAGCTGAGCAGCCAGGGTTCGAATCCCACCTGTGGCTGCAGTACCGCATGTCATTCCCTCTCTCTCTCCCTGATTTCAAACTCTATCCACTGTCCTTATCTCTACAATAAAAGGCACAAAAGCCCCAAAAATAAATCTAAAAAAAATACAAATAAATGAAACTATGGAGTGCCGATAGCTTAGCGGTTATTTCAAGCACACCATGTACTGAGGCTATAATCCCAGTGTGTTCCACTGTGTTCTCTCCTCCAAACATTTTCTGTACCTCTTCAGCTGTCTAATCTATAAAAAGCAAAAAGGCCCAAAAATAACTTTAAAAAAAAAAGGATCCATATCAAACCTGTTTTGATGCAGGGCAACAGAAATAGACGTCCCAGGCACACAATCTTGTGAATTTCTTGATTTTAAATAACCCAAAAAATGCAAATAAACTCCTGCAACTGTCTAAATTGCACAAATACGCTGTCACCTCCTCTGCTCTCTGTCTGTTTGAAAGAGATAACGTTCCTTCTGCATCTTTTTGAGATGCTCAAAGGACTTATTAGTATTCCTGTGAATTTGAATGAACCACCGTTGCTCTCTCTGGCTTGCGGCAACCTTTGGTTAAAAAAAGGACTGTAAGTATCTGTAGTTTTTAAAAAAAAGCTTTAGTTACAGTGACGTCATCCATTGGTTTCTGAAGCAGTGGATGTGTGCTGTCTGTCCTTTTAACATTGACCTTACTTTTCAGCTTTCAATTTGGTTGCATGTGCTGCTAAACTTTTAAGTGGAACATTTGACTGAGGGGAGGATGAAGATTAAGTAAATTTCATAAAAACAAAACACAAGTGTGGTATTTTAGAAACACTGATTTCTTGACACCAGAGCTTTTTTTAAACCCCTCCTCCACCAGAGAACCAAGCATCATAAAAAAAGCATAGACGGGAGATGAGTCACAAGCAGAAAGCAATTGTAAGGCTAGATTCACAAAGTCGAAAAGCTTTGAGAAAGTGCCAGCTTAAGCCTCCTGGTTGAGGTGAGCACAAAATCTGGCAGAATCCCTTTTTCTATTCAAGGAGGGTTTGAGGGGCTTCAGTGCTCTCTGCGAGGTGTTTACACAGATGGGATTTTTACAAGGGGGCAATTCAGGAAGATAACTCCTGTGCTGTCCAAGGTGGAAACAAAGGTCAGGGTCACAGTTCACACCTGTGTTCCTGAGCCAGGAATAAGAAGCTGTTATCGTGCTTTTCAAAGCAACAAGAGGTGAAGCACAGGGTGTCTCAGGTCATTGCAGGAGTCAGCCGTCAGACGGCAGGATGATGCAACAGAAAAAACTGAAGCCTTTGGCTCTGAAATGCGAGATAATGATTTAATGGAAAAGGAGCAAAAGTAAATGGAAGAATTATGTCCTTGGGAACACTTTGTCTGAATCCAGTAGAAATCAGTGTGTCTCCTCGTTGTTACATCTAATAAATGCTCCCATTGGCTCCAGAAAAAAATGGAGGTCAGTGATGCGACCCACATACAGCTCTAAAAGGACATTTTAAATTCTCTGGCTTTTTCAAACTAGACAGTGCTCGGCAGAAGAAAGGACAGGTAGAGATGGGACCGATCCGATCTTATATCGGGTCCGATATTAAAATAATTCACGTAACGGGATTTGGAATCGGACTGGCGGCGCCGATCAACGTCACTGATCAAGAAATGTTCAGACGAGATGAAACAGCTCCTTCTATATGTTAAAAAGTACAATTCTTACACTTTAGTTTAAAAGATTGAATTTGAAAACCAGACAGTTGTTTCTGCTTCCTGTTTCTATGTGAAGCCAGAACAATGCAGTGCCTGGTTCACCACAACTTTGTATAGCCTTCCACATCATACCAACAACAACAATAACACTATTAGCTATGATGTAAAAAATAATGGAATCAGTATCGGTACCGGTACATATGTCATCGGTAGGCACATCAATGCATTGAAAGAAGACATAAGCTTTTTTCACATACCGGTTTGCACTACTGAACATTTCAGTTGTTCACACATGCGCCTCACAGCGGAGGCTACCCCTGTCGGCAGGATGTGGGAGGTCCTCAGAAGGCAGTACATGACTTAATTAGAATGACGTTGAAATGGGCGAATAAAGCAACACAGTCCACGACAAAATTAACACTTTAGCCTGTATATCCAAGTACGAGTGCTACATGTAGTTCGACATATTCACAGTATCGACACAAACAAGAGCACTGAAAAACATACTGGTGAATAGGAAACATAATGAAGCAGTTTCATTACGTGCATGAAGACCACACTGGACGGCGCATGCAGTCTATTGGGCACTGGTTGGGCGCAGGATATAAATGTCATCATCCCCTCCCGCTCACGCTATGAAATTTTCCAAAAAACGTCCTGCTCATTCTCACATCGGTTCACTCTGAACAATTTGGCTTTATCAATTATCATTCACTTGACATTGAATTCTAAAACCTATGTTTACTTTTTTTTGTCTTACAGAATCAACATATCGTCACCAAGCCAACATAGATGATGAGGTTGTTACCATGGAGATTCTGGACACTGCAGGCCAGGTATGAAATCTTACAGTTGATTCCATAATTCATCTTTGGGGCAAATGTTTATATGTGAAGAGTCTAATCAGAAACACCATAGGTACCAAATCACCCCCTACTGCAGAATGATCACAGCCCAGCGGTTACACTGTTGGTGTACTGTTAGCAAATAAAAACAGGGAAGTATCCGTCTCTACAAGTCATGCTGTCACTGTCCCTGAGGAGAAGTATTGGTTCTGATGAATCTCAAAGCACCCCCCCACACACACACACACACACACACACACACTTCATCAGACTGGAGAGGTCTACAGTCCCAGTACGACTAAGCTCTGAGTCAACTCGAGATGACATCAGCAGGGACTTGTTATTGAAACACCTTCCCTCCAGTACCTCAAAAGACGCAGTACATCAGAGTCCTGCATTTCAGTCACTCTGACTGACATTTTAACCATTTAAGTTAAATATACAAAATGCTTGAAAAAACAAGACAAAAAAAAGAAGTAATTGACTGCTGAAGTCATCACTCAGATTTACAACATCATTTCCTCATGGCCTGATCAGCTGCTACGTACCAGACGGATTCATTTCTGGCATGTTTGAAATGTTGTGTGGCTGACTGCATTCTCTCACACTGTAAGAGCAGAGACAGAGCCGATTCCCGAACTCATGGGCTTCTTCTCACTGATTGCACCTGTGCAAAATGGCAGACGGCGTCTGAAGGAAACATGGCAACAACAGGCATGCCTATAGATGTCTCACTCCTCATAATAGGAAAGATATAAACAAGAGAAACGCTGTTAGGAAGTAGCTGCGGACCTCCAACTTCCAAGGAGCAGTTTTTTTATTTAGCTTGCTAGTTATCTTGTGTTTGTTGGCGAGTGTGTTTGAGACAGTGAGAGCGTTTCTCACTGCGTTTGTATTTGAGCCGTGCTGAGAGACAAACGAAATACACATAGATCGGCCTTCAGAGTCTAGTTTTCTGCATTCCTGATTATGACATTATCAGAAGGCACAAAGACCCATTAGACCATCCAATAATCAAGCTCTGCTTTATAACAAGAGTTTGAGTTTTACTTTCAGTTATGGTATATTCCTGCCCTGGCTGTCTCTTATATTTGAATAGACACTTGGTTTAAGAATTGCTGGAGAGGATTTGAGACTGAATGGCACTTTCAGATGCTAATTTCCTCCAGTCTGATAGAAGCATTCAGGGTGCTGGCCATGAGGGAGAGCTTGCATAAGTCCTCTAGCTGAAGATAAATACACTGCACTGCTGTGTAGGTGTTCTGCTAGCGGCTGATTTCCCCTGCGACACTTGAGCCAGTCATCTCTCTGTCATTACATTGTAGTCTATTTTCTGCGGGCATGGACGAGGTCTGACTGATTCCAGACACGGCAGCGTTGGCAGTCAGGCCCCTCCTGACTCTGAATGTATCAAACATTGTGCTTTTCCTGTAATGATTTGTGGAGGTGGAATCTCCTTGGTAGCTCATAAATTCCAGTTTCAAAAGCCGGTCAGGTATACAAACGTCAAATTTTCTCAACTGTCCTCTAAAGATGTGTGGTATTTTTTAAGCTTCCTCAACTTTGAGATCAGGATCTGTGTGCCTCCCTTCAGTCGAATCACGATTTAAATTCTGCCACACGACCTGCTAAGTCCTGTTATAATTGGCTGTGCTGGTCGGAATATTAATGTTCCTCAGACGGCTGCAATATTTAATTTCTAAGTTGTACATCACTAAAAAAGAATCAGGACGTGAATTAAAAAATAAATAAAGTAGGTTTCCAAAGGTAATTAAAACCTCTGGACAGAGTCAGACTAGACATTTCCCTCTGTATCCTGGTGTATGCTAAACTAATCTAAGCTAAGCAGCACTTTTTCCATATATAGCAATATAGCAATATATATAGAAATCAAAGTGGTTATGATGTCATTCCAAGCTCTCAACTACTGTACAAGTATATTCCAAAATGTCAAACCATTTCATAAAGAAACTTCGAAATTGTATGTAGAATTTAACATAATGTTTTTTGTTGCTCTCAGGAGGACGTCCAGCAGAAGGAGGGTCACATGCGCTGGGGAGACGGATTCGTCATTGTGTATGACATCACAGATCGGGGAAGCTTTGAGGAGGTGGGACCCCTACGAAGTCTCCTAGAGGAGGTGAAGAAGCCAAAAAACGTTCCTCTGGTCCTTGTGGGCAATAAGTCCGATCTGGACCACGTCCGGCAGGTCGGCACGGAGGAAGGCGAGCGCCTGGCAGCTGAAATGGCGTGTGCTTTCTACGAATGTTCAGCATGTGCCAATGAGGGCGGAGCCGTGGCTGAGGCTTTCCACGAGCTGTGTCGCGAAGTGAGGCGCCGCAAGGCTGTGCAGGGCAAGGCCAGACGCCGCAGCTCCACCACACACGTCAAACAGGCCATCAACAAGATGCTGACCAAGATCAGCAGCTAGGGAAGAGCCTCGATGCTGTCTGATAGACAAGAATGTACATGTTTCGACCAATTGTTGGCTGAGAAATGGACAAAATGTGACTGATTTCCTGTGGAATCGGTACGATTGTTTTCCTCAAAATGGTAAATAAGGTACATGAGGAAGAAGATAGGCCCGCACACTTGCTCAAATGCTACAAAGTTTTAATTGATCACAACGTATCCACCAGGGTTCTTCTTCAGGTGATCATTTTTAGCTTAGATGAGGTACATGACCCTTAAAATAGATGGTTTCCTGTCCATACATTTGGGCTTGTATGGATTCAAATGAACCCAGATACAGGTGAGATTGGACATGTTTCTGTATAAATCATAAACATAGCTAGGTTCTCAACCTTTTGATTTCCATTCCAATTAATCTCCCTTTGAATCACTCAAAAAAGTTAGACAGAAGGCTAATAATAATGCATGCAAGCTGTTTTTTGGAGCATGCAAAGAATCCAGCATTTACTTTTTATGGAACAAAATTCGTAGTTACCTCTGTATCTTGTCTGTAGTGGGTTATTGTGATCCTTTTCAGCCCATGTTTTACATGTCCTGACAGTTGTTGGTGAAGAACAAATAAGATCAGAGAACTACTTTAAAGAAGAAGTGAATCCAATGTCCTTCACTGATGTAGACCAAACAAATCCACCGAGTCGTCAATGCGTGTTCCTCAAACCTTTTAAGAAAGTCCACAATGTTCTGTTGACATTAAATGTCCCACGGTGGCTCCTTATGTTTGTCTAGGATATGAGTATTTCAAGTATCCAAAAGCACCAGTACAACATGTCTCAGGGCTCATAAGAGACCTTTTTTGGCCATTTTCTGTACAGTTATAAAGGTCAGATCTAACATGTGACATTCCAGGGATGTTCTTCATGGCTGTAATTGTAATATTGTAAACAAACGTATATGTAAGATATGGTTTATAGCCTTAAGCACTGCCGTGTTTGAGGCATGTACAGAACCCAAAGGTATCTACAGTTGAAGATACTGTAGTTGTTCAAATGTTTTTCCTTTGTCGATGTGACCTGTACGATCAAAAACAACCAGCTGTGCACTTGTAATTAAAAAATGTGACATATCCCAACAGTTCTCTCCAGAGTGAGTAAATGTGTTGTTGACTGCTTCATTACAGCGTGCATCATGTTCCTCAGAAGCATTTTATAATGTTTCAATAATAGTCATTGTAATTAATTTGGACGCCTTCAGCTAGACCATCAAATGCCACATTTACATAGTGACAGCCTGCAGACGGGCAGAGAAGTAACTGTTTTACATATTATTGAAATCTGACTCCTAAAAAATAATTGTACCACAGGATTCATCTGGCTTTTAAACTAATAATTACTTTCACATGCTGTCGTTAAAAACCTCAACCTTTTTCCTTTTGCATGTCAAATTATGTAACAAAAACTTTTGCGAACAAAAGACATTCAAATATCCTGCCAGGTTTTCAGGCCTGTTAATGATGTAAGAAGGCAGACAACAGGGACTAAGAGCTGACTTCATGAAAAAAGGGTCACCATTCACTTTTGTAGTGCTCAACAAGATAGAGTTGTATATGTAGGAGTACCGAACTTCTCAGTCTGAAAACCTCGCAATTATTATCATCCTGAAGAGGCAGAAAGTGCGATGTCGCTCTTGAGCACCAGCATGAAACCAAAACAAACGGCTATTTGACCACACCATGGCAAAGTGAAGCCTCCGCTTTCCTCTAGCAACACACTTCCAACCCCCCCTCCCCTCGCGTTCACACAAAGGAGTCGAGAGCAAGCGGCGGACAAAATTGCCTGTGGCCTGCAGAATTGTGTTAGCAGGCTAATATTAGCGCTCTTTAGTTAGCTCGTAGCTTCATATTGCATATAAACTGACACGAAATGACCTGGATCTAGAAACGCTTACGTGACATTCAAATAAGCAGCGAGTATTTTCTTCTTCTTTTCTCTAGTCCTTGACTCAAACAGCTTTTATACACAAGGGGAGGAGTGGGCCGTCCATGTAAACATGATGTAAACACACTCAAAGAACTAACTTACAGTAGATATCATATCATCATTTAACTTAATTGGTAAATGGCCAATTTTAAAAGGACCTGGAGCAAAAATCGTGACCAGGATATCCCTTGTTCTGACTGAGCTCTTTGGCTTACAGAAACTGTTTTCCCATCATGAACTGCAGTTCAGAATATCATCGGCTAGAAGAAGGTGAAAGCGCTTTAACTTCTCATATTAACAGGCCCAGCCAAAATCCTGGAATGCCGGAATCCTGGCACCATGCCCGATTATAACTGAACTAAAATGAAGTTAATTTACTGATGAGCTGGCCCCCTGCTGGCCTGTTCAGGTCACTTTTAAAACTTTATGATTTACCCCATTTAGACCTGATGAGACGTCTACGTCGTATAAGGCCATGAACATGAGTGCAGAGGAAATTTTAATTCACAGTTAAAGCCAATAGGTTTAAGCTTTCAAATGTTTTATTTTTAAGGTCTCTATCTGATACAGAGACAAAGATTTTAGTAAACTTTGACATGCTGTGCAGTTTTTCTGAAAACCCTCAGGTTCTGGGAGGTTGATTTCAAACGTTACTTAGGTTTAGAGGGCATTGTTTTTAGGCGTCCTTAGGTCTAAATGGGTTAAATTCCATGGATCATCCTCTTTGTAATGAAACAGAATATCCACTCTGTAAATAATTTCCCCTTCATTTTGAGTCACACTCTCACAAAAACACGCACACGCACACATCTGAGAGGAAACGCTTCCTCATCGTGTTACAGCCTTTAACAAAACTGGATTGGTTGTTGGCACTGCTGCAGCTCAATATTTCATCAGCCTGCAACATTTCCTGGGCAACATAGATCTCAAAATATACAACTCATTCCAAATGTTCATTTTCATTACCTTGAGGCCTAAAATATTTTCCATCAAACTTTCTCTTACTTACTCAGTCAAGAGCCAAGACAATTGAAACAGTGACTTTAAACATAGAACTACTGTGTTAAAAAAGAAACCTCCCACTAAATACACCCTGTGACTTCAAACAGATTGCTGACTCAGGGAAAAGAGGCAAAAAAACGACTTTCTTTAGTTTGGGTTGAGCAGAAAGGAGTGGCACAGCTACAGCAATCTGGCAGATAATTACTGGAAGCAAAAATCCCATAATAACCAGGGAAAAGGAGCCACAGTGCTCCTCATCATCCCGACCAGTTAAGAGAGTGAAAAGGACACTTCATGATTTTCTATCACTGCACAACACAACTTATTACTTTTTAAAGATGTTTGACATTTATCTGTTACACAAGTTGTGCACACAACATAAACATGAGTGGATGGGGTGAGATTGTGATGGATTTTTCCTCTTCTGATGTCCACTCTGAGGCCAGTAGCAGGACTATCAGTCCCCATTGAACTGTAGTGATGCCTGAGTGACGTCAGCCATCTGTTCCTGCACGGGGCTCCGGAGGCTCATCGGCAGCAGCCATGATGGAAATCCTGTCTCAGCCTAACTTTCAGTCAACCTAACGACAGGCTGAGAGCTGGAGCTGAGGCGGGTTTTAAACCTCCTGACAAACCGTTACATCGCGCCCACCTGTCAATCATGTCATCTACAAGCCTAACTATGGATAACACGTATCGTTCATAAAATCAAAACAGAGCCGTTTAAAAAAAAAATTTGCCCCCGTACAGTGTGTGCCCATGATGACAATAACTAATCAAACCTATTTCCCTTTTTTGTACCAGGATGTAAACATGTTAATTCATGCTTTAAAAAAGGCTTTTTTGGCTGCAGGACAGGATCAGGAAACAATAAACATGGGACTTCAAAATCAGTACAAAATGAAAGCTCCTCATAGTAGCTTCAAATAAACATCCACTTCTAAGATCAGGCGTTTGGTTTCCAATGGTCACGCCGTCTTGCTAAGGTTGGAGAAGGAAGTGTTTAAGACCCCCCTGAAAGGAGGGGGCTGTTGTGTGCATCATCCTCTCCGTGTCCTTTGATTCTGTGATGCCCTGAGAAGATGTGGGGTTGGAGGTTTAAGCCCACCACTCTGAATCACTCTAGACGAACACGCACGTGTTGGTGATCAAAGACTCTCTCTTCAGACAGGTGGTAGAGATTACGCACATCACCGTGGGCAAATGCAGGCGTAAAGCACAGAGGATACAACACAGTTCTCATTTTCAGCAGGGTCTCTGCCTCTGAGTCAAACATGACGCATGCAGTGACAGGCATGGAAAAATGCATGACTGCAACTTGTCGGGTGAGTTTGAGTTCACACAGTTCTCATCGCTCTCATCGATATAGGGGAGTCAGTAAGGGACACTGAGAGAGTGAATGGAGGAACTAACGGGGGAAACAGAAGGAGGAGAAGACACTTCAGAACTGCAGGAGGCGATGAGATATTTGGAGTGTGTCCGTGTAGCTTCACAGCACGGTTGGGCAAAAGCATGCATGTGATTTGGCTTTATGTGTCTCACCGTCAATATGGTTGAGACATGTGGATAACACTGCAAACAGGATATCAAATTACATCCTCTGTGCCCTCTTGGGCTTCTGCGCTTCTCCAAAACTCAGCTCCAGCTCTCAGCCTGTCGTTAGGTTGACTGAAAGTTAGGCTGAGACAGGATTTCCAACATGGCGGCTGCTGCCGATGAGCATCTGGAGCCCCCTGCCGTAACAGATGATTAATATTTACAGTCTATGGGAAGGAAACGCAAGAGGAACTCCCACCTGCGCCATTAGTTTCTTCTTTGAAAACACTTTTCATTAAAGGGTTTTCATTTATTCTTTCCTACGTGTTTCTTTATGATTTTTTGGTAAATGGTCCTAATGTCTGTGTATTTGATCATATTCATTAGATATCTTATTACTAACTAATGTGCATTAACTTAGAAACCACAATTGCACGTATTTTAAGTGCATGAAATGTAAGAATCCACAGAAAAACATCATACCCCTCAGGTTTACTGTACAATCATTTCATAATGACAGGCTTAAAAGGTACAAATATCATTTGACGGTTCTGTATCTCACTTTAGGTTACCATATTGTTGGCTTGTATGGATCCCAGTAAAAAAGGAACTTGTCTGTAACTTTGTATGACTCTAAACAGAGGTTAAAAAACAGTCATTCTCCTCACTTTACCGAACTAAAGCTGTTTTTCCGTCTTTCTGTTTACCGCTTTAGTCCCGCCCATCTAGGAAATTAGCGTTGTTGCTGATTGGCTAATGAGCTTCTCAAGACAGACACCTGCCATATGCAACACTAAATGAAGAATGATACATTCAGGGACTGTGCTTGATTTCGGAAATCAAATAGCCACTTAATAAAACTTTTATTTACCCATATACATGCTGAAGAAATACTATGACGTGAGCACAACTTGCTATAGCCTATATCTAAAAGAAATCACAATCTTCTTGAGCCTTGGCCCTTGATGCCTTACATGTGCTTTGTGTTTAAAGGGAGCTTGTTTCAGTGAAATATTTTCACTCAGGGATTTTAATCCTGCAATAACAGTGGGCTGAAATAAAATGCCTCATTAACATTAATAGACCAACATAAAACAGGCTGGAAGAAGGAAGGCCTGCTTTTTTCCACAACCAAATCTGGTGTGTGCTTGTTTGAAGGTTTTTCTGTTTGTCTGAGCTATGAGGATCTCGAAAATAAAACAGGTAGCAATTATGAATATGAGAACAGCTTCTTCTTACCTGTGCTCTTTCATATTCAAGGTTTCTGTTTTTTTCCCTTCTTTTTTTCCAATTAAGATGTGCAAGGTTATAGGAAAGATTTAGCCTCTTCTACACAACAACAAGTCTTCTGTCCATAATCAAGGAGACTCACTAATACTGCATATTTTAGTCTTCAGACTTTACGTCTTTTATAATTAAATTCGGTTGTATGCAGTGCATGAAAACAATAAAATCTAATTAAAGGTTGTTGTTTTTTACCTTCAGGACAACTAAATCATCTCATCGATGGTAGATTTTGTCAAAATTGAGGAAAAAACAAAGAGGACCCATGCTGAAACTAAAACATATTTAATACACAAAAAGGCAAAAAAACGAGGTATACTCCAAAGAAGTCCAACAATAATCCACAAAGAAATGACAAGCTACCAGGAAATAAAAACACATCAGGAGCCAGGAACAAAGGTAGGGCAACGTAATGAATTGACAACAAGAGGGGAGGGGTACACTGAAACTAAATAGACACAGGTGAGACCAACAACACAGGTGATGACAATCAGGGCAATCAAAAGTGAGGGAAACCAGACCAAGGGAGGAAGTAAATGGTAAATGGACTTGAGCTTGTATGGTATATAGGTTGCTATGTAAAATGACCATCAGAAGTAACTAACCTCATCCCTACACACGTGCTGCTGACAAAGCAGTGTGGGGAACTTGGGGTTAAGTGTCTTGCCCAAGGACGCATTGGACATGTAGCTGCAGGAGAGGAATACGGTAGTCCTGCCACAAGCGGCCATCAGCTGATCTGAGAACCGCCCCAATGCCAACCAATCATTATCACACTCTGACGACAAGGCGGTCTATTTAAACCACTCTGCCTCGCACTCCTCCTGTATCACATCCACTCTGCTGCTAGACACGGCTGTGAAATTCTCCTTCCACCACCCCGACCTCCACCAGCTTCAGTCAGTGCATTTTATATTCTAGGATGAATTGTTTGCTTGTTATGTCTGCAAGATGTCAGTATCATCTGACTGAAATGGAAATTTCTACCAGGTGGAAATGTGAAAAAGTGAAATGTGTAGGTGTGGAAAGTTGTGCAACAGTCTTGCAAAAACAAAAACTAGCAGTAAGATTGGCATTAAACATACTGTATGTATTGCAGAGAAAAATCTCTTCTAATCAGCTTGTGAAAATTAAGGATTTGTTCAAAGGCATGCAGTAGATCATCAAACAGACCTCAAGGTTTTTTTTCCCATTGTGCATGTTATGATATTTAAATCTTTTCAAACACCAACCCATCACTGCCAATTTTGATACTAGTGCACAGTGCTTTCAATGACTCACCTGTCCATGAACTGAGAATGTTTGTGATTGAACAGCCTATTACCTGACTTCCAGTCTTTAGTAACATTTTGCTCAGCTAAAAATATTCAGCAAACACTCTTGGAACACATAAAACTCTCTCTCCGACAATGCCTATCTCTGGAGGGAAACAAAAGTCTCTAGAGCGACAATCATTTCCATATCCTTGCAGAGGCTGCTATCCCCATACATCCTGTTTAGCTATGCAATCATGGGTAAAATGAGCTCGACTGTGATTTGGGCAGAGTCACGCAAGTAAGCATGGGAGAGCATTTTGACTGACAGGAGGAATGACTGAGATAAAAACTGTGATAGTTTATTGTGGACTGTCTCAAGTGAGTCAACCAATCAACTTAAATAAAAGTGACTTTGGATGTTTATTCTTTATAAACCTATTTGGTAGAAGATTTCTTCTCAGGACCCTTTTGGTGAAATGATTCATTACAAAGCAAAGTAGGGGTAAAATCAGAAAGGAAAGCATCGGAGGTTTCATAGCAGAGGAAATGAAAGGCGGGCCTACAGAGAGGGGTATCGTTCACTCTGTAAACAGACTGATTCTCCGAAGCTCTTCTCTCCTTTTTTAGCCCAACCTCTTACAAACAACGCATACTTCTTCTCTGAGTGGGCTGCGTATACGCTGACAAGCTGTTTAAATTGAACTTGGAGAGTTTATTTCCAAAGTGCTATACAGTACATCCGCTTCAGAGTGGAAAAAAAACAACATCCCCTCAAGTTCATCATTCAGCATCTTTAAAATGTTACAGAGTAGCCAGTTGTATTTCATCAGCTTCAGGCTTCTTCTGAACCATAAGAGTCAGACCTTATCCACCTGTTGTTCATTGGGTTAACTATTTAATGTAAAAAATGAAAGGGGAAACCTTTTTTTTTACTCATTACATCATTTAATGCGGTCCATTTCTGTACACAGAAAGGCAAACACATGGGCAAACAAATCCAGAGGAGAAGGCAAGGTGGTAGAAAACGATCAGGAAAAACCTGCACCCAACATCCTGTTCAGACAGGAAATAATGGAACATTAAAGACGCAAGTGTGCATTTATCAACGTCTTTTCATGAATGATATGAGGTTCAAAATGTACTCCATGTGAACATAAACAAATAACCTGGAAACACCTTGAACTGTGGAAATTGTGGATATCCACCACTTCATTTCTCTCTTTATATTGTGCTCGATGAAGCATTGCAGTTGCTATGACAACCAAGGTTTTTTCCTTGTCTTAAAGAGTCTCACTATGGTGACCAAGACCTTGTTGTAATAAAACCTGTGATGCATATTCAATCCTTTATGGTCCGACATATGGATGAAGCTGGATAGAAAAAAAGAGTAGGTTTAATGAGGTGTTGCCACTCCATCCTCTAAAATCAAGGTCTTATTCCTGAGGGCTGATCGGTTACACACTTTTATCTGCAGCATGATGATGACACATCAGTGTTCATATGAAAGTATGATTCATAGTCATCAGTGGGATCTAAAAAAGAAAGCTTTGATCCAATTCTAGTCACTCTGATTTTTACTCTGTTCATCTAAAACTCGCTGTTGGACAACATTTCCAACAGCGCACACTATTGAATTGTTTTCCTCTTGCCTTTGACTTCCATGTAGCAGCCTTGTTATCCACAGCTGTGTTACACCAGTGTCTCTCCCTCACTGTGAAGTTTAACCTTCAGAGAATAACTGTGTTTATATTTCCACTTTCTACAAAATAAAGTTCCTTGTTGCCAAGCGACATCCAGTTGCATTCTACCTTTTCACATTTTCTGGTTTATTGGAGCCCCCCCTCAAATAACTGGATTCATGCTTTAGCTTATTTTGTTCATTAGGGGGCAGTAGAGCACTTTGACGTATACTGTGATTAAAGTGCATGGAATATTTAATTTACACATGCAGCACATAGACTGTATAAATCATGGATGTAGTCTCAGTGACATCACCTAGTGCTTACTGAGGGGGAATTTGAAGCCCAATGATGCAGCTGCCATATTGAAAAACGGCATTTCAACCTCAGTTTTGGTCAGCCTAGTAACAGGTAAAGAGGTGGAGCTGAGGTAGGCCTTAAGCCTCATGGCAAACAGCCATAGCGTGTAACGCCAATAGCCTAGTTGTTATGTTCCGCGCACCATGTATGGAAGCTAAACTCCTTATCCCAGCGGCCGTGGGTTCCAATCCAACCTCAACGCTTTGCTGCATGTCATCCCCCACTCTCTCATCCCAACATTTCCTGTCCCCTCAGCTTTCCCATCCACTAAAGGCAAAAATGCCCCCCTTAAAAAATGTCAAAAAGAAAAGGATAAATGCTGACATATACGGTTCTGAACACACCTATGAGCGGTCAGAAAAAGCTCTTTATTTACATCTGTTTGAAAGGATTTTCTTCACCAGCTAGATCCCGACTTTTTTTATTTGTTGTTTGGTCCTATAAAGGGAATTATCTACTGCTATATTTGGGAATATAAGACTGACCGAAACAAAACGCTTTTGGCTGTAATAAAAAACGCTCAAATGTTCATGAGAGCTTAGTGAACTTACACAATTGGCTGAGCAGGACAGAAGGTCTCCATATGTGTGAGTACCATGGAAAGATAACAGTCACTCAAACTTCACATATACGGTTGTTAAACTTTAGGAGTGGGCTGACACTAAATTAGAGTTGAAGAAAATGTAAAATTAGTCCATGTGAAACTTATATCTCCAAGATGTTGAAGCAATCCCAAACTCACAGAGTAAATAACTTTCCCTGTAAAAAGACAGATATTACAGACTGGCTTTAACAGCAGTATTGTCGTTTTAATTTAATCTTTATGTGTGTGGTTTATCACAGATATGTTTTTGCTGAAGCCTCCTGAAACCTAGAGAGTAGCATGTCATGAGGGAGAAAAATTAGGAAAAGTGGTTTTGTTTGGGAGGACAACGCCCCCTTCTGGTTTATTCAATATATTGTAAGAGAGTGTACTGACCTTCTATTCTTGTGCTTCCAACCTTCAACAGAACTTATAGGTGGGAGTAAACTCAAAAATTCAGACGATAATTTCCTTCTTTCGGACCAAATATACACGTTAAAGGGGACATTTTATGAAAAATCCACTTTGACAGTGTTCTTGAACATTTATTTGGGTAACCTGAGTGTCTACCGATCCACAAAATGTGAAATAAACTCATCCAGTCCTTTGTTTGTGGTCTGCATAAGTCTTACAACACAGAGAAAAATGCTCCGTTTCAAATTTGCTCTCCTTGTGACGTCACAGTGGGATTCTGTTAAATAAAATACCCTCCCCTCCCCTGGTACCTCCACCCATGGACTCCACCCCCAGCCTAGAGCAAAACTTTTGTACAGGTCTGCCATTTTTAATCTCATTAGCGAAGGAGTGATGACTACTGGGACAAGTCAGGGGGGGCTCATTGCATTTAAAGAGACACACACACCAAAACGGAGCGTTCTGAGAGAGCTGGTTTCTACAGGGTCACAAACCTCCTCTGGTGCTTGATTCATGTTATATTTTGACCAAAGCACAGCACAGATGTTTCATTTAGACCACAGGGGACTGTTTGAAAAGGTGGGAAAGAGGGATAATATGTCTTCTTTAATATATCACAGTGTGGTGTAGATGGACTTTCATCGAGCAGGTGTGTTTACAGAGATGGTGATTGCAGGCAGGCAGGGACCTGCAGCAGATGAAAGATTATGCATTCCAGTTTAAGGATGTAAGAAATCACTCTGCAGATTAGCATCAGGCAGCCTGTTGCCTGGTATGTGTGTCTCAGACTCGGAAACTAATGTGAAGAAAAGGAGAAGCTGAGGGGAGGTTTCAGGATTAAGGGAGTAATAGAGCCGTGGTTCTCAACTGGTCTAGCCTCAGGATCCACCACCAACTCCTTAATAAGAAACCACGAGCCAAATTTCGGATATTTTAGAACTAACGAGATGTTTCATGAAAAATTGTGCAGTTTGGACCTCAGATGGTACAAAACGAATGACAGAACAAAGAGATGAATCAAAACAAATATGTTTTAAAAGTGATCTTTTGCCACTTTTTTTTTCCACAGGCACACTTTCGCGACCCACTGAAAACAACTCCACGACCCACTTTTGGGTCCCGACCCACCAGTTGAGAACCACTGTCAAAGAGGGTAAGAGGTCAAATGATGTAGAGTTCTGAAGAACACTTTTAAACCAATCTACTTCCAGAAAGAGGCATGGAGTAAAAGCATAGAGTAATGTTATGTAATGCTGTATTCTATCTGTTTATCGTGGCTTTAAACACCTGCTGTCCAGTGGAGTCAGGGTGGTCTTCACTCCTCACATACTGTACAGGCTGTGGTAGTGGAAGACATAACAACACAGTTGTTTTTCATCTCTTTATTTTCTTGGTGAGATTTACAAGACCAACATTAATTCAACGACTCGTCCAGGATTTAAACCACGTAATGCAGTGGCGATTTTAGAGTCTGGTTGGGCCATATAGGCAAAAATCAATTGTGGGGCCCTCTCTCCTAAAGACGAATAATTCCTCTTCATTTTTCTTTGTTAACTTTCATGCATGCAACGCTTAGCAGGGCACCGAGAGTGGGTGCTGTAAGATGAGGTCCCCACATGGAGCTTTTTCTACTGCATTGCAAAATTTGCACATTTGGGACCACTGCTTTGGTGTAAGTTTGTGAAACCTCAGGGGCCCCCATATCGGTCATGGGCCCAAAGCAGCTGCCTGCCTTGCTTGTTGCCAAGCAGCGCCTCTGACGTAATGTAAGAGAAACTCTGATGGCTAAAACAAACAAATCTTAACGCTTTCTCTACAAACTCAGTTGACCGTTAATCCATCAAGATGATAACTTCGATAGAACTTAATCTCTTAATTGTGTTAATAATTAACTGAAGTTGATGTTAACTGATTGTATCAACATCAGAAACATCAACTTGTTGCAATCTCAATGGATTCAAATTCTTGATAATGACTTGGAAAACTCAAAATTACACAAGTGTCTGTATTGAAAATCTACAAATAACAGAAACTTTTTGATTATCACTGTCTTCACTCTTAAGGCTCCTCAACAGTACGCACTGTAACTTCATAAAAACAGTCCACCATAGAAGCGCCCGGGGCAGAAACAGGCATTTTGGCTCATTATTTAATGAGCTCTATAAAGTATAGGCTGTATGCTCTTTATATCCCAACTGCTCCCAAAGTGTTTTCTTCTGGTACAGATAATCCTCGCTCCGACTGATGTTTGACCAGTATTTATTATTTTCTTTTTTGGCAGCAAACACTGTGAAAAACTAAAAATGTAAAAATGTAAATAAAGAGACAAGCATTTATGAGCACAAATAACTATAAAAAAGCTAAACAAAATGTCCGTAACTCATTAAAATACAATTACACACCGTGTGGGCCTTCTTACCAGAAATGTTTGAGTCTTCAGTCTTATTTAAATGCTCTCCACAGAGGAGTCTCCTTCACCTGTGTCCTACTGCTTTGCAATATCTCCTGGCAGCACACTTAATTGCCTCAATTAAAGATGTGAACACTGCATGCTGACCACTCAGCGCAACACACAATTCGACCAGTAGGTGTCAGTAACAGACCAAAGAATTTGAACATATGTCAAAATAAAACATGTTCTCTGTAATCACAACAAAAATCTGTACAAAGAAACGTGAATTCCTGCGACAGCTACACTCTTGACCAGGTCGTCTGCAATCCACTTGAGTTGGTGGATTCAAGTAACTAAAATGACAAAGGAGATTATTTGCATGAAATAATATTTATATATAGAAATATTTGCATGTTGATAAAAACAAAAATTCATTATGTTTTACAAATGTTTTCAATAATTCTCTTTAAAGGTATAAACACCATATTATCAATAAATTCAGCCCCAAACGTATAAAAAACAACAACCCGTGGCAAACTGAATATTACTTCACTGTCACTTTATTGTGAGCGAACAACGCGTTTCCCCTGTAACTATAGCGTGCATCATGATACATGCTATAGCTCTCGTTTGAGGCTATGACCCGGAGTAATCAATATTGTGATGATTGGTCATGTGACCATATGTATTTAACACACATGTATGCCCATGGGTTTATGCGGGACGAACCTGAGGAAGCTACAGGTGAAAGGCGTTGTTTGCTCACAATAAGTTGGTAGTAGGGAGTAGTAGTAGTAGGTTGGCTGTGCATAAGGTCCACGATGGTCATGTAATTAAAAAAAAAATGTTTTAACTTTAAGCAGTTGCCTATAAAGTATTTTGGTCAATGTTTAAAGGTGCACTATTATATGTTCATAACTCTATACACAAACTGTCCTCAGAGGAAAATGTGGTCCCTGAAAAGCTGTTTGAAGATAAAATGCTATGGGAGAAGTTATGGTGGGGGGCCCGCAACAGTGAAACCGTAACTCTCTTGGTTGCTTTTAAGCTCCAAACAATGTACCAGGGACCCATTTTTTCCTTTGAATAAAGTTTGTGTATTTAGTTCAGAAAATATAGCATAGAATTGTTTCACTTCTCCAACTTTCAAATTTCACTACCAAATCTACATAGTGCACCTTTAAAGTTTGAGAGGCACATTCAGTCATGAGGTATTCACAAAAATACCTGAGCCATGATGCCATTGTTTGAAAGTGAGCAGTGACATATTCATGACTGAATGTGTTTCATTACCTCGGTAACATAAATGCCTCACACAGTGGATTTGAAGGCTTGACGTTAAGTGGGCAGCGGATAAAAGGCAGCTCTGGACTCCAGCAGCTCTCCCTCTCCGTGGCCTCGTGTTGCCAGTCAACTTTTAACACCTTCATTCCAAGAGGACTAAATAAAGGTAAGGATCCAAAATCAAGGGATTTAGGGATTTTCAGCACATAAATCTGAGAGTTGCGTGTTTCAAACATGACTTTTTGAATAGCCAGGATTTTTGATGCAGTGACCATAAATGGAGAACAACATTCACATCCTCTCATGTGGAGCTCTTCTGATGACTGATAGAAGCAGGAATGCACAACTAAAGGTTTTAGAAAAGTTACCTTTAATAACAGAAATGTTGATTTTCAGACAAAAGAGAAAAGTACAGAAATCAAAATAATCCTAATTCTAGTAAAGTACAGAAACACATGAGATGCATCACACTTCTCACAAAGAAGCAGCCAGACATTAAGATCACATAACGATCAAATTTACACACCTGAGGCACACAGGAGGGGTTGGTTTTTTCATGCCACATTTACACCAATATACAGAACGTTAATACACTTAAGATACCATACAACACCATCCACCATTCAGCAGAGAGGAAGGGACACAGTGGACTCAACAATTGGCAAATAAATCCGTGCAATGACATTAATCTCTCGTTTACAAACGGCACATTTGTAGTGGACTTTTATTTTTCCTTGCAGTATTAGCTAAACTTAATAGCAAGATTCTGTAGCTGCATATTCAAAACAGTGTTAAGCTAAATACCAGTTCAACACAGCTATTGTAGAGTCTCTGACCCAACTCTGTCATGACTGAAAGAAAGAAATGTTAAACGCAAGTATTGCCTTTTCTCAAATGATATCTCATGTTAAGTTGAAATCTCTTGATAAAAGAAAAGATGGCTTATGTGACGCAAGGCCTTCTCTCAAACTTTCGTGAAACTCGGCACATTGTAAGAATACAAGAATGCAGCATCTGTGACATCAACGGCAGGTTTTTAAAGATATGCTTCGAAAGAAGGAGTTTTGGATGAAGAAGCCTGAGTGGAGCTGAGGCTGTGATAGGCTGAAGCAGCTGTCAAAGGAAAGACCATAAAGAAACCCCTCTCTAAGTCTCATTATCTTCTTGATGGTTAAAAAAGAATTTCCTCTACATGCTAACACCAAAAAAACATCAATTCAAACTTGCATACAAGGGCTGGATGAACCTGCAGAAGGGACTGTAAACAAGCTGCGGGCCCCACAGGCCCCCTCTCTTTCTAAATGTTTCTTTCCTGCTGCTTTGAAGTACCCACATAGGTTCAGTGTACAACACAGGAAACAAGTGACAGCTACATTGTGTTTCAGCTGTGAAAAAAGGTATGAATACTAAAATCTAAGCTAGCATATTTTAATTGATGGTAAAGTACAGTCAGGTGTAACACGTGGCTACTAATAGTTTAATCAAAGAAATCAGGATTTGATGGCATAAGCTTGATCCAACACCCGAGAAAGTCGGGGAGTATATTTCCAACACAGTTGCACAACTTGGATAAAAAGTATGTAAAGTATCTTGTTAAAGGACACAACCTAAATTAGCTAAAAAAAAAGGAGCAAGCAGCATCTACAGATGCAGTTATCACTGCTCCTCCTGGTGGATAGATTAATGGTTGCAACTAGTTTCCACAAGTGGCGCTTAGGGGCGTTACAAGTCCGCCTGCTTTGACTACGCCATCGACTGCGTCTTCGTGGGCGATCTCATTACAGTCACGGACCCTGCACAGTCCTAGCAAGGACCCAGCACGGTACGGTCGAGGTCCCACCGCGGAAATAGGGGAAGTTTTTGGTGGCTTCATCTGTAGCTTATTACCACGTTAGCTTTTTATGCCCCTAGTAATGTTTTTTTACTGACTTGCAATATATTCAGAAAGCAAATTGAGCAACCAAAAACCATCCAGAAGGGGGCCTTTTCGAGGCTGTTCAGAGTGTTAAAAAAATACCATGGCTATTAGAGGATATAGTGTAAACAAAGCAACATAATTTTCAGACCAGCTTTTACTTAGCTGGTAATCTATCCAACATTTGTACATTAAAGCGAACACCATCTTCCTTACAAAAATGAAAAGTACAAAATGTTGGGTTCTTGTATTAATAAGCATTTGGTGGCATTATAGAACAACCAAGAGGATACTAAGGCTTACAAAAGGCATATGTTGCATACAAGGCACACACAGTTTCCATCTGGTTGCCTATATTTGGATGCTGCAGGATATCTAGACTCCAATCCTCCACAGGTTGATGTCACAGACGCTCTACATCCATGTATCAAACTTTAGCCTGAGGGAGCAATTTACCCTCCCCTTTTCTGTTCTTAACATGATCTTAAATATTGTATGAAAAAACTGCTCAGTGCAAGTAATCTTTGCCATTACTACCACTCTGTGATCAGTTTCCGCAGAGAACTGCTGAACTTGAGGTAGATAACTTGCAGTTCAGTTCTTATTACGTCAGATTAAAAGTTTCAGATGTGTTAAGCAATAGTGGCTGAATGAGACACTTTATTTATTAAAAAAGAGAAACCAACAGTGATGAGAAATTAAAATAATCTGACATCTGGTCATTTAATAGAATCTGACCCATTAGATTGTTATATACATGGCAACTGAATCCTATACTGCATTTTAAACCCAAATGTGGTAAAATAAAATAAAATGGAGGAGCAGTTTCATAAACTGTGCGATATGATTTTCTCTGTATTTGAACTTAAAATGGAAAACAGTAACTGCTGTGTGCGTCTACAGGGCAGGACAGGCCTCTTTAAGTCGTTAGAGGGCACAGTGATCTAAGTTAATATGTCGTTTGACGTCACAGCCATTATTGCGTGGCACATAAGGGATAGAAAATCCTCATGGTTTGGTTATGGCTTATCATACTGCAGTAATATTTAATACTATGCGTCAGGATTATGTACAATAACGATGAAACAATATGATTTTTTTCGTCAAGGGCTCTCACAATGAAACACTAATTTGGTCCATTTTGACACAGTGACAAAGGTGGTGACAGGCTTGTAAAACTTGCTCAATGACAAATTTCTGCATTTTCTCAGCTGACTGCAGATGAGAAACAGACAACCTTGTTGAAAAGATTAATTATAGTGACTAGTTGGTTGGAACTGCAAGCAAATAATCACAGTGTTGCCAGATTTAAAGGTCAATAAACAAAGCTAGTAAAGTCAATAAGATCTTGGAAGGTGAACAAGTCCTTTGACCATTTTCTAAACCCATTCCTTGAACAGCATTTTTTCAATCATACTTTCTCAACGTTAGCTAGCATTACTGCCAAGCTTGGGATGTATAACTCCAAAAGCCTTCTTCATTGGGCTGTCAGAGTTATACCTCTCATATTGAGTTTAGAACATTTTGCCATTCCATTTCAATAGTACATGACCAAACGCTACGAATGAATGAGATAAAATAATGTGTTTCATCTGCTCTGATGCAAGCTGCTAACATTAGCATGTACGAATAACTAGCATATAAACTGGTTGCCTAAAACTCTGGTACTTTCAGGGATAAAGCGGGATGAAGAGGGTAACAGACGACAGACGTTTGTTGGATGAAGGTAATGCAAAAAATAAATAAAAATAAAATAATAAGTTAAACAAACACACACACATTCACTGTCTATAGCCCGTTAGGCTATAACGTTTTGGCTAAGGTTAGCCACTCTGTTCAACTCTAAATAAGATTTGGGAAGGTTTACAGTCAAGTAACCCAAGCCATGTTAGCAAATATAGCATTTCAGATGGGTAACACATTGGTTACACACCTACCCAAAGTCATTTTCAACATGACTGAGTCTCTTAACAACGCCTTCAAATGTAGTCTTGGATGACATACAGCAACATAGCTTACTTTTAAAACAAACACAAAATAATAGTCTTCTTTGCCGGACATTGTATAAGCTAAGCAACAGTGTAATAATGAAAAAAAAAAAAGTCCTTCCTACGATACAGCATTATATTTATATTGTTGTCTTCCACTAGCTAGAATGCTAACTTTTTGCTTGACACGTTGTGGCTTTAGCTTCAAATATTTTTGCACAATTTAAGGTATGCTCTCATTCAGTGAATATTTGAGGCTCTGTTCCTGTTTTAAACCAGAGTCATTTGGACACTAAGAAGTCAGGTTGAGCTGCTGTTTTCAACCGAATCAAGGAGCTAATGTTAGCTTGATTAGCTAGCTAGCTACAACTGATTCAATCTGTAAGCGACAGTTGTTATTTCAGAAGATAAACTTCATTTAAATGAAAATTCACTTTCTACCTGCGTTAATGAAATCAAGACAGAAGACAGTGTAAGCTCAAACACTAACTATGAACATGTTTTTGTAAACTTGTTAGTAGCAACAGGAGGTGGGGCTCAGCAAACAGACAATTTTGTAGACTAAGAAGTGTGCTACACTGGTTTTAACCACTGACGAATTATGCAACCATCCAACATTTTTTTCTATCTAAAGCATCTGTTTGGGGAAGTATAACTGCAGTCTGTTGCTTGTATCATTGTTGTTAATGAGAACTGGAGTGCTGATATTTTAAAGGTAATTGACTGTGTTAGCGCAGTTTCCAAACATCTATTTATTTATTTGGTGTTTCTGTCAGTAAGACTGGAAAATAGACCTTTCACGACTAGAATCCAAATGCCATAAAATGTGTTATTAACCTAATTATTGCACAATGGGAAGTTCTTTCCAATGGTAAAGTCTTAACTACCAAAAAATGCAAATTCACAACTTAACACACACACACACACACACATCACTACACATTTTTTATAAAGCTTCATGCATTTGAATGAATCTCATCCTAAAATTGGGCGTCATAATTTATATTTTTACTTTTTCTAATATATTATTTTAATTATTATTATTATATTCAAAGAGGAAAAACAAGCTTGGGAATTGCAGTAGTTGTTTGAAATGCTGCAAACTGTTAGCAGATTTTTAAATGAGTTTTTTTTATATTTCTGTTTGGGAGTTTGAGACAACAAAAGGAGGGAACATGAACTTTAAAGATTGATCTTAATGCAAACAAAGATACTTGGACTTGTTGAGCTTGCAGCACAGGTTAGCCAATAACAAGACGACTCGATAATTTACGTACAAAAATAATAATACAGATATTTGATTGTGATTGTGCGCAGCATGAAAAGACAAATATACAGTCAATCCTTTCCTGTGAGCTTGATACCACTTGCAGTAAATTAACTTTTTCCTTTGTGGATCCTTGTGGTGCCTTATCATTTCTCAAAACGCTTTTTTCTAATAGTAACACTTTATTGTGTTGTCCTAGCTTGGTAAGCTTCTATGAAATTATAATCATAATGAAACTAGAGCACTCCTTCAATAAAGTGTAAAAAAGGTTATAGTTGTGTTTATAGAGTAGTTTAGACATGTATATGCAGTTCCAAGGCAGGATGACATTTGAATGTCTGCTTTACTTCCTCTGCAGATTTTGCATACCCAACAAAAAATAAAAAGGATGATGATAAATTATCTGCAGTTTAATATTGAATTGGTTTGGTTCGATGGAATAAAGGTGAATAAGATATAAGCCAGTCTATGTAGAAAGCTAAGCACACTTGACATGTAAGTCCCATAATATGACCTTCTAACCGTTTGTCTTTGAACACGTTACAGTAGTAGTAATGATACAAACCCCCTCACAGAAAACACACCATGGTGCTATTCATAAAGCACAAAAAGATCAAGAAAAAGAAGTGGAAGGGGAAGATCTGGCCTGTGATGGAAGACAATGGCTGTAAGCCAGTACAGCATTTGCACCTTCTGAAATCACAAGCTCAGGTTGCATTGCTGTGTGATCTTTTTTTATTGACCCAGTGCAGGGTGGATTTTTTATTTAAATGTTTTTTTTTGTTTAATTAAAAAGCACTTTGGTTATGTTATATAGAGGAGTCACTACATACGCCAATAAGTGTCTACAGCACATGGATGTGGGAGGAATGTGGCTGCTGGCAAGATGTTTAAAATCGCTGGTGAACCGAGAGGGGGAGTCCGAACATTTCTCGTGAGCAAGAAGGAACAGTTTCAGATCCAATATTGCCGCTGACATCTGAAAACAGTTTGGTAGCTGTGAGTCCGTTAAAATAATCTTAAGAATTCTAATCCGATAAATAAAGTTGTTCATAAATAAATCAGACATTACCCAATAATCAACGTTTTCACTGGTTGAACAAACAGAATGCAGAGTAATGACTATATATCAAGCACTATGAGCTAGACTATGATTACGAATACTTACTGTCACTATTTAACACTAGAAAGGCCAAGCTGCCATCAGCTCTGAGCTAAAGTCTAGGAAGCATTCACACGTTTTTAAGATACTTTGAAACACACAATACGCCGTGAAAGGGGCTGAAAAAAACACAGAACTCTATTAGGACTTCTTCAAGGCGGTTCTATAAAATCGCAAAGGATACTGGGTATGACTAGACAGGGGGCTTACCCAGTGCTTACATGGACATATTTCTATCCCCATTCATAACCTGACAACAGCAGAAACGGGACATAACAATCAAGAGGCGTACAATTGAAATGAACAAACGCTTGAACGAGATTTGGTTTGATTTTGCATCGTCACAAACATCCTTCTACGGCTGCAACAAAATTATCTTTGTTCTTGATTAGTCTGCCGATAACTTTTGTGAGAATTTTAGTTTGTGATTGCAGAAAATTGTGAAAATGCTCTTCACTTTGTTTAAGAGCCCAAAGTCAAGTCTTCAAATTGCTTTTTTTTGCTCCAATTGAAGCTAAAACCATTTTTTCAGTACACATTTCTGGATTGTTCGTTGTTTATCGAAACCCTCTCTGCATTGATTTACTTTCAATCAATTAATGGTTGCAGCTCTATATCCTACTAGCATGAAATCGCCAGTCATAACTGTGAACATCTACAGGTTTAACCTTTGTGACTTTCATTCAAGAATCCCTAAATTCTATTGGCCTTTCTTGTGATAAATAACTGATAGATCTGAGGACAGCGGGGTGGACCTAGTTTTAAACTTCACAGACAGTGAGAAGGAAGGAGGAGAGGAGAACAGGAAGCTGAGGCTTGAGGAGGGAGAGACTCCATTACAGATTAACCAGTCAGGATTTATTTTTGTTTCTTCAGACCTGACAGAAAGAGGACGCTTTTGGGAGAGGGAGGCGGGGGTTGTTTAGTCGGAGAAGAGGCTGGCGAAGGACTGTCGGAGGCTGCGGATGGTTTCGGCTTTGGCCTCGTCGTCATTCACGTTTCCTCGTAACGTCTCCGTGAAGGTGTTGGTCAGGGACTGGGATTTGCTGTACAGAACAGAAGTCTACTTTAGAACATGAAAAGTTAAGAGGTTAGAAGCAAAGAGAAGCTGAAACACTCAAAACTTTGATATTTCTTATAAATATTTGGCTGATTAATTATATCATAAAGGACCCAAATGGGGTGCCATCATTGGGAACCCAGAACAAATTACTTCAGCTGTGGTGACTGTTTCTGAGCTCCAGGCCCGGAGGAAGCGGGGATGGGGCCCGGCTGGAAGGCCTGGCTGGGTGAGGTGCTGGCTGAACGGGCTCGCTGAGGGGAACCCTGTGCTGACTGGGATGGAGAGGCTGAAGCAGAGCGTTGTCCCCCTGCAGGAGGTATGCACAAATGACATGTTGATTAGCCATGGCACTCAAACAGCTAGTTCTCTGTTTGAAAAAAATCAAAGCATACAAACAAAAAACAGGGACTCCTACCTCGTCTGGGCTGTGTGGTCTGTGGATAAAGAGACAGAAAGTCAATATTTAGCTGTATAGGTAATTGTTACAGTTCAGAAACAGGAACATTTGCAAAAGTACCCGGAGGGGCTGCTTGTCAACAGGTAAGGCAGGCAACTGTTTGGGGCCCCAGGCCAGTAGAGGGTCCCTGAGAGCTCACAAACTTAATCCAAATCAGCGGCCAGAAATGTGCTACTTTTGCAAGGACAGTAAGAAACCTCCCTAACGGGGGGCCCCATCTGACAGCACTCACTCTTGTCACCCTGCTGAGCGTTGCATGCATGATTGCTGTGAAAACCAACATTTGTTACTGAAAGTCAACAAATAAAAATGAGGAGGAATTATCCGTCTATAGGAGAGAAAAAAGAAACAGGAAGAGGAGTAAGCGTCGGGACACTGGCAGACATTATGGTGATGAATGCTGGTTGGGAGCCCCCCAATTTAATTTCGCCTAGAGCCCCACCAGACTCTAGAATCGACACTGAAAATACCCAACCCTCGTTTTTTTTTGTTTGTTTGTTTTTTAGAGTATGATACACTTCTACCTGAACATACTTTCTTAACGTTTCTCTTTTACAAATCATATTTTTCTGTCATGGTTTTTTTGTGGTGTTTTATGATGCATTTGGTGTCACTTTGTGTTTGTTTCCCCTCCTTCTGTTTTCTCTCTTGCAGTGTGTGTGTGTGCAGTGGAGGGCGTGGCTGGCTGAGCTGGAACAAGGAGCACCTGGGTCTGTTAGGTCATCACTCCTGCCATAAAGACAGATCAAGGGTCTATCTCAGTTCTTTTAAATGCCATGTTAAGTTATTATTCGGCTGTTGCTGTTGACTTGCCCTGCATCTCAGTTCTCTTAGATTGCTATCTCCTCGGTCCTCGCTCCTAGGCCGAACCGGAAGTAGTTCGAGACCCGCCATGTTAAGGATCGTCCCAAAAGCTCTTATAACTGAAAGGAGGAGAGAGGATCGAGGAGAGAGGAGGGAGATCCGAGGAGCGAGGATACATGAGAGCTGACTTTACGGAAGTCTTTTTACTGACAGACACGCCCCCTAATCGAATATCACTCATTGATTGGACGCTGCAGCGGATCAGACTTCAGTGAAACTTATCAACATGAGCGGAGTTTAATACCGGAGAAAAGACGGACATTAAAAAGACGCTAAACGGACCGACGGACATTTAAACAGATTATGAACATCTGTTTGTTTGTAAAGAGTCTGTGATGAGCTGGGGTTAAAAAGTGTCTGACATGAAGATTAACAACCAAATATGAAGCATCAGTTCTATAAAATCAATAAGAGTGTAGGCCGATCACTCCCCACATTTGATTAGTTTTCTGATTCACTGTCAAACAAACAATCTGTTAATATGAAGTGTTAAAGTCAAAAGATCAGAAATGATTCCTTCATGTTCATGATCCCTCAGACTGTTTGAATGTGTGATGATGATGAGAATGACAGTCTGATGCAGAGGGAGTCTGTCACTCACAAACACCTTTTACATTCACACTTATTTACCTTCAGAAAGTTTCTATCATTTAGAATCTAATCAATCATTTTCAGTATTCCTGAGACATAAATATCTGTTTATAAAATACAGAGTGCATTGTCCAATTATAAGTCCAAACTAATACAAATAATAAATAGACAATTCAGTATGAAATCTTTTTGTCAGTAGAAATTGTCCTTTTGATTTGAAGCAGACTGCAGGTTGTTCTTCATGTGTTTGTTATCAGGTAAAGTACACAGACTGAACACTGTTACTGTGTGTATTTGATTAGAAATAATACAGTGCGTGTTTGTGCGGACATAAACAGCTGTTAAAGCTGATGTCATCATCACAAACGGACGTCGCTTCACGTGACGCTGTAGAGGAAAGGACGTCCCACGTCTCTTAAAACAGATTTCCTCATTCCTCTCTCCTCTGCTTCGTTTCCTTGCATCTCTCCATGCGTCTCTGGTGGGAGGGACTAAGACGCAAGTGGAGGAGACAACTTGGAGTACACTTGGATGCAATTAAGGGAAGTGAGATGTACCCCAAGACTCCAATCCTGTGCCAGATTATTCCCTTTGCAGTTGGTACACTGTGTCACACTCCAAGCTTAACCTTGCAGAACTGTGAAAGTGATTTTTGTTCTTGTGTCGTGGACTGACCAGCCTGCTGGTGAGCCTCACCACCTCCCTTTGGGTTTTTGTTTGGCATTGCTGCATTTGAGTTTTCCTGCCCCAGCCCGCCCTCTATTGCCACCACCTGCCTTAAGCATTTTAGCTTAGCTACATTAAACATCTTAAAAACTGACTTTTGTTTCCATGTTCTGCATCTTGGGCTCCAAATGAAAAAACTCAAACGTAACATTTTTCTATTACAGAGTACATTTTTTTCTTACCTGTGCAATATTTAAATTTCAGACTATTTATTTTTATTCTTTATTTGTGGTAAGCTTCTTTTTTTTATGTGCAATAAACATGATCTGCTGTAAATATTTTCTACACACACATTGCACATCTTACTTGAATGCAAGTTGTCTGTAGCTGTGGATGCCTGTACAGTATGTGTGTGCACTTTAAAGGAAGAATGTGCGACTTTTTGATCCAGTAGATGTCGTCCTTGAGCACCAGCATTAAACCAAAACAAACTGCTGTTTGGCAACACCTCCGCTATTCTGAAGCCTCCGCTCTTCTCCAGCGACACACCTCCAACCCCTCTCCACTCATGTTCGCAAGAAGGAGTTATGATTAGAACGCACCATTAAGCACAAGCGGTGGACAAAATTGTCCTTTGCTGGATCTACAATCCCCTGTGGCCTGCATTGTTGTGTTAGCAGGCTAATGTTAGCACACTTTGGTTAACTCGTAGCTTCGCATTGCATGTAAATTTACACCGAATGACTGTGATCTAAAGACACTTACGTGACATCCAAATAAGCAGTGAGTAGGCCATTCTTCTTTTCTCTAGTCCTTGACTAAAACACGATGTAAACACGGCTCTGACAACAGTACAGCTGGCGGGACACTTCTCACTCATTGTAGACAGTCATGACTCAGAGAGCCATTTAGATACAATAATCTTGATTCCTGTACATATTTAGGTGTAAAATGTCGCACATTCTGCCTTTAAGGTGAAGTTTCTAATTTCCTTGTCGAAATGAAAAATGACAACGAAGGCTTTCTATTTCTTTTTCTATTGTTAAAGGAGTTTTATTATAATTAGAAGTACAATTATAAGCAACCGTATTCAAGTATCCTCTAGAGATATCTTTTATAGTAACAAAAATGTCAGTAACAGCTGCTACAACGTTACGTTAACGATGATAAATATTTTCTAGAAGCATTTCCATTTTCAGTAGGAACACAAAAAGCAGTAGTATGAATTTGAGTTGGAGGATATGTGTTTTAAGTACCTTGACAGAGGAAGGCTGAGGTGTGGAAACTCCCAGCAGCACCTGGGCCATCTTGTTGATGATGAGCTCCGTGATCAGCTGTTTATCCTCCTCCACATGTTCACCAATCAGAGGCATGGAGCTGTCCATCACCTACAAAGACAGAAAATAAAACAGCCAATCAGCTTCCTCTGGGACTGTTTCTGCAGCACAACCAAAACGAGAGAACTGAATCGTTCCCTTTTGTCCTCTAGATGGCAGCATTGCATTTCTTATGATGGAGTTCAGAAGTGCTCAGCCAGAAAAATGATGTCAGAAATAATGGACTGTTTGGTGTATTGCCAGCATGATGAGTCATTTTACAGAGATCTCAGGGAATATAAGCTATACGACACTGGATGATGGCCATAAACACTATTTATGTACTGAGCATGACATTTGAGTTTGTTCCCATGCACTTTAGAACCCTCACAAAGCCTCTTGTTCAGGATCTGTCCTGCTACATCTATAGAGCTGCAACAACTGCTGTGGGGAAGTTCAGCAGTTTGAGATCCTGCAAAAGGATGCAAATTGTAAACAAAAAAAACAGGGCAGGACAGGATGGAGCTTCTCTCTAATGTTTGTCATTGGCCCCTCAGCCCTCTCTGATGCAAATCACATGAACCAAACTAAAGAAATACACTGATATATGACTGTCAATGTGCAGCTTTAGATAACATGTTGCTTTATTTTAAGGCTCAGGAGACAAAACAGTTTAACGCCCCTGATCTGTTATTGAATAGGTATATTTTAACACCAATCCAAGCCATCCTCTGAGCTTGAAAAGAACCCAAGATTAGGATTTCCATTGAGCTGCATGTGCAATGTGACTCCATTTGTATATATTATGTTGCCCAGTGAATGACTTGGAAAGGCACAGGCCACATCCATTGCAGTACTCTAATTAATTAACCTCAAAGAAAGAAAAAACAGCAACTTTCCCACCACTTGAGCTCACATGCACACACACGTGCACTGCAGACCCACAGAGCAACAAGGAGCTCTGGGACCTGACGTTCTCCTCCCTGAGGACCAAAACAAACACGAGCATGGAAGTGTGGCTGCTTGGACTGCTGGTTTGGATGCAGATGCCCGGTGTGGTGGATGAGACTGCTGCACCGCACCCCGGCCACAGGCTGTAAACACAGCACGGGGTAAGTCTGCATGTGCTGATCCTCATGCACACGGTGTGCAGTAACATGTGCTGCAGACACAGAGATTCCATTTAAAAAACAACTGCACAAGCTCCTTTCACTAAACGTGTCCCCCCTGCTACTCTGTTTGAAGCCGTTTTTATTAAAGGCGTCACTTAACTGAAATTGTAAATACTTTTACCCACAGAAGTGATACTACCAAAGCATGTTTTGGAAGAGAAAACAAAGAGTTTTCTGGTGTTTTCATCAAAGTTGCTTCACCTTAGATGCTTCATAAGACTCAACTGATGCACACAAAGTCTTTTCAGAGCCAGGGACATTTTGTTGCTGAAGTTACACTTCTCACACCAAATAATTGTGCTCCTATAAACATGGTTAAACAACTTTTCTAGAACATCTGAAGCCTCTGTCCTTTGAGAACAATATTATATTAGTACTGAAAGACGCACTTATTACTCGACCAAACTCACGTGGAGGAAGAGTAGAACTTTTTTTTCATTGGTTAGTTACTCGCAAAAAAACCCTCCCATCCAGAAGATGCATCTTGTCTTTTATCTAACTGTCTGATCGATCTATCTGAAGAGTCATAGCCCCAGAGGAAGGTGGCCTTGTGAGAAATGTATGAATATGACATAGTCTGTCTGGTTTGTCAAGGAAATTAGTCTCTTCTGTTTGTTAGTTAAAGAAATGTACCAGGATGTACAGCAGACAGGATGAAGCAAAACGTGCCTTCCATTGGAAATTAAGTTACAATAATCAGCAGAGTGCCTACATAAGCTAAAGGAAAGAGGTGGTTATTGTTTGTGCTGCACTGAGTGAGTAAGGCCCTATTATTAACTACTTAGTTAGCTAGTTTCTAGCTACTATGCTAAAGTCCATTGATTCAGCCTAAAGAAGCCAGCGGTCTCAAGTACACTAAGCTATCATAATTGCTTTTGCTTTTAATGTTGTTGTCAACAGGCAATACTGTTTATGGTTTTTCTACTCAAACCGTTCTCTAACGCAGATGTGGAGTCAGTCGTCTCTCAACAGGAAGGTTGTGTGGTCCTGCAGGCACATCTCGAAGTGTCTTTGGACAAGGCACTGAACCCTAAATACTGATGACCACTTTACATAGCAACCTGTGCCTTCAGTGTGTGAATGGGTGTGAACGTGTAGGTGTGACCTGCGATGTAAAAGAGCTTTGAGTAGGCAGAGGACTAGAAAAGCGCTATACAAGCTCAAGTCCATTCACTATTCACCATTTAATGGCCTCAAATATACACCGATAGATAATCACATTAATGTCATAAACATGCTAAGTTTATTTGACAAATGGCTTAAAATAACAACAACTTATCAACTAGGAAGATCATATGTTAGGGGGCAGCCCTATAGGAGCCTCAAAGTGCATATCTAAAACCCAATTATTTAATTAGTTGGTAGAGCAGGCGCCCAATGCAAAGATCAGCAGATTCAACTCCTAGCCCTGATGCTATTGGTGTATGTCATCTCCCACTCTATTATCAATATCGTCAGCTGTCCAATCAAATGAAGGCAAAAAGCCCCAAAACTACCCTTTAAAAAAGTTGTTGAGTTATGGAGCTAACTCTAGCTTAATAAGCTAGCTAGCCACAGCTAAATCTACCATCTCTTTAGCTCAGTTATTGAGCTTGCTTTCTTAGCTATAATTAAGCTAATTTCGTCTTAATTACGTGTTTTTGTTTTATAGATGATCATGAATGTGTTGTGATACATAAACAATTGAAGGTCTAAAAGAATTCCATCATATATTACTATCAACTGTTTCATATACTCTATGAAAGTCCTACTTTTGTTTGCGACATTAAATGATTTGTTTTATATACACTCTGCAGAGTACATAACAGTTACATCCAATAAAAAGAGACAGATTTCTTAAAAAGACCAGCCAAGCAGTCCTTGTCCAGCCTCAATAATGTCTCTTCCTGATCATAAATCCTCTCCAAACATTTCATGTGGACATGCGTACAAGCTATTAAATAAACGTATAACCCTGAATTGGTCCAGACTTTTTCATGCATTGTTGTATGTTATGAATCCAGAGAATCCAAAGTATTGAAAAATGTTTTTACATCCAAGCTGTGTTTTCATGTTCCAGTGTTTCTCACACATTTTTATTTGTTTTTCAGAGTACTTT